>CM032449.1:23466319-23486319 GCA_019049505.1 Pachyrhynchus sulphureomaculatus
TTTAAATTTTTTAAATCTGTCATCGGATTCTTAATCAGCACTCCGAGAAACCCCTTGATAGCCAATTTCAAAATATTTAGCGGTATATAGAAACGTTAATTTAATCATAAATGTGGTTGGAAGCTTGATTCCCACTACAATTGTAGGATTTAAACCAGCCATTTTATTTTAAATCTATTTTTTGAAAATTAATGGTAAAACTAAAAATAATAATCTATATACTATTTTTTTTTCTTTAAATTTCCCGTTCTTTCATGTGTTGCTATTTATTTTTCGATATCGTTTTTGTTTTTCGAGAAATTTGCGAATTTTTAATTTTATTTTCGATTTTGTAGACTTAGCGTACACTGTAGAGCAGCAAAACTACCTGTATGCCAAAATGCAGCCTGTTAACATTTAATGAGAGCTTTTAATCAGAATTTGCCTCTGACGACTTGACTACATTAGATTAGAGTTTAATATATAGCGAAAGCCGGTGAACCATTGAATTAGATCTGACAACATTTAGATTCAGGCATATCGTAACTTATCGTTTCCAGTCGCCCTTCCTTGAGCGAACTGTTAATCTTGTATCTCATTTAGATGTAAACAAGTGGAGCTTCGGTAAACTACTCTTCTAATTTATATATTTTTTATTTCAAAATATGCGTTAGTAAAGTGTCTTACATCTAATATATCTATGAAAGGAATGCGGGGAATGTGATAAAATATATCCATTGTCGTCATTTGCACAAGTTCCCACATAATAACTAATTATTTTATTCATTTTTACGTGATATTAGCTTTTTAAATAAAATATTATTTCGATTTAATATTTTATTAAGCGATAAGCGTGGAATTTGAAGAAATTTTAAATTACTCTTGTTTTATTAAATATGAACCTATGTTTTATCTGTACCTTCAGTCGGTTAACGTGTCACCATTATTCATTAAAAATATATCTTATGTATTTAAAAGTTTCGCACTTTACTCGACAGTAAAGGATTTGCGTAAAAAATTCCCATGAGATCCCACGATTTTCGATGTTGTGAGAAAAATTAAAACTGAAATTGAAAGATAATCTACTAAGTAGTAGAAAGTCTCATCATAAAACTTTTTTAGAAACATTATTTGTTTTATTTACAAATTTTCACTCATTTCTATTAAAATGCTAATGATTCAGTAGTTCGTCCATTGTTTTATATGATATATCCAAACCTTTAGGTTTTAATTTTTGTGCCTCTGGGTGCGAAATTAAGTAAGGATTTCGGGAAAACATGTTAACAATAATTTTTTCGTCATTATCCGAGACTTTTCATCTCGAACCATATTCTGGTAGATCATAAACATTTTTTAACTGAGAGTATCGTTTCACTCACTTGATAACGAATGCCCTCGACTTACCCATATATTTAGCAGCCGCTGTAGCCGCATTTTTGGACCTTTTGGATGATTACATAGGAACACAGCCTCGAAGCGTGATGCGTATGCAGCACCCATGTTCGATAATGTACTACTTAACCATAATTAACGCTAGAAATCAATGGAAGAAATGAAACACTTATTATATATATATATATATATATATATATATATATATATATATATATATATATATATATATACATATATATTTCGACCTATGCGGTCATTATCAAGCTTATGTACTAAACTGAGTTACATGGACAAGTCATACTAAAATTAAACTAAGGTGGTGGATATAAAATTGACACTCTCTGAAATCAATGTAATTTTCTCAGAATACGAGAAAAGAAGAATAATCAACATGAATCCAACTGCTCCGAAATTATATGGCCTTATTAAGAATCACAAACTAGGGAACCTCATCAGGCCTATTGTCTCATATATCAATAGCCCAACTAGAGACCTAAGTATAAAACTGAACTCAATCTTTAAAGATTAACAAAATTTACATCAGAACCTCACTTGAACTCGTTCATAAATGAAAGACAAAAGAACCCCGACAAATTTCTTTTTGGTCTCCTTTAATATAAAGAATATGTTCTCTAACATTCCAGCAGAAGAATGCATGCAAATAATCCATAAATCATCAACAAATCTAATATAAACCCCGTGATCTCCTCCGAAATATTATCTGCTTTTGAAACATGCCTCTCTCAAACCTATTTCCAATTCAATCACAAATTCTATCTTCAAAACTCAGGTTTACCAATGGGATTCCCACTTAGTCCCCTCTTAGCCGACATTGTCATCACACATATAGAAAGAGAAGTTCTTAACTCTAATCATGGCAACCAAATATATTCACAAACATAAATAATATTCTTTTTACTATATTATTTTGTTTCTTATATCCCATAATGATTAAAAATCATTAGTCTTTTTTTTTTAATAAATTAGAGTACGAAATGTCACTGGCCCGAAACTTTTGCACACCACTGTACATAACAATATCCTACCATGACACGCTATCCGAAAAATTAGCAAATATTTTATTCAACATAATTTGAAAATTGCGTTCAAATCACAAAATACCCTATCAAATATCCTTTACAGTGCCACAGATAAGACGAACAAATTTCAAAAATCTGGACTTTATAAGTTAAGTTGCTTGTAACAGCATGTATCGATATTAATTCACAACAATTTAAAGAGATATATAAAAGATTACCAGTACATCACAGACAGAATAATTCTCCTGAAATTAAAAATGTACGGTTACAACCTAAATATTATTGGAGTATATGCACCAGTAGATTCAGAGAACAATCAAACAAAGAATCAGTTTTATGAAGACCTTACCAAAACTATGAGTAGCATCAATCCCTCTTATGACGTGATAATCGCAGGGGACGCAGAAGACGTAGAAAATGATAATGGTGAGATGGTCCTAGAACTGTGTAATCAATTTGATCTGAAATTAACAAATACTTTCTTCTCCCACAAGGATATTCATGCTTTACTTGGGAGAGACCATCATTAAATCAGAAATCCATAATAGATTATATTATAACTAAAGTTCAATCCACATTCAAGATATACGACACCAGAGTTAAGAGAGGAGCCAATTGTGACACAGATCACTATCTATTGACTACTAAAATAGTGTACCCTTTTTCATCAAAAAACAATAAAAATTTACAAGCTTATCTCACAGACGAAGACAAGATAGAAATAAAAATGAAAAGATACAAAACTTATCTATTTCAACACGAAAGTATTAAAGCTTTATCAAAGAAGATTACACAATGAATTACTTACACTGGAACCAACAGAAGATATAGAGCAAGAATATGAACGCGTTAAAAAAAGTGATCCACAAGGTGGCACAATAAACTTTAGGAGAGTATAAGTGGAAAGAAAAAAAAAACATGCAGATATTACATAACAGAAGAATTAAAAGAACTAATAGAGGAAAAAAATAGATTACACCAAAAATATTTAACATACAAGTAAGAAACTACCCGGACAGAAACAAAGAAAAAAATAGAGAGGTAAGAAAATAAAAAAAGAAAAAAATGAATACTGGGAACGAAAATATGCACAGATTAACACGTATATTGGAGGAGCACAATCGACAGAAGTGTGGCAAACCATCAAAAATATGAAAACGAACAACAAAGAGAGGGCCGTAAATTTAATACCCCTGGAAGATTGAAAAAATTATTACGAAATATTACTAACGGAAAACAGACAAGAATTCCTTAGTATAGAGGACAATGAATCAGAAGACACAGAGGAAAAGGACTGGGACGAAATAACCTTGGAGGAAGTAGAAGCAAATCTAAAAACGGTGAGCGGTCGGACCAGGTGATATCTCTGCAGAAATGATTAAAAATGGAGGTATAACCATGTGGAGAACAATAACTAGCTTAATTAATAATTGTATATCACAAGGAAGAACACCTAACGAATGGAAAAAGTTACATTTCATCGATCTATAAGAAAGGAAATAGAAAAGACCCTAATAATTATAGAGGTATATGCGTTATAAGCACTAAGAACAGACTGTACGGTAAAATATTGCAGAATAGAATAAGAGAAACAATTAAAGGAAAGATATCCGCAAACCAAAGCGGATTTACTCCGGGCCGGTCGTGTATAGTCAACTTGTTTAATTTACAACAATTGATAGAACAGAAGATCCAAAAAGATGACGAAATACATAGGACCTTTATAGATCTTAAGAAGGCATACGATAGTGTACCGAGAAATAGACTTTGGCATGTCTTGAGAATAGTAGGGATAAAAGAAGGGATGATAACAACAATAAAAGAGTTGTATAAATAAAATATAGGATATGTGAAACAATGACGCTATCTCTTGGAAGCTATCCACATTACAGGAGGTCTAAGACAAGGGTGTTGCTTTTCACCAATCTTATTTAATATATTTGTAGACAACGCTCTAAAGAAATGGAACCGCACTTGTCAAAACATGGGCATCCCCATTAGTAATAAACACCTATTATCGTTAAACTTTGCAGACGACCAAGTAATAATAACACAAGATGCATTCGATATGGAATATATATTGAAGAGATTATAAACAGACTACAAGGAATGGGGACTATAGGTGAGCCTTGAAAAGACGGAGTATATGGTTATGAACTCGGAAATAGAATTTGATGTCATAATTAACAAAGATACATATGTCAAACAAGTCAAGGAATTTAAATATCTAGGGGTACTGATTGACAACAAAAATGGTAAAAAGGAAATACAGAATAAAATACAAAAAGCCAGGAGGATCATAGGAGCTCTTAACTCAATATGGTGGGATCAAAACATAACTACACAAAACAAAAAGAGAATTGAAAGGACAATGGTAGAATCGGTTTTAAGTTATGGTAGTGAACTGTGGGTAATGAAAGAGGAGCATAAAAGAAAAATAACGATGATAGAGATGGATTACCTGAGAAGAAGCGCCGGAGTGTCCAAATTTCAACACATAACAAACCAAGAAATACGCAATAGAACAGCAGCAACAGAAACAATTATACAAAGAATAGAAAATAGAGGATTAAAATGGTTTGGACACCTACTCAGAATGAACGATACAAGATGGCCCAAAAGACTCTGGACATGGAAACCACCGGGAAGAAATAAAAAAGGACGATCACGTAGATCCTGGAATGAAGATATGAGATAAGCCTCGAGGTCACGAGGAATGGACGAAGAGATGGCGGACGATAGAGAGGTTTAGAGAAGGCGAATGGGAACACAACACTTAGTTGTATAATTGTTATATATTACTTGTGTATGTATACAGTTAAACCCAAATATATATATACGAGGCATGTTTTTTAAGTAAGTACCGTTTTGCGATTCCGCCGCCGCAGCGATACGGTCGGCGTTCCGCGCATGCGCGCTGGTAACCTACATCTCATGTCTACGCACTGACGCCATTACAGTCTGATTCTTCATTGTATACGTTGTTTACTGAGTGTTTAAGATGCCTCCGACAATCGTGAGTCCCGCCGATTGTGAAGTACGGGCTGTTATACGATTTCTTAGTGCTAAAGGCGTAAAACCGATCGATATTCATCGTGAGATCTGTGAAGTTTACGGACAAAACATTATGAGTGATGGAATGGTAAGGAAATGGGTGAGAGCATTTAAAGATGGCCGCACAAATGTGCATGATGAAGAACGGAGTGGGCGTCCTTCGGTCGTTAATGAAGATTTGGTGCAGAAAGTGGACGAAAAGGTGAGAGAAAACAGACGCTTTACAATTTCATCATTGTGCGACTGCTTTCCTCAATATTCTCGTAGTGTTTTGTATCGCATTGTGACCGAGAACTTGAATTACCGGAAATCGTGTTCACGTTGGGTTCCAAAAATGTTGACGGATTTGCACAAAACCCAACGTTTAGGCAGTGCATTGACTTTCCTTGAGCGGTACCACAATGAAGGTGAACATTTTTTAGACCAAATTGTTACTGGTGACGAAACATGGGTGGCCTACGTCACACCAGAATCGAAACAACAATCCATGGAATGGCGACATTCATCATCATCCAAAAAAGTGAAGTTTAAGCAAACAATTTCTGCCCGCAAAATCATGTGCACAGTTTTTTGGGACAGAAAAGGAGTATTGCTAGTGGAGTTTCTGCCTCGTAATGAGACAATCAATGCAGCGTCTTATTGTGAGACATTGAACAATCTGCGTCGTGCAATCCAGAACAAAAGACGTGGCAAGTTGAGTAAGGGTATCGTTTTGCTGCATGACAATGCCCGTCCACATGTGGCTAATCGGACCAAAGATCTCATCAAATCTTTTAAATGGGAAACTCTAGATCATCCTCCATACAGCCCTGATCTGGCGCCCAGCGACTACCATTTGTTCCTGCACTTGAAGAAGTACCTGGGTGGTCAGCGTCTTCAAGACGATAACGAAGTCAAAACATTTGTGATACAGTGGTTAACAAGTCAGGCGGCAGAATTTTATGAGGAGGGTATTCAAAAACTGGTGCCACGTTATGACAAGTGCCTCAATATTCACGGAAATTATGTAGAAAATTAGCGATATCTTTGCACGTCTTTTTTTAATTCCAAAACGGTACTTACTTAAAAAAACATGCCTCGTATATATATATATATATATATATATATATATATATATATATATATATATATATATATATATATATATATATATATATGTTAGCTTTTATTTTAAAAGAAAATTGATTTAAACACTTTTGGGCAATTTCGACAACAATAACTTTTATTAACAACTGCATTCAGACATCTAAAAAAGCTACGCGACTACTTCGGCTCTCTCTAGATTATAATTCATAATGCATACCAAAATATCCTTGTTACCTAAATCTCATTACGGTTACATAAACACTTTTTATAATATTTGCGACAGATATGGCCTACCTGTCATATAAAACAAACTCAAGGGTTTGGTGATTTGAGACATCATCAATAACAGTGCCTTAAGTATAGTTTAATCTACGTAATGTAAACAAGTTAGTCTGCCTGAAACCAATTATCAATAATTAATATTCTCCTTCTTATAGGAGTTCGGTCTATCCTAATTTTTTCAACCAGGCCTGAAACGGGGGTTTTCCCATACAGAAAATGCTGACAGCTAACGTATATATCATCTGTGAAAGATGATGAGAATGTCGATTCCCAAAAACCGTTTTAATGGCATTGTCGAATAATGTAAAAAACTCTTAAATAAATACATTCTTTAATGACCAGTGCGCCACACGTTCTTACTTGAACGACTGTAATACTAACTGAATAGTTTTAGCTAGACTGTTTCTTACTAAAAAAACAAATTTATTTTAAGTTTTTCGGTGAAATATAAAAAGTAATTGAAATTATATGTGAACCTTTTACAGGTGGCCGATGTTTTCGTCCAGCTGTTAGATTTCGACAGAGAAACGACAAGTAAATGGATGGCAAACGGATTAGAAACCTTGCCGAAAAGAAGTAATGGCGGTATTATGACAGCAACGCCGGAACAATTAAACGAAATCCATATTAAAATGATAAGGTAATTTTTCGTTTTAGTTACGTACGAAGTGTAATGCAGTGCTTTGTTTAATTCTGAAATTTATATTAGATTATCTTTATATCATTAAGGACAAAAACAGAATGACTCGTGCGTTTGCCAAAAATTTGTTAGTTATACTCTATTTATTTGAAACTGTATAAATTATCTAGAATTACGCAAATTGGCATCAAGCAGTAGTAAGGAGCCCAGAGTTTTACCTACATTTTACCTGTTATGCAGTGGCTCAACAACTTTATTGGAACTTTGAATTGTTGTGGCTGTTACTTGATGGAAATTCATAACGAATGTAATGAAAGAATGGTTTTGTCAAATTTCCACTTTATTTAGTTAACCTGAAACTGTATGACGCGTTTCGCTATACTATAGCTTCTTCTGATACAAAATGATATTTTGAATGTCATTGTCATTGTCTTTATTGAATTTAAGTTAGGCTATGCCTCTTACTTACATTTATGATAGCTTATATTCCTATACTACTTAACCTAGGTTCTATACAGTAATCCTAATTAACTTAACCTAGGACATTGGGTTTTAATTACATTGGTTGACTAATCTAACTTAACTAGAGCTTAATTCTAAACTAATCTAGAACTTAATTCTAAACTTAATCTAGGTTACAATCTTCATGGGGGTGGGGGGGAGGGCCATCGTCTTCGTCGGATATGGGGTCAGAAGGTCTTGGATAGTGATGGCGGGCGTTGGCGGGCACGTGGAATGCGCTCCTTATGGTGGCGTTTGGGTGTTGTAGCGCCTTTGCGAAGAACTTGATGTTGGTGGACCTCATGTGTGCCTTGATTGTTGGCACACCGAGGTCTCTATGCAATTGACGGTTTCGGACGAACCATGGGGCTCCCGTGATCATCCTCAGTGCCTTGTTCTGTACTGCCTGAAGTTGAGCTCTGCGTGTCTTGGTGAGTTTAGACCAAGTAGGGCAGGCGTGTGTGAGTCCTGCCCTCACGATGGTTTTATAAATTAGCAGCTTGATTTTTGGTTGCAACTTACTGGACCGGCTGATGATTGGGTACAGCTTGCCCAGTAGTTGCTTGGCTTTCCTTGAGGCAGCACAGACCTGGTCTTTCCAGATAAGGTGTTTGTCATACTGGATTCCCAGGTACTTGATGGTGGTTGCCCATTGGATGCGGGATCCCTGGAGCTGGAGTTGTCCATAAGGAGTGCCGTTGCCTTTGGCGAAGACGATGGCCTGTGTCTTACATGGGTTTAGCTGGATCTTCCATCGGTCGAACCAGGGGGCGAGGACGTTCAGGTGGCGCTGCAATCTACTGGTGATGATTCTGTAGCTGCTGGATTCTGCTATGATGGCTGTGTCGTCAGCATACAGGAGTAGGGTCGTCTGATCCGTTTTTGGAATGTCGGGCTGTGAAAATGTTAAAGAGGTGGGGGGGGAGAGGACGGAGCCTTGAGGGACTCCGGCTCTAATGGCCTTGACTTCGGAGGTGGCCTTATCGACTCTGACTTGGAATGTTCGGTCAGAGACGAAGGATTGAATGAGTTTGTTAATGAAAAGGGGGTAGCCGTGTCGGATCAGTTTCAGAATGAGGCCTTCGTGCCAGACTCGGTCGAAGGCCTTTGCTACATCGAGAAACACAGCTCCAACTTTGTGACGTTTGTTGAAGCTGTTGGAAATGGTCTGGGCGAGTTTCGTGGTGTGATGGATGGTGCCATGAAGGGGCTGGAAGCCATACTGTTCGTCAGGGACAACACGGAGCGCTGTGGACTTTGCTCTGACGATTTCGAGGATGACTTTTTCAGCTATCTTGCCAAGGCCTGGAAGTAGGCTGATTGGCCGATAGCTGCTTGCCTCGTGGGATGGAGAGCCTGGTTTTTTTGATCATAATGACCTCGGCTTTTTTCCAGTAGAGTGGAAAATAGCTGAGTCTCAGTATGCTGTTAATGATATTGGTGGCTTCTGAGATCTGTTTCTTGGGGAGTTTTTTGAGGGCTTTATTTGTGATTTTATCATGACCTGGGGTTTTTCGGATTGAGGTAAATCGAATGATCTCATTAACAGCGGAGGGGGTTGTGAAGTACGTATTGCGAAAGGGCTGGGCAAGATTTAGGGTCTGTATGGTTTGGGCGACCCTAAGATCACGGGCTGGATCGGGATGGACAGGAGTGTTAGGAGAAAACTGTTCCTCTAGCAGATCTGCCAGAAGGTCAGCTTTCTCCTGGGTTGTGGAGGCTGTGGTGCCGGCGTGGGTGAGGGCTGGCATGGACCTTGGCTCGTCATTGGAAAGGGCTGTTGCCATTTTCCAAAGAGAACAGTCCTGGGTAGTGAGGGATTCTACTTTGGACTCCCACCTGCTGCTGTGGAATTCAGCAAGTGAGTCTTTCACCTGCTGCGTTGCTTGATTTGCGAGCCTTTTGAGGCGGGGGTCTCCCGTCCTGAGGGCTCTTCTGAGCAGCCGGTTTTTATCCCTGATCTGCTCTTTGATAGCTGAGGGTAGTCTACCTTGAGAAGAGACTGGTTGGGATCGTGACGTTGTGGCCTGGGCAAGGGCTGTCTGGATATCAGCAGTCAGTTTATTGACTGCCGAATCCAGATCCTGGGTTGTGGAAATTTTTGGGATGGGACCCGTGGTCGCCAGGAGGCGTTGGAAGTGGTCCCAGTCTGTGCTGGAAGTGGTGACTGTGGCATTCATTTTGTCGGCCGGATTTCCCAGTGTAAAAATGACCGGTAGATGGTCAGACGAAAGGTCATGAATGACAGTAATGTTATGCCGGAGGTTGATATTTTTTAGAAGAAAAATATCTAGAAAGTCCGGTCTTCCGTGTCCAATGTGGGTGGGCTCGTCTGGAGCTATGAGATTGAATGGAATTTGGTTCTGGATGGCGTCGAGAGCAATGCCATTAGCGTTCGTAGCTAGGTTTCCCCAGAGAACGTTTTTGGCATTGAAGTCTCCGCCCAGAACGGTCTTTTGATTGACAGGGCCAAACAGCAGATAGAAGTCTGCAGGATCGATGGGATGTTGGTCACCGTTTTGTTGGTAGACCGAGAAGAGGTGGATGGTGGTGTTGTTTGCCATGGTTATGGCAATGGGCGTGGCTTCAGTTTGGACCAGAGGAAGGGGGGGGTGGTTGGTAGTGATTTAAGGAGTGCTTGACAAGAATCATGGTCCCCCCTAGGCGGGCCCTGATTCTGTCGTTGCGGTAAACAGTGTAGTTAGGAGATATTTGAATATTAGTGTTGTTACATTTATACAAATACCCTAAGGTAGATAGGTAATAAAATTAATACTATATGCTAATGAATATTGCTGGGAAATCCATTCTGAATATTAATTGTATAAAATTGAGTAAAGGGGAGTTACCATGGGCCAGACAGGTACCTTTTTGTTCTTTTAAGATGATGTCTGAATTTTTAATTCTATTTCTTTCTAAATTTTCTAATGGGTTTAATTTAACACCTTTGTTTTGTATGTGTAGAATTTTAAATTTATCGTCAAAAAGATGAGTTGATTCTGTTAAATGATTACTGTACGCTGAGTCAGTTTTGTTTTTTAAATAGCTTCTTTTATGTTCTGAAATCCGAGTTTCGAATGAGCGACCTGTCTAACCTATGTAACTTTTATGACAAGAACCACAATTCAACTGATACACTCCAGATTTTTTTTATCTATTTTGTTTTCTCTTTGCGTTTTTAATGAATTTTCCTAACCAGTTGTTTGTTCTAAAAGCTATGTTGATATTATATTTGTTTAAGTGGTTTTTAATTTTTTCTGACGTGTTACCGAAATAGGTTAAAACATTATATTTTTTCCCTGTGTTGTCTTTCTTGGGGTATACTAAAGAAATAGCTTTATTTTTTAATTTTTTTGTTTAGAATTGAGTCTCTGGAGTCAGGAGAATATCCGTGGTTAACAGCATTTTGTGTTATTAGATTTAATTCTTTATTAAAATCATCTACAGATAAGGGGACACTTACAAGTCTATGCAATATACTGTGGTAAGCTGCCAATTTGTGTTGTAGGGGGTCAGCTGATTTTATATTTATTATAGTATCTGTATGTGAGGGTTTGTGAAAAATAGAGAATTTGTGTTTGTTGTAATGTCTGGTTATCGTTAGGTCAAGAAAATTAATTTTATTTTCGACTTCTAGTTCCATAGTGAATTTATTATTTTTATGTATTGAGTTTATATAGTTAAAAACATTGTCAAGTTGACGCTCTGTACCATTAAAACAAGCGAAGATGTCGTCTACATATCGGTACCAATACAAAAATGATTTGCTAAATTCTTGTCGATGTCTTTGTTTTTCTAGGTTATCCAAAAACAAACACATCGACAAGAATTTAGCAAATCATTTTTGTATCGGTATCGATATGTAGACGACATCTTTGCTTGTTTTAATGGTACAGAATCAACTTGACAATGTTTTTAACTATATAAACTCAATACATAAAAATATTAAATTCACTATGGAACTAGAAGTCGACAATAAAATTAATTTTCTTGAGTTAACGATAACCAGACATGACAACAAACACAAATTCTCTATTTTTCACAAACCCTCACATACAGATACTACAATAAACATAAAATCAGCTCACCCCCTACAACACAAATTGGCAACTTACCACAGTATGTTGCATAGACTTGTAAGTGTCCCCTTATCTGTAGATGATTTTAATAAAGAATTAAATCTAATAAAACAAATTGCTGTTAACAACGGATATTCTCCTGACCCTATAGACTGAATTCTAAACAAAAAATTAAAAAATAAAGCTATTTCTTTAGTAGACCCCAAGAAAGAAAACACAGGGAAAAAATATAATGTTTTAACCTATTTCGGTAACACGTCAGAAAAAATTAAAAACCACTTAAACAAATATAATATCAACATAGCTTTTAGAACAAACAACTCGTTAGGAAAATTCATTAAAAACGCAAAGGGAAAACAAAATAGATCAAAAAAATCTGGAGTGTATCAGTTGAATTGTGGTTCTTGTCATAAAAGTTACATAGGTCAGACAGGTCGCTCATTCGAAACTCGGATTTCAGAATATAAAAGAAGCTATTTAAAAAACAAAACGGACTCAGCGTACAGTAATCATTTAACATCAACATACTTTATTGGAATACCATCTGGCATAGGTCTAATATTTGCAATCTCCTATGTTTGAATACAATAGGAAAACGACTCTTTTTTTGTCGTTTAGGGCTAAATAGTCTCAAATAGTTCTTGCTAATGGTGGTGCGCCTGGGAGTGTACGTATTATTTGCGAATAGTATGAATGAAGCAGTTTTTTATAATGTTTAAACATTTATTGGAAAAAAAATAACATTTTATTAATTAAAAAATATGCAAATTAGGAAGTCAAACAACACTGAAAAAAAGTATTACCAATCTTCCATCTCCGACATGCTTAAAAAACTATCATCGTTCGACTCATTTGAATTTACACCAGCGTTTCTCAACCTTTCAGTATTTGTGACCCAATTTTCAAACATAATTTTCATCACGCCTTCCCCCTCCTCATACAATAACAATGCATGCAATAATAATGTATTTGCAGTATTTTGATGCTAAAGCTACACTATGGCCTTACAAACTACCAAGAATAAGTATATTTATTCATATTTGGCAACACATATCTATTGCGTCGACAAAACTAGATTTGATGCCTCTCTATTGCTCTCTGTCACGTCCACCATATCGGTAGCGGCTTCGCTAGAAGTTCCGAGTTGTCTCGAATATTCGGAAAATCGGCCCAAAAGTGTATAAATGCTGCACCTCGTTCAATTACAGCCCGTCTCAGTCGAATGGATCCTTCTACTGCTATCGGATTTATCGTGAATGTGTATGTTGTAATTTACGGGTTAATTGAAATTCAAGGTATTAAGTATTACGGCAGTAAATTTATACAAAATCATACAGTGGGCGTAAGCGAGCATTAGACGATAGTGAAGCATCAACAAGTGTACAGACGAGCGTGGTTCTGAAAATAAAATCAAGAAAATATTCTAAAGAATACTTAAATTTAGGGTTTACCAGTACTGAAGTAAATGAAAAAGAAAGGCCCCTGTGTGTTATTTGAAAAATCTTGGCAGCTGACAGCATGAAACCAAATAAACTTAAACGACATTTGGAAACGCTTCATAGTGAGTACCTTAACAAACCCCGAGAATTCTTCGAATTAAAATTATATGTAAAGCAGAAATCATTTTTTAAAAAAACTTTGTTTGTGAACGAAAAAGCTTTACTTGCCTCTTACAAAGTTTCGTATAAAATAGCCAGATGCCCTGTGTAAACAATTTCTTACTTGTTGTGAACAAACATTTTTCGAAAAATAGCTCCCGTACTTCTTCTTTTAATTTTGGTGCACTTTTCTGAGGATCTATAATTATTTGTCTAACACTACTGGCTTTTTCGCGTGGAGCCAGTTTCTTGGGACGACCGGAGCGTGGTCGAATTTTATAGGAGCCCGTTAATTTATACTGCTTTACAATGTACTGAACAGTAGCATGCGACTTTTAACAATTTTTTCTATATTTCTTTACGATTTTCCATCTTTCCATAAATCAATTATGATTTTTCGAACTTGCAATGGAAGTTCACAATTTCTCTCGCTCATTTTTAATACTACTTTCAAAACCCACTGCAAAAATACTAGCAACAAGTGAGATTATAAAGTATGGCAGAAAAATGCGGCTGATTATAACGTGTGTTTTTCAGTGCTGTTTTGAGTGTATGGAAACTTTTTTGACATTAATTTTGTTTACATTTTTATAACAATGTTGTAAGTTCTAAATAAAATGTTCCGTAGTTATTTTTAATACTAACCCTCGTTGGTTAAGTTTCAAATATTAATTTAAACATGTTTTCTCATAGGTCCAATTAATTAGTTAAACATAAACAGACAAATAGTATAGAAAACAGATGGTGTATGGAGACTTTTTGGACTGACTGTATATATTAATAAGCATAATTTTGTGTAATAGGTTACGTTTAATTTGTAATTCGTTGGACTTAGAAAAAGTTCATAAATACATTTTTCTACATTACGTTTGGTATATATACACATAAATAAGTATATTTTAAGGCATATGTTATGTATGGTTCAAAATTCATTGTGTTATAATGTAACAAGTTTAGGAAACGATTACAAATATATATTTGTACATTACGTTATATTATATTTAGAGTACGTGATGTAAATATCTTCGAGAAACTTCAAAAGATTACTTTCCTTTTTTACATTAGGTTATGTTAGGTTTGGAGGGAGGTTTAAAATCCTTAAGTTCAGGAAACGTCCATCTGATCTTTTTTTTCTTTGCATAGGGCTATGATACGATATAATTATTGAAAAATGAGTTCAAATCATCAATAATCAAATATCCGCCTAGACAGATCGATAGAGAAATCAAAAACGAAGATTATGAAAAAACAATAATGGAGATTCCTTAAAAATTGCGTGACTGAGACTCATTTTATTGCCGAAAAAGGTGTTTTTTGAACAAAAGTAATATATATATATATATATATATATATATATATATATATATATATATATATATACTCGTATATATATATATATATATCATATATATATATATATATATATACTCGTATATATATATATATATATATATATATATATATATATACTCGTATATATATATATATATATATATATATATATATATATTATATATATATACTCGTATATATATATATATATATATATATATATATATATATATATATATATATATATATATATACTCGTAAATATATATATATATATATATATATATATATATATATATATATATACACATATACAGTGTGACAATTTTAAGTCCGCATCATATGGGATTTTTTAAATAATCACTTTAGCCCAGATCTGGTTATGGCATCCATTTGTGCTTCAAATAATATCAGAAATAAAGTTTTGTAAGTCTTTTTGACGTCACCTGTCAAAAATGACATTTTCGTAAAAATTTTTGAAAAAAAACGTGTAATTTGGCCAAATTTTAAAAAAAGTTATTAGACAAAATGGTTTATTTTTGTCTAATGTTTGTCAAATTTCAACGGCCTTCTACAATTTTGAATTTTTGGCAGTTTTTTGACATTTCGGCAATTGTTTTTCATCTTGATTTATTGCAGCCTTATTTAAATCATTTAATTTGTTAAAAACTAGGCACCTATATAATCTATTTAAGAACAAAAAGAAGTCGTATAGAATATTAAAATTCACATATTATGATGAATCATATTTTATACAAAGTTCGATTAACTTTGTTTTTAAATAGAAAAATATCTCGCTTACGTAGTTTTGATAGTGAATACACTTGAACGTTTGTAAATTAACACAAATCTTACATTTTGATCTTTTTAGTAATGCATTTAAAGTTTCAACAATGTAATGTTTCTTTCTATAAACGCTAAATAAACAATTGGCTATTCGTTTCGTTCAGTGCAACGAATGGTTCTTCTAAAAATTTCTTTGAAGGAATTTTTCACACACTCGGGAGGTATCTCCTGAACCCACTGCCTAAATATAGTTTTCTAGATGATCGATATCTCTAAATGGTCTAAACTTGTATACTTTTTGTTTGAGATAACCCCATAAATAGAAATCCAATGGGGTGATGTTGGGCGATCGAGGTGGCCAACAATTATCTTGATCTCGCCCAATGATCCTGCCATAAAATAGTTCATTTAAAGTATTTCATACTTGCAAAGTATTATGTATTGTTGCACCATCTAATTGATACCATAGAGCATATCTTAGATTCACAGTCATGTTATCCAGAACTTCTAATATTTAAAAAAAAAATTTAAAGGAAATCGGCACAATCATAAAGGGTCTTTCTAATTTTGCGAACGTTAATTTTGATAGCCACGACTAAAATATGGCTGGATTTATTTTAAATTAGCAGTTACGTCAACAATGACACCGAAAGCATTTTAATGTAATTTTTCGGTGGTTTTATTAACGAGTAACTGCCAAATTAATAACTAGAATATGTGTAATATTTTTATTACGGTTGCTAATTAGAATCTAAAATGTATTATTGATCTAAAAAGTGGTTTTAGCTGAAGTATAAAAAAAAACAAATAGGATAAAGCAGCAAGTTGTCAATTTGGTGTTTATAGTAAGAAACATTACATTGTTAAAAATTTAAATGCATTACTAAAAAGATCAAAATATAAGATTTGTGTTAATTTACAAATGTTTAAGTGTGTTCACTATCAAAATACGTAAGCGAGAAACATTTTTCTATTAAACAACAAAAGCTAATCGAACTTTGCATCAAATATGATTCATGATAATGTGTGAATTTTAATATTCTATAAAAAAAAATATGGACACGACTTCATTTTGTTCTAAAATAGACTATAGGTGGCTAGTTTTTGACAAATTAAATGATTTAAATAAGGTTGCAATAAATCAAGATGAAAAACAATTTCCGAAATGTCAAAAAACTGATAAAAATTCAAAATCGTAGAAGGCCGTTGAAATTTGACAAACATTAGACAAAAATAAACCATTTTGTCTAATAACTTTTTTTAAAATTTGGCCAAATTATACGTTTTTTTTTTTTTCTTCAAAATTTTTACGAAAAATGTCATTTTTGACAGATGACGTCATGCGTAAAAATGACTTACTATACTTTATTTCTGATATTATTTGAGGCACAAATGGATGCAAAAACGAGATCTGGGGTAAAGTGATTATTTAAAAAAATCCCATATGATGCGGACTTAAATTGTCACACTGTATATATATATATATATATATATATATATATATATATATATACATATATATACATATATATATATATATATATATATATATATATATATATATACATATATATACATATATATATATATATATATATATATATATATATATATAATATATATATAAATACATATATATATATATATATATATATATATATATATATATATATATATATATACACATATATATATATACACACATATTATATATATATATATATATATATATATATATATATATATATATATATATATATATATATATATACACACACACATATATATATATATATATATATATATATATATATATATATATATATATATATATATATATATATATATATATATATATACATATACATATATTATATATATATATATATATATATATATATATATATATTGAAAAATTAATAAAAATAATGGCAAATAATCAAAAATCCGCCCAGATAGATCGATAGAGAAATCAAAAACGAAGATTATAAAAAAATATCCTTGAATTCCTTGCAAATTACGGAACTGGGGCTCATTTTATTGACAAGGTGTTTTTTGGACAACAAAGCAATATATATATATATATATATATATATATATATATATATATATATATATATATATATATTACTAAAAATCATGGTAAATAATCAAAACCCGCTTAGACAGATCGATAGATAAATCAGAAACGAAGATATTAAAAAAAAATTACCGAGATCCCTTGAAAACTGCGGCCAGAAAATTAATTTGGATAAAAATTATGTATTGTCGTCATAGTCAATTTGTTGGGCGTTAATTTGGGAGCAAATATGTCCTGGCATGAGCATGTTGCAGGCATAGCAAGGAGAGCTTCTCAAAAGTTGGGAATATTATTTCGAACCAAAAAGCTTTACACTCCAGAACTGTTAATTCTTTACAATGCTCAAATTCGACCAACTATGGAATACTGTTCCCAAACATACACTGCATTTGTTGGATTCTGTTCAGAAAGAGCTGTTCGTCTGATTGGAGACCCGGACTGACCGGCGGCCTTGATTCGCTGGAACGGTTGGCGACTTAAGCCTATTCTACAGGTATTTTCATGGAAAGTGTTCGGAGGATGTAGCCCGCTTAATTCCTCCCAGAGCTGTGCATGTTAGAAGTACACGTGGCGCTGATGCTTCACATCCGTATGAGGTTCAGCTTGTTACTCCTCGTACAACTCTTTTTAAGCAGTCTTTTATTTGGAGAACATCAACCCTTTGGAATAATTTACCCAGGACTGTGTTTCCCACCGAGTACAGTTTGCAGCAGTTCGGGAACAGCGTGAATCGCTTTTTTCCGCACACATGTCGCTACTGTAGCGCTTTAGGGATCTCCCTGCAGTACGTGTGCTAGACCCATAAAAAAAAAATAGTGCGCCGGTCAGTCCATTGACATTTTTATTTATTAGTTTCAAATAAACAGAGTATAGTGGTTAGTACAGTGATTGAGTTTTGATGTAAATATGCGGAACCTTGGCTGTCTCATCTAAACTAATCGATACATAAATGTTAATGGAAAAACGAGCATTCATTTATTGATTTAATGTTTTTTTTTTCAGATCAAATACTTCAAAAGCTGTAACCCACACTCTAAAAGATCTGACCAGACTATACCGTTAAGATTTTTATAGGAAAAATATAAAAATATTACTGTGTAATATATTAATTAATATAGGTTTTGTATTGATTTATTTATGAATCAATTTTTAGTGTTTTTATTCACTGATTATGTATAATAAGTAGTATTTTTTTTTTAAACTGATAAGTGTAAAATAAAATAAAGATTTATTTATCGCAGAATAATGTTTCATCATTAAAAACAATGACATGGAAACACAGTCTGTTTTTTTGGGTATAGAACAATTTGTTTGTATGATTGGCAATTATATGAACAAGTGTGAATGTGATATCATTAGGATTTAGATTAATTACAAGCAGAAACGTACGCCATTGATGAACATATCAAATATTTTAATATTGAAGTGCCTGCCCTAGATAAGGCCATTCAAGGCCCGATCAACATAGTCCTATGGAATAGTCCCGGCTTACCGTGGTCAAGAACTTGAGTTCGAGCCTTGGCAGGTCAACATACTTATTTATTTGGCTAGGCCACATTCCACATAATGCTGCTGCATTGTAGATATCGGCAAACTTTCGTCGATATTAGTATAAAAAGACGTGTTGTTGGTGTTTTCCTAAGATATAACACGTAGGCTGAAAAGTCAAGATGTCACCCTTTTCAAAAAATCCATATAATTTTTAGGAAGTACCAACCTTCAAATGATACACGTCAAAATTTCATGATATTTCGAAAATTAGTTTACAAGTTTACAATGGAAAAAATCGAATTTTGTGTGTTGATTAAACACTGTTTTTTGAAAGGAAAGAATACCGTTCAAGCAAAGCAATGGCTTGATAAGCGTTACGGGGACTCTACCCTTGGAAAATCACTCATCATTTACTGGTATGCTGAATTTAAACGCGGTCGTACAGACACAAATGATGCTGAACGCTCTGGATTCCCAAATAAGGAGGTTACACCAGAAAACATCAGAAAAATCCACAAAATTATTTTGGATCACCGTAAAGTGAAATTGCTTGAGATAGCTGACATCCTAAATATATCAAAAGAATGTGTTGGTCATATTTTGCATGAACGTTTAGACAGGAAAAAGCTCTGTTCGAAATGGGTACCGCGCGTTTGC
>CM032449.1:23491319-23494107 GCA_019049505.1 Pachyrhynchus sulphureomaculatus
CGATGGCAAAATTGCGTGAGTTGAAGTTTGAATTGCTTTCCCATCCACCGTATTCTCCAGATTTGGCCTCCAGTGACTATTATCTATTCGCAGACCTGAAAAGATGTTCGCGGGAAAGAGATTTGGCTCCAGTGAAGAAATTATCGCCGAAAGTGAGGTCATTTTGACGGCAAAGATAGATTCTTCTACAAGAGAGGTATAGAAATGTTAGAGAAGTGTTGGACTGATTGAATCGCCTTTGAAGAATATTGATGAAAACGTAAAACGGGTTGGCAAAAAGGATCTCTCTGTTTGCCTGGCTGTTAGGTCTTCTTTACTAGTACTAATACTAATACTAATTCTGCTACGCCCGCTGAAGTATCTATGTTGATTTTGAAAGAGATTAGCTGCTGGAGTCCTATATTGATGTCTGGAAAAAACAGTTTGATATATTGAAATGAGTGAATCCTGTAGTCATTTGGAGACACAACAACAACACAATTTAATTTTTAATTAATTTCCATATATTTGAAATTTTATAAAAGCAACTGAACTACGTAAATTAAAAATCGGCCAAGTCCAAGACGGACTAGCGCAATTACTGTTTTCCGACGGTAATCTATTAATTTAGTAATACAGTAATATATAAATACACTATCAAGTTAATAAACAACATAACCACAATAAATCGTATTATTATTTTGATTAGCAAAATTATACCTCGATGAGAAAACATGTTCGTATTAAACTAGAAGTTAAACCCTTCAATATCATTTTTTTCTAGATGATCGAGAACTAAAGTTATGAAAATACGAAAAAATGGTCACTAAGTTGTTTCATAAAAGGCCGTTCCTAAATCCATCAGGCCGCAAAAATTGTTAACTTCAGCGATTCCACAGCCAAGTAATCTACTAATTTCATATGATTTCCCAATTTTGGGGCTAGAGTAGATGAGTGTATCGCCGCATTCACATACAACACAAAGCTTAAAACTTACTCTAGTAACTGGACTACGTAAATTAAAAATCGGCCAAGTCCAAATCGGTCTACCGGAATTAGTGTTCCATAATCATGGCGACCACTCTAAATTTTCCGACGGTAATCTATTAATGTGGTAATACAGTAATATATAAATATATTATCAAGCTAATAAACCACATAACCACGATAAATCCTATTATTTTGACGTAATTAGCAAAATTATACTTCGAACTCGACTAGAACTTAAATCCTTCAATTTTTTTTGTAGATAATCAAGAACTAGTTATGAAAATTTTAAAAAATACGAAAAGATACGTTTTCACAGATTTTTGACCAGAAATTTTAAAAAAATCTTAAAATTACTATAATTTTAGTTCCAGAGCACTAACAGAATTCTATCACGTCTCAAATTAATGATTTTCACGTATACTATTATAGACAGTTGCAATAATATCACATAAATATGATGTCGATATCTTTTAAATAAACCGGATGAGCATTATTAATGTAGAAAATTATGTTTAATTCGAAATTTTGCATTTTTAATTGCACTTTTTTCAAAATGGCTCTGCAAAAAAATTTAAAATTATTTACACATGTTCTTTATTACTGCATTAATCGATTACCATCGGAAAATTTAGAGTGGTCGCCGAAGTCATTAGAACCTGTTGTAAGCCTATCGTGTACAATGATTGCTTTTAAAATAAAAATTTTTGTTACGGAGGTATCTCTGTTGTGGGAAAATATGTTGAAGAATAAAACTGATTTTTGGTAAAAATATTGTTTTTTCTTCCAAAGAAAAGGATCTTTCACCTCAGTAGTATTATGATTTTGTTTTTTGGGTTCTGATAGCAAGATTGTAAAGAGGCGAAGGAGGGGGGAAGAGGGTCTCTCCGAGTGTATTATGTTATGCGCTCTTTTAAGGTTACTCTTAATTATTATTATGTTCAACCGATATAGTATGGAACTTTGGATGTTATTACATTACATTACATCCATGTTTTAAATTTGGTTTTTATAATTTTGTCTACAGTGTTTTAGTGTGTATTTTATATATTTTATGGATTAACCAACTTTTTTATGTAACAACTTTTTATGTATAAGCTACCTACGGCCATTCAGGCTAACGATATCTTTGCACTTCTCAAGTGAGTTTTTTTATTTATTATGACTAATATCTTATTCTTGTTCTACACTAATTTTATTTATTATAACAACTTAATGATAACATCATTAATTTAAATTTGTCCCAAACTCGATCAGTAAATACGCTTTGTTCTTCTTTTCAGTTCTGCCCTGAAGAAGGTTCCAATCCAGGACCGAAATATTGGCTTAATGAAAATGTGTGATCTCTTATCACGCCCCTTTTTTGCCGAGTTCCCCAACTAAGATTGTATTTTTAAGAATTTTGATAGATACGGCAATCTTTTGCTTTCTTTCTTTATTCTATATATATATATATATATATATATATATATATATATATATATATATATATATATATATATATCTATATATATATAAAATGCAACGTCTCTCTGTCTGTCTGTCTGACTGTCTGTCTGTCTGACTGTCTGTCTGTCTGTCCGTTAGTGCGCTTATCACTGGAGAACCACTTATCTGATTTACGTACTTTTTTTTTTAAAACATACATATGTTCTCTGGCCAGGTTATAGGCTATATTTTATTACGATAGGTAGCATAAGGAATGAGCAGTGACGTAAAATAGTGAATGAAGTCGGAAAAAAGTTTGCCGCTAGCGCGTTCGTTTGCAATACACTGCCGAAACTATTAAATATGAAACAATATTATGTAGCAGAGAATATCT
>CM032449.1:23499207-23899207 GCA_019049505.1 Pachyrhynchus sulphureomaculatus
GATGGCCGCACAAATGTGCATGATGAAGAACGGAGTGGGCGTCCTTCGGTCGTTAATGAAGATTTGGTGCAGAAAGTGGACGAAAAGGTGAGAGAAAACAGACGCTTTACAATTTCATCATTGTGCGACTGCTTTCCTCAATATTCTCGTAGTGTTTTGTATCGCATTTGTGATACAGTGGTTAACAAGTCAGGCGGCAGAATTTTATGAGGAGGGTATTCAAAAACTGGTGCCACGTTATGACAAGTGCCTCAATATTCACGGAAATTATGTAGAAAAGTAGATTAAGGTACAGGCTTTCATGTAAAAATAAAATTATAGCGATATCTTTGCACGTCTTTTTTTAATTCCAAAACGGTACTTACTTAAAAAACATGCCTCGTACTCTAGTGGGATATTCATTAGTAATCGTAAGGAAATTCCAATTATTTAAAAAATACAATTTTATTTTTTTTATGGAACAGTTAAAACTGAAGATGCCATGATTGTTGTTTCTAATAAATTTTAATAAAATAAGGTAGATAGTTTGAACTGAAATAAATTAGCTATGGTGTAACATTCATTTAAATTAATTTTATGGTAGTTTTAGTACTAAGAGTAACCCTAATTGTTTAAATTAGTTGAATTACAGCTTTGGAAATAATTTTTCTTCGTTTCGCTTACGATTAAACGAGGCATTTTCGAGATTAGAACACTTTAAATGAGTTCCCAAGCTAATGAACATTTTCCACGTGTGAGGCAGACCGTAACCCGAGGATTTATTAATGTTGTTATGGTATTTGTAAATTTCGATCGATTCCCTAAACTTTCGTTTATGGAAGTTGGAAACGGAAGCAACAACTTTGGCTTTCATTACTTTAATGGAATAATCTGCATATTGTTGATGTTAAGCTGATTGTACAATTTGTTTCTTTTTGGTGCATCTGTCATGTTCCTTAATTCTAGTTGATATTGATGTTCCAGTTTCTCCTACATAAACAGGGAATTTTATAGATACCTTCTGTTCGTAAACGAATTGTGTCTTTGGGTGATTTCAAGCACTATCCAATTTTCTTACAAGGGTTGAAGATTGCGTTAAGGTTGGTATTATAGTACCGTGTGTGTAAGGTAAAACTGCACTATCTACTGGTTAAACTTTATTACCATCTTGTCCGAGAAAAACGGTTACCTTACTAGCCGTGCCCGCGGCTCCATTCGCGTGGACTTGATTCACTATTATCGTCACTGCTTATTCCTTACGTTACCGAAAGTAATAAAATATATCCTATAACCTGACCAGAGAACATATGTATTTTATAAAAAAAAAACATGAATCGGATAACTGGTTTTTGAGAGCTAAGCGCACTAACGGACAGACAGAGAGATGTTGCATTTTTTATATATTTTTTTTTTTTTTTTTGATAAATATTAAGTTAAGAAATAAAACAAACACGTAAATCGGATAAGTGGTTCTCGAATGATAAGCACATTAACGGACAGACAGACGGAGATGTTGTGTTTTTATATATATACTACTAGTCGGGCCCGCGGCTCCGCGGCTCCGCTCGCGTGGACTTGATTCACTACTATCGTCACTGCTTATTCCTTATGTTACCCAACGTGATAAAATATCTCCCATTATTTCTCCTTATCTCCCAATATTTCTCCTTATTTCCCATTATCTCTACATAATTTCCATTATCTAGGCTTATCTCTGCTCATCTCCCATTATTTCTCCTTATCTCCCATTATTTTTCCTTATCTCCCATTATCTCACCTTATTTCCCATTATCTAGGCTTATCTCGACTTATCTCCCATTATTTCTCCTTATCTCCCATTATTTCTCCTTATCTCCCATTATCTCACCATAACTCCCATTATCTAGACTTATCTCTGCTTATCTCCCATTATCTCTCCTTATCTCCCATTATTTTATACTTATCTCACCTTATCTCCCATTATTTCTCCTTATCTCCCATTATCTCACCTTATCTCCCATTATCTAGGCTTATATCGAATTATATAGAACATATGTATAAATTTATAAAAACACATAAAGTGGTTCTCGAGTGATAAGCGCACTAACGACAGACAGACAGACAGAGAGAGACGTTGCATTTTATATTTATTTTATTTCTTGCTACATGATATTGTTCCATATTTAATGCTTTAGGGAGTGTATTGCAAGAGAACGCGCTAGCGGCAAACATTTCTCCGACTTAATTCACTATTATCGTCACTGCTTATTCCTTATGTTACCTAATAAAATATATCCTATAACCTAGCCAGAGAACATACGTATGGTTAAAAAAAAAAGCACGTAAATCGGATAAGTAGTTCTTCAGTGATAAGAACACTAACGGACGGACGGACAGACAGACATACATACAGACGGACAGAGAGACATTGCATTTTATATATATTATAGATATTCTCTGCTACATAATATTGTTTCATATTTAATGGTTTGGACTGTGTATTGCAAGAGAACGCGCTAGCGGCAAGCTTTGTCCGACTTCATTTACTATTATTGTCACTGCTCATTCCTTATGCTACCTATCGTAATAAAATATAGCCTATAACCTGGCCGGAGAATATATGAATGTTTTTTAAAAAAAAAGTACGAAAATCGGATAAGTGGTTCTCCAGTAATAAGCGCACTAACGGACCGACAGGCAGACAGAATACGTTGCATTTTTATATACGAGTATTATAGATGTAATAAAATATATACCTATAACCTGGTCAGAGAACATATGTATGAATTTAAAAAATCACGTAAATCGGATAAGTGGTTCTCGAGGGATAAGCGCATTAACGGACAGACAGACAGACAGACAAACATTGCATTTTATATATATTATAGATATAGATTATTATTATTATTATATAACCTGGTCAAAGAATATGTGCATGAATTTAAAAAAGACAGGTAAATCGGATAAGTGGTTCCCTCGTGATAAACGCACTAATGGACAGACAGACAGAGATACATTACATTTTTATATATATTATAGATTATACATTACAGATATTCTTTGCTACATAATATTGTTCCATATTTAATGGTTTAGGCTGTGTATTGCAAAGGCACACGCTAGCGGCAAACTTATTTCCGACATCATTCACTATTTTACGTCACTGCTCATTCCTTATGCTACCTATCGTAATAAAATATAGCCTATAACCTGGCCAGCGAACATATGTATGTTTTTAAAAAAAAAGTACGTAAATCGGATACGTGGTTTTTCAGTGATAGGCGCACTAGCGGACAGACAGACAGACAGACAGACAGAGAGACGTTGCATTTTATATATATTATAGATTATATAGATTATTATTATATAACCTGACCAGAGAACATTTAAAAAAAAAGTGTGTAAATCGGACAAGTGGTTCTCGAGTGATAAGCGCACTAATGGACAGAGAGACAGGCAGGGAGATGTTGTATTTTATATATATTGTATTCTTTGATATATGTTATTATTCCAAATTTAACGGTTTAGGCAGCGTATTGCAAGAGAGTGCGCTAGCGGCAAACTTTTTTCCGACTTGATTCACTATTATCGTCACTGCTTATTCCTTACGTTACCGAACGTAATAAAATATATCCTATAACCTGACCAGAGAACATATGTATTTTATAAAAAAAAACACTTAAATCGGATAACTGGTTTTTGAGAGCTAAGCGCACTAACGGACAGACAGAGAGATGTTGCATTTTATATATATATTTTTTTTTTTTTGATAAATATTAAGTTAAGAAATAAAAAAAACACGTAAATCGGATAAGTGGTTCTCGAATGATAAGCACACTAACGGACAGACAGACGGAGATGTTGTGTTTTATATATTATGTAGATTATGATTATATAACCTGACCAGAGAACATTTTAAAAAAAAAGTGTGTAAATCGGACAAGTGGTTCTCGAGTGATAAGCGCACTAATGGACAGAGAGACAGACAGGGAGATGTTGTATTTTATATATATTGTATTCTTTGATATATGTTATTGTTCCAAATTTAACGGTTTAGGCAGCGTATTGCAAGAGAGTGCGCTAGCGGCAAACTTTTTTCCGACTTGATTCACTATTATCGTTACTGCTTATTTCTTATATTACCTAACGTAAAATATATCCTATAATCTGGCCACAGAACATATGTGTAAAGCTAAAAAAAAACACGTAAATCGGATACGTGGTTCTCGGCTGATAAGCGTACTAACGGACAGACAGACAGAGACGTATTTTATATATATTACAGCTAAAAAAATACGTAAATCGGATAAGTGGTTCTCGAGTGATCAGCGCATTAATGAACAGACAGACAGAGAGATGTTGAATTATATATATATATATATATATATATATATATATATATATATATATATATATATATATATATATATATATATATATATATATATATATATTGTATTCTTTGTTACATGATATTGTTCCATATTTAACGGTTTAGGCAGCGTATTGCAAGAGAGTGCGCTAGCGGCAAACTTTTTTCCGACTTGATTCACTATTATCGTCACTGCTTATTTCTTATAGTACCTACGTAATAAAATATATAAAATATATCCTATAACCTGGCCAGAGAACATATGTATAAATCCAAAAAAAAAAACGTAAATCGATTAAATGGTTCTTGAGTGATAAGCGCACTAATGGACAGACACACACACAGAGAGACGTTGCATTTTATATATATTATAGATTATAGATAACCTGACCAGAGAAGAAATGTATGAATTAAAAAAAAAACATGTAAATCGGATAAGTAGTTCTTAAGTCATAAGCGCACTAATGGACAGATAGACGGACAGAGAGACGTTGCATTTTATATATATTATATTCTTTGCTACATGATATTGTTCCATATTTAATGGTTTAGGCAGTGTATTGCAAGAGAGTGCGCTAGTGGCAAACTTTTTTTCGACCTGATTCTCTATTATTGTCAGTACTTATTCCTTATGTTACCTAACGTAATAAAATATATCCTATAACGTGACCAGACAACATATGTATGTCTTAAAAAAAAAACGGAAAGTAGTTCTGAGTGATAAGCGCACTAACGGATAGAGAGACATTGCATTTTATATATACGTATTATAGATTAGCAACCGCCCGCGACTTAGTTCGCGTGGAAGTGTTTTTTTTCGAAAGTTTTTTTTCTAAATGTAAGTACTACGTTAATTGGTTAGAGTTGTATACTATGTTTGATGCTTTATTATCTTTTGGTAGCATAATATATTAGTTTTCTGGAGTTGTCGATTCTTCATAACCCGACAAATGAGAAAAACATTCCCGTCTCAAATCGATTCTCACGGGTTTGAAAGTTTATCCTTGGGACTTGTTTATTGTGAGAGCAAACGATATTTTCACCGAAAACTACAACTGTTTTAAGGAAATCCGTTGGGATCATAGGAATACGCGGAATATGCGCTAGCCTGTAATAGTATCCACACATGTACAGTTTCTTAGAAGTGAAAAAACTACTTAATAGAACTAAGTTGGGAATGTGGAATCTTTGGCACAGTGACACTATTCAGTATATATCACCACTACACCAAACACTTTATTTTTGCACTCGACGCGCGTTTCGCTAACCATGTTAGCTTCATCAGGAGCGATGATGTCAGTCAATCATCGCTCCTGATGAAGCTAACATGGGTAGCGAAACGCGCGTCGAGTGCAAAAATAAAGTGTTTGGTATAGTGGTGATATATACTGAATAGTACTTAATAGAAATTAAACAGTTGCATCATACATCTCAAACTGAAATTAACTACAATAAATTGTGAAAGGGGATGCAATAATTGGACACAATTTTTCGTAGATATTTCGTAACACGCTACACAACTTAAAACTAAATGACGTAGGTACCTAAGTGACAGTGAAACAATAGGTACAGCTAAATTAAGAAAGATTAGTAAAATAATACGAGTTGTTGCCTAAATCAATTTCACACTCTTAGGTACTTATTGAACAAAAATATACTAATAACAATAACCTAGTATAAGTACACGCTAACATCAACAAAGTACTTTACAATGTGCCTACAAAAAGAAAGAATAACAAAAACTGTAACAAACCTTTTCGTTTTCAAAAATATAACATCCAGGAATAAGAAACGAAAAAATAATTATTTACAAAGGAACTAAACTTTCCTAACGAAAAGTCAACTTAAAAGCGAAAAAATAGAACAATAGACAACACCGTGCGAGCCTGTTGGCTGGTTTGTCGGTCACCTGCGCTCGACACCGCCTTCCACCCGCAGGGCGGCTCGTTCATGGCCGTTTTCTTTCTTCATCAGCTCCCTTTTGTCACAGCCTCATAAAATATAGCCTATGTTTACTGCAAAAGTCCAGGCTACATACCAGTAAAAGATTTTTTTTTAATCGGATTGGTAGTTTTAGAGATTACCTCGAATAAACAAACAAACATGCAAACTTTACTTCTTTATTATATTAATATAGATAAGGACTGGTCAGTGTTTTTAACGAAATAGCGTATTCATGACATATTGTAAGAGCTCTAAATATTAGTGAGTTGATTAGAGATAAAGAGAGAGCGCGAGAAGGATTATGATGTGAATTATTGGCATTTAGAGATCTAGTGGTATGAATTGGCTTGTTGTAGACCGAAGGTTCCGAGATGCCGTTACTTTTCGTTTGTATCAGTATATTTAGAAACGTACTATACTATTCAGTTATCCCCCATCCTAACATCATTAATGGAGATAGGGTTACGGTCTGTATTAAACAAACAAAACAAAATTGATTACTACACAGGATTGGTAGAAATACTTAATTCGTTCCTTGCCGGTTTCATTCAGGATTCTAATCTCGAAGGGAGAGAGAGAAAAGACACTCTCATTTGACAAAGTCTCATCATAAGAAGTGGAGAGGGGTGGGTCATAACGCAAGACTCCCTGATAATTGATGGACCCATAAAGTAATCAACTGGAGTTCCTGGAATGAGAAAAGGAGTAGAGGACGCCCTGACGACATCAAAAGATTAATAGGGTATAACTGGATAAACAAAACCTAAAACCGAAGAAGATGGATGTACTTAGGGGAAGCTTATGTCCGACGATGGACTACATAGCTGATGATGATGATGAATCATAAGAACGATGCTTTATGATCTAACCAAAGGAAGTTCCACTTAATCTAATTTAAATCTTTTTAAAATTATTTTCAAGTGTTCGTTCAGTTTATGTGAATTCATTTACGTTTATTTTGCTTTATTGACATGATTCTGACAGAATACTTGCTAGTAATTATTTTTGAATTCTTTTTCTCGAATAATATATAAAAATCAATCAGGAAACGTTATCTTTATCCATTGTTTTTTTTTTTTAACAACATCCCCATTATATGACTTACAAATTTCAGTAGTATGCGCTCTCTTCAGATTTAATCTTATTATCGAATATTTTTCTATTGTTGATTAGAACAAGGCATTATAAAATAAAACTTTTTGCATTGGTTTTTATTTATGTATTTGTTTCCTCGAGGTGGTGAGCTCGTTTTCCAAAAAGTGTAGTTCTCCATAACTTAGTACAACTTGGACTAACCTAGAGTGAAAATAAAAAAAAAAATAAATATTAGCCATGGATACTGCCACTACAGAACAAATAGTTATAGAACATGTAGTTACAGGTTAGTGTAGTAGATTATACAAATTTAATCATGGTTGGTGACAAATCATAAGAGTAAAAGTTTGGAAATAAGACTTTAAAGTGTCGAAAATGTATGTATACGGAGTTACAACCCGCGTGTAGGTCCATCATCTGGTCAGATGTTCATTATATTTTATTAAAATTCGTTTAGAAACAACGAAAATATCGGGAGAAGCATTAAAGCAATTGATTTCTTAAAAATTGTCAAAACTGCTTACATAATTAATCAGACGTAACATAAAGGATGGAACCTAATTTATTTTATATCATAACAGTAGTTACTATCGCTAGCTTGTCAGTGATCTGTTCTCGTATAGTGGCAAGAATGGCAGAGTGGTGTGAAAAGAATTACCTTTGTCTTAATGGAAATGAAACGGGCCTTATATTATTTAATAAAAATAAAATACCCACACAATCATTATATGTGAGACATGAACTAAAGTCAATACCCAATATAGAGACGATAAAATTTTTGGGGGTCAATATTGACTCAAGTATTTGTTTGGAAATACATGCAGTGAAACTTCGGTCTAAGCTCAATAGTGCGTGTGCTCTTATTAGAAGACTTTATTTTGCTTATGTTCAATCCCAATTAAACTATGGAATTTCTTTCTGGGGATCTTCAAGATTTGCTATGGATATCTCTAGGGCACAAAAGAGAATTGTGAGATGCATGTGTCATTTACATCCTCTAACGTCGTGTCGACCATACTTTATTGAAATGGGGTTACTTACGGTCCCGGGTCTCTACTTCATGGCTTTGGTCACCTTTGTTAAGAAGAAACCATCATTTTTCTTGACAAATATTAATGAATATGCTCCAGATATGGCAATCACGACTAGAGGTAGAAACGAATTACGAGCGCCCTACCATGCTACTTCTTTCTTTGAAAAAGGGCTATATTTTAAATGCATAAAGGCATATCGGCTTCTCCCATTGGAGATCAGGAACATTGAGGGGGTTGAGAGATTCAAAAGGGAAGCAAAAAGGTTTGCTCTCTCAAAATGTTTCTATTCTTTTAATTTTGATCAATAATTTTAGTTATCAATAGTTTGTAAGATTTTTGTCCTCTGTGCAGTGTCTGATATTTTGTTGGCTATATTCATATATTCTACTTTTTTGTGACGTTGCTTTTTTACGTTATGTAATCTTGATGGCAATAAAGGAATGAATAAATAAATAAATAAATAAATAAAATAATTTTACTTTTAATGAATCAGGAATTTTATTTGTAATTAGTAATGATATTCATAGAATCGATGGATTATCGATAAGATTTTTTTTTATGGTTTTAAGTTTTTTTTACTTCTCTTGCGAAAAGCAGGTAGTGTATCCTGAAAAAAGTCACCATCCGAGATCACTAAAAACATATTCTATTTCTGTCTGCAGACACGATAATTCTCGAACGAAATGAAATATGGAGTTTATAAAATAAAAAATAAATAAATAAATAAATAAACATTTATTTCCTTTTTGACTGATGCAGATGCACAATATAGCACAAAGACATAGTATAGGATACGTCAAAAATAATTAAAAATACCTGTAACATATAATCGTAAAAAAATAGTAATCATTACATTATTCACATCTGGGTACCAACAATCTTAACCTATATAAAGAACTCATTCAATGAGTAATGTGCTTTAGGTACCAAGTATTAATTAGTTTTTTGGGAAGTTTATTGTATATCCGAATCAACATACATGCGAACCATTATTAGTAGCTGACAATCTACATAGGGGCTTGTGAAGTTCGTCTGCTTGCCGAGTGTTGTCAGAATGAATATTACTACGGACCGTGAATTTTTCAATATATCTTTTAACATACACAGCGCTGCAAAAAATATATATTCCATAGCAACTCAAAATATTATAATTAATAAATAGGTTCCTACAAGATGTCCTTGGTGGGGCTTTAGCCATAATTTTCACTACATATTTTTGCCAATAAATAACTGTTGAATATGTGCAGCATTACCCCAACATATAATTCCGTAAGATAATCTAGAATAAACTTGGCCATAGTATAAAGTAAGAAGTGTAGTGTCTTTGACTTTTGGTCTCAGTTGTCTAAAGAGATATGCTAATGAATTTATTTTTTTTACATATTTGTAATATATGTGCTCCCCATGTTAGTTTGTAGTCTAATTTTACTCCTAAAAAGTTTATTTGGTCTATTTGAGCCACAGATATTTTATTTGGGAATTGAATAAGTAAGCTCTCATACCGGGTTACGGGTTTAGGGATAAACTGTACTATTTTGTATTTAGCGAAATTTCATTTTAAATCATTGTTATATGACCACTGGCAGACTCCATTAACAATTCTCTGAGTGGCTGATTGAATCTTCCTTTTTTTAGAACTTACAATGAAGTTAGAGTCATCCGCGTACAGTACGGAACAGACGTTACTATTTAAATTACTGTTTGCTGTTGATGGCAGATCATTGTTTATTATAAGGAAGAAAATTGGAGATAGGAGACTCCCCTGGGGAAGTTCCCTGGTATTTATGATCTCCCTAGATTTTGTACCATCTGACAACTTTACTATATGCCCTCTATTAGATAGGTAATATTTTACCCATTCTAAGGCCACTCCCCTTATTCCAACTTTCTCAAGTTTATAAAATAAAATATTATGGTCGACCAGGTCAAAAGCGCAACTATAGTCAAAAAATGCTCCCACTGTTTCGCATTTTCAATCCAAGGAATTCAGAATCATATTTACAGTGTCAAAAAGTGCAGATTCGGTACTTCTATTGGGAACAAATCCATGCTGTGAGTTAGATAATATTTTTATTATCTTTAAAAAGATAAGGTGATGATATAGTTTGGAATGATTTTTCAAAAACCTTAATTAATTGATTTTGTACAGCCACTGGTCTGTAGCTTGATAAGTCGTGGTGATCACTTTTACCTTTATAGACTGGTGTTATTTTCGACTTTTTAAGCTTCGTCGAAAAATTACCCGACTGCAGTGAAATTCACCAAATACAGAAGAGGCTGTTGTATAACTTTAAAGCATTGCTTAATTAAGAAACCAGGAATTTCATCAACTCTGCCCTAAGCGACATAATGACCTGTAAGAGAGCGTCTTTATTAAGATTTAGTAGAAATATACTATTGCCAATGGATTTGTTTTTATAAACGGGTTTACGGTTATTACTTGTTCCCGTCTCGACAAAAAAATTATTAAATAAATTCGCCACTGTTAGGGGGTCATTACATATTTTACCATTTGCATCCTTTAAATTAGGAATAGTTTTATTATTCTGACCTTTTTTAAAGTGAAGGTTAATCACTTCCCAGGCTGCTCTTGATTTATTAGTTGAACTGGATATTTTATTTTCATATAATTCTTTTTTGCATCTGTTAATATTTTTTTGGAATTTTTTTTAGCTCCCAAATATTTTTTATGAAAACTATGTGAATTTTTAAATTTATCAAGAATATAAAATTCTTTCATATAATTTGATAGGTAACGAATATCGGGTGTTACCCATCTCTTTTCATGTTTATTTTTAACAACCTTCCTTTCCTTGTACCCAAAGCACACCTCAAAGTAATGTAAGAATGTATTAAAAAAAAACATCGAATGAATCATTAAAACTTACTGAGTTGCTATACACATCTTGCCATGATTCATTTTGTAAATAGTATTTAAAAATTCTCTATATTCTCATCAGAAAAGTCTCTAAATCTTATTTTATTATTTTTGTTAGTATTAACTATATTGGGAACTTCTAAAGAGACGCATTGGTAAGTGGGGTCAGATATATGACTATCTATCACACTCTTGTCTATGACCCTAAGATCTGTATATATATATATATATATATATATATATATATATATATATATATATATATGTATATATATATATATATATATATATATATATATATATATATATATATATATATATATATATATATATATATATATACGGGTAGTTTTCCGACGAAGAAAGTCGAAAATAACACCAGTCTATAAAGATAAGGATGATCGCCACGACTTCAAGCTACAGACCAGTGGCTGTACAAAATCAATTAAGTAAGGTTTTTGAAAAATCATTTCAAACTATATTATCACCTTATCTTTTTAAAGATAATAAAATATTATCTAGCTCACAGCATGGATTTGTCCCCAATAGAAGTACCGAATCTGCACTTTTTGACACTGTAAATATGATTCTGAATTCCTTGGATCAAAAATGCGAAACAGTGGGAGCTTTTTTTGACTGTAGTCGCGCTTTTGACCTGGTCGACCATAATATTTTATTTCATAAACTTGAGAAAGTTGGAATAAAGGGAGTGGCCTTAGAATGGGTAAAATCTTACCTATCTAATAGAGAGCAAATAGTAAAGTTGTCAGATGGTACAAAATCTAGGGAGATCATAAATACTAGGGGACTTCCCCAGGGGAGTCTTCTATCTCCAATTTTCTTCATTATAATGAACAATGATCTTCCATCAACAGCAAACAGTAATTTTAATAGTAATGTCTGTCCCGTACTGTACGCGGACGACTCTAACTTCATTGTAAGTTCTAAAAAAGGGGAGATTCAATCTGCCACACAGAGAATTGTTAATGGAGTCTGCCAGTGGTCATATAACAATGATTTAAAACTAAATTTCACTAAATCCAAAATAGTACAGTTTATCCCTAAGCCCGTAACCCGGTATAAGACCTTACTTATTCAATTCCCAAATAAATTGTCTTTAGCTCAAATAGACCAAATAAACTTTCTAGGAGTAAAATTAGACTACAAACTAACATGGGAACCACATATATTAGAAATATGTAAAAAAATAAATTCATTAGCATATCTCTTTAGACAACTGAGACCAATAGTTAAAGATACTACACTTCTTACTTTATACTATGGCCAAGTTTATTCTAGACTATCCTACGGAATTGTATGCTGGGGTAATGCTGCACATATTCAACAGTTATTTGTTTGTCAAAAAAATATATTGACAATTATGGCTAAAGCCCCACCAAGGACATCTTGTAGGAATCTATTCATTAATTATAATATTTTGACTTGCTATGGATATATATATTTTTTACAGCGCTGGGTATGTTAAAAGATATATTGAAAAATTCACGGTCCGTAGTAATATTCATTCTTACAACACTCGGCAAGCAGATGAGCTTCACAAGCCCCTATGTAGGTTGTCAGCTACTAATAATGGTCCGCAATGTATGTTGATTCGGATATACAATAAACTTCCAAAAAAAAATAACGGGAATCTCATCCCTAAGTAAATTTAAATCAGAGTTAAGACGATACTTGGTACCTAGAGCACATTACTCATTGAATGAGTTCTTTATATAGGTTAAGATTGTTGGTAGCCAGATGTGAATAATGTAATGATTATTATTTCTTTTTTTCTTTTATATGTTTATATGTTAAATGTATTTTTAATTATTTTTGACCTATCCTATAGTATGTCTTTGTACTATATTGTGCACCTGCATCAGTCAAAAAAGGAAATAAATGTTTATTTATTTATTTATTTTATTATATATATATATATATATATATATATATATATATATATATATATATATATATATATATATATATATATATATATATATATATATATATATATATATATATATATATATATATTGTCTATTAGAGTGGCTATATTCGGTATAAATATAAAATTTGATGTAGGAATTGAATTTAAAGTTTTTGGGTGATATCGATTTACGAAAAGGAGTAAAACAGGCGTGAATCGATAGATTTTGTATATTTTCCATAACATTATAAGAATTTTTCTTATTTTTTGGCTCGAAAATCAACATAGGCAAAAGCGAGTCAGGTCGAATACGAGTAATGAATAAAGGATCTGAAGATATTCCCAGCATCACAAAATACGAATTACAAGGTTATTTAAATAAAATGGCAAGAGGAAGAGCAGCAGGTGAAGACGGCATACTTATCGAAATGTTGCAAAAGTGCAGAGAGCCTATATAACGAATGCTAGATATATTGATAATAAGTGTCTCGATATGTGCGGTGTAACTCGAAACTAGGATATGCTGTGTTGGTCCTGCTCTTCAAAAAAGGAGGTAAGTCTAAATTAACCAACTATAGACCAATCAGCCTACTTTGCGTATCTAATGTACAAGTTATTTATGAAAATAATAACTGCGAGACTCACAAATAAATTGGACGCTTACCAACCCAGAGAACGAGCCGGATTTAGAAAAGGCTTTAGTACATTGGACCACCTTCAAGTGTTAAGAATCTTAAGAAAAAAGTCAAACGAGTATAATTTTAAGATTTAGGTGGCCTTTGCGGATTACGAGAAAGCTTTTGAATCCCTTGAAATCTGGGCAACATTAAATAGTCTAAGTAACTGTAGAATTGACAACAGATACTCGCAGATAATATTGAAAGAAAACACCAATGAGATAGAAATGAAAAGATGGGTACGTCAAGGGGACACCATCACGCCGAAATTGTTTATATTGGCGCTAGAAGATCTTTTCAAACAACTTCCATGGACAAGTAAGGGTATAAATATAGGAGGAAAGCAACTGAATTATTTGCGATTCGTGGATGATATTGTGCTTATATCCAACAACAAAGAAGGATTGGAAGAAATGCTGAACGAACTTAACAACAAGTCCAGAGAGGTTAGTCTGAAGATAAACATCGCCAAAACCATGTTCACGATAAATGACGACTGTGATAAAGAAGCAGTAATGAAAATTGAAAACGCGAAAATCACAAGAACGGATTCATACGTATATCTTGGACAAAAAATAGTAACATCTAAAAAAAAAATTGGATGGTTGTCTTCTACTTGATGGAAATTCATTATAAATATATAATAAAAGAATGTTTTTAGTCAATTTCCACTGGTTTATTTAAATTGTGATGACGCGTTTCGCTGTCGATGCAGCTTCTTCAGATCTACATTTTACACTGTCAAGTTAGGTTTTTTTCGGTTTTCTTTATTGAATTTAAGTTAGGCTATGCCTCTTACTTATATTTATGACAGATTATATTCCTATACTACTTAACCTAGGTTCTATACAGTAATCCTAATTAACTTAACCTAGGACATTGGAATTTAAAATACATTTGTTGACTAATCTAACTTAACTAGAGCTTAATTCTAAACTAATCTAGAACTTAATTCTAAACTTAATCTAGGTTACAATCTTCATGGGGGGGTGGGGGAGGGCCATCGTCTTCGTCGGATATGGGGTCAGAAGGTCTTGGATAGTGATGGCGGGCGTTGGCGGGCACGTGGAATGCGCTCCTTATGGTGGCGTTTGGGTGTTGTAGCGCCTTGCGAAGAACTTGATGTTGGTGGACCTCATGTGTGCCTTGATTGTTGGCACACCGAGGTCTCTATGCAATTGACGGTTTCGGACGAACCATGGGGCTCCCGTGATCATCCTCAGGGCCTTGTTCTGTACTGCCTGAAGTTGAGCTCTGCGTGTCTTGGTGAGTTTAGACCAAGTAGGGCAGGCGTGTGTGAGTCAAGTTAGGTTTAATATTTACAATTTTATATAATTTCTTAATTATAATATTACACCTAATTCAATTGCATTGATAGTATTGGAAAACCCACACAGATTTGGAGAATAAATTCAATAATGATGAATTGCTTAAATCTACCTGGTCGTTGAATAAAGTACCTGTAGTCCTTAATCGATTCATTTGCATTGTCTCTGAAAGGTTTAGTTTTAAACCTTTTTGTTGGGTGTGTAAAATTTTGAAATTCTTGTTAAATGTGTGATTTTCTGTTAAAAGATGATTAACATATGTTGAATTAGATTTTCTATAGATGAAAATTTTTCGCGTTCTGTAATTCTTTGTATAAATGTACGTCCAGTTTGTCCTATGTATGTATTAGGACATGAACCACATGGTAATTGATAAACCCCTGATTTACTGTCATTATTGATTTGTGGTTTGTAGTTTTTAAGATATTTCCCTATAGTATTGTTAGTCTTGTAAGCTATGTTGATATTTTTTGATTTAAAAATTTCCTCAGTTTTTCCGTTGGTTTGCCGAAATAGGTTAAGCATTTAAATGTGGTATTTCTGTCCTTAAAACATGGCTATATTTCTGAGATTGCCTTGTTTCTAAGTTTTTTCCTAACTGTATTATTGATTAAAGTAACCGAATAACCGTTGTTAACGGCTACTTGTTTTATGTAGTTTAATTCTTTAGTAAAATTTTCCTCTGATAAGGGGATATTAGTTAGTCTATGTATAAAACTATGATAAGCTGCGAGTTTATGATGGGTAGGGTGATGAGAACTATTGTGAATTGTGGTATCTGTATGACAAGGTTTGTGATATATTGCAAATTCATGTTTTTTCATGGTTTTACTGATTTTTAAGTCTAGGAAGTTGATATTCCCTTCGACTTCTTCTTCCATTGTAAAACTGATATTTCTATGTAAAGAATTAATATACTGTAAAAAGTGAGTTAATTGTCTGTCCGTACCTGTCTACGTATCGATACCAGTATAGACAATTATTACTATTGTTATTATGGTTGTTAAATATCATTGTTTCACTACTGTCCATGAAAATTTCGGCAAGTAATGGACTTAATGGACTCCCCATAATTAACCCTTCCTTACTATTGTAGAATGTATTGTTAAATGAAAAATAATTTTGTCTTAAGCAAGTTCTTAATAAATTAATTATGTCCATTTTTATAACTTCATTTACTTTGTTTTTTGTTAATAGGTTCTCTATTAAAATTATTGTTTCGTCTGGGGGAACACTTGGAAATAAGTTTTTGACATCCAAAGAGACTAATTTAGAATTATCTGGTATTGTTATATTCTTAACTTTATTTACGAGTTCGTATGAGTTTTTGATACTATATTTAAGTTCAAATTTGGTATGATATTTGATTAAATCAATTTAAAAGGATGACGTCTTATATGCTGAAGCAGACATACAGGAAACAACTGGTCTGATTGGGTGGTCAAGTTTGTGTAGTTTTATGAGTGAATAAAGTTGTGGGATTTGGGGATTCATATTTATCAATTTAAATTTATCTTTATCGTGAATGATACCTTTAGCCTGTTCAATTTGTTGTTTTATTTCTTTTTGAAAACTATTTGTTGGATTTTTATTTAAAATTTCGTACTTTCCTGTTTTGAAAAAATCTAATGTTTTATTAATATAGTCGATTTTGTCTATTGCTATTACTGTGTTACCTTTATCTGCTTTGGTAAAGATTACATCATTTTGTTTTGCTTTACTCTGAATGGTTTTTATTGTCCTTAAGTTTTGGTTGATGTTCTTATTGTCAGATATGAATTCTTTTTTAATAATTTCGGCTGTTTGAGATTTTGATAATATGTTGTTAGGACTATCTTTTAAGGCAATCTCAGTATCAATACCTAATGTCACAGATTCTTTGATATTGAAGTTAGTTTGAATATTGTGTTTGAAACCTTTTGTTAGAAGATTTTTTCCCTGTCCGAAAAAGGTGTGTTGGAAATGTTAATAAATCGATTAAAGAATTGATGATCAGTAAAAAATTCTTTTTCTTTCTTATTTTGTGTTGTTATACGTTTTTGTTGAACGAGATCCTGTAGTTTATCGTATTGTTTCAAATATTTTTTGTGTATTATTGTTGTTACTTTTTCACGTGTGTTTGAATCTAAGAGGTACATTTATACAAAGAATTACAGAACACGAAAAAAGTTTCATCCATCGAAAATCTAATTCAACATATGCTAATCATCTTTTAACAGAAAATCACACATTTAACAAGAATTAATACTAAACCTTTTAGAGACAATGCAAATAAATCGTAAGTAAGGACTACAGGTACTTTACTCAACGACCAGGTAGATTTAAGCAATTCACCATTATTGAATTTATTCTCCTAATTCTAAATCTGTGTGGGTTTTCCAATACTCTCAATGTAATTTAATTAGGTGTAATATTATAATTAAGAAATTATATAAAATTGTGAACATTAAACCTAACTTGACAGTGTAAAATGTAGATCTGAAGAAGCTGCATCGACAGTGAAACGCGTCATCGCAATTTAAATAAACTAGTGAAAATTGACTAAAAACAGTCTTTTATTATATATTTATAATGAATTTTCATCAAGTAGAAGCTACAACCATCCAAAATTAAATTGATTTTTTAAAAATTACCTCTAATATAATTAATGAGACGTAACATAAAGAAAGAAACCTCATTTATTTTATATTTTAGTGAATCAGGAATTTTAGTTGTAATTAGTAATGATATTCAAAGAATTGATGAATTATCAATAAGATATTAGTAATAATTTTATGGTTTTACGTTTTTGTTACTTCTCTTATGAAAAGTATGCTCAAAAAAATCACCTTCCGAGGATTTTGCATTTCTTCGAGTTTTAGGTCCCAATATCACGAAAAGCATATTCTATTCATAAATATCGATAGAGGAATGGAACTTAAAGTTTTGGGCGATATTGTTTAATGAAAAGGAGTAATACGGGTGTGGATCGATAGATTTTGTATATTTTCTATAACATTATGAGAATTTTTCTTGGTTTTTGGCTCAGAAATGAACACATTTTAAACATAATTTTTTATAGTCAAAGATATAAGAACCACCACCCGACAAAAGCGAGCCAGATCAAATACGCGTAATGAATGAAGGATATGAAGATATTCCCAGCATCACAAAATATGAAATACGAGGTTATTTAAATAAAATGGCAAGAGGAAGAGCAGCAGGTGAAGACGGCATACTTATCGATATGTTGCAAAAGGGCGGAGAGCATATATAACGAATGCTAGATATATTGTATAATAAGTGTCTCGATATGTGCGGTGTAACTCGAAACTGGGATAATGCCGTGTTGGTCCTGCTCTTCAAAAAAGGAGGTAAGTCTAAATTAACCAACTATAGACCAATCAGCCTACTTTCCGTATCTAATGTACAAGTTATTTATGAAAATAATAACTGCGAGACTCGCAAATAAATTGGACGCTTGCCAACCCAGAGAACGAGCCGGATTTAGAAAAGTCTTTAGTACACTGGACCACCTTCAAATGTTAAGAATCTTAATAGAAAAGTCAAACGAGTATAATTTTAAGATTTAGGTGGCCTTTGTGGATTACGAGAAAGCATTTAAATCCCTTGAAATCTGGGCAACATTAAATAGTCTAAGTAACTGTAGAATTGACAACAAATACTCGCAGATTATTAAAAATACATATAAAAATGCAACATTTCAGATAGTATTGAAAGAAAACACCAATAAGATAGAAATGAAAAGATGGGTACGTCAAGGGTACACCATCTCGCCGAAATTGTTTACGTTGGCGCTAGAAGATCTTTTCAAACAACTTCCATGGACAAGTAAGGGTATAAATATAGGAGGAAAGCAACTGAATTATTTGCGATTCGTGGATGATATTGTGCTTATATCCAACAACAAAGAAGGATTGGAAGAAATGCTGAACGAACTTAACAACAAGTCCAGAGAGGTTAGTTGAAGATAAACATCGCCAAAACCATGTTCACGATAAATGACGACTGTGATAAAGAAGCAGTAATGAAAATTGAAAACGCGAAAATCACAAGAACGGATTCATACGTATATCTTGGACAAAAAATAGTAACATCTAAAAAAAAATTTGGATGGTTGTCTTCTACTTGATGGAAATTCATTATAAATATATAATAAAAGAATGGAAAGCAACTGAATTATTTGCGATTCGTGGATGATAGTGTGCTTATATCTAACAACAAAGAAGAATTGGAAGAAATGCTGAACTAACTTTACAACAAGTTCAGAGAGATTGGTCTGAAGATAAACATCGCCTAAACCATGTTCATGATAAATGACGATTGTGATAAAGAAGCAGTACTGAACGTTGAAAGCGCGAAAATCACAAGAACGGATTCATACGTATATCTTGGACAAAAAATAGTAACATCGGCGTTTGGTAGATTGCGGAGCATCTTTCTTTTCAATGTCTCAATTACAATAAAGCGAACACATTTGATTAATGCGTGTTGCCAGTATTGACATACAGAACGGGAACGTGGGCTTTAAATCAAGAAATTATAAATCGCCTACAAGTAACTCAATCAGCGATGGAAAGGAGGATGTTGGGAATGTTGTGGGATAGGCTGACTGATGAAGAAATTCGAGGAAGGTCCAAGATAACTGATGTAGCTGAGAGGGTAAGCAGGTCGAAGTGGAACTGGGCGGGTCATATCGCAAGACTTTCTGATAACACAGGCCAACGATGAAAAAACTTTTTTTATAATTTTATCTTATTCTATGTTTTTTGGTGTGCTGAGTTCGAAAATAATGAATGTAATGAAAGACTGATTTTGTCAAATTTCCACTTTATTTAGTTTCACTGAAACTGTATGACAAAATGATATTTGAATATTAGTGTTGTTACATTTATACAAATACCCTAAGGTAGATAGGTAATAAAATTAATACTATATGCTAATGAATATTGCTGGGAAATCCATTCTGAATATTAATTGTATAAATTGAGTAAAGGGGAGTTACCATGGGTCAGACAGATATCTTTTTGTTCGTTTAAGATTATGTCTGAATTTTTAATTCTATTTATTTCTAAATTTTCTAATAGATTTAATTTTACGCCTTTGTTTTGTATGTGTAGAGTTTTAAATTTATCGTCAAAAAGATGATTTGATTCTGTTAAATGATTACTGTGCGCTGAGTCGTTTTTGTTTTTTAAATAGCTTCTTTTATGTTCTGAAATCCGAGTTTCGAATGAGCGACCTGTCTGACCTATGTAACTTTTATGACAAGAAGCACAATTCAACTGATACACTCCAGATTTTTTTGATCTATTTTGTTTTCCTTTTGCGTTTTTAATGAATTTTCCTAACGAGTTGTTTGTTCTAAAAGCTATATTGATATTATATTTGTTTAAGTGGTTTTTAATTTTCTCTGACGTGTTACCAAAATAGGTTAAAACATTATATTTTTTCCCTGTGTTTTCTTCTTTGGGGTATACTAAAGAAATAGCTTTATTTTTTAATTTTTTGTTTAGAATTGAGTCTAAGGTGTCAGGAGAATATCCGTTGTTAACAGCAATTTGTTTTATTAGATTTAATTCTTTATTAAAATCATCTACAGACAAAAAAATTTCCAACGTCTTTCTACCAGATAATTCAAAACTAGTATCATTTGACGTCCAAAACCTTTTCCCTATCATACCCCCGGATGAAACAGTAAAAATCATAAAAACATTCCTAATCAAAAATAAAGTTAATATCGTTATACAACAAGACATATTAAATTTATTAAACACGATCCTCAATCAGAATTATTTTTACTTTCATAATACGTTTTATAATACTCGTAGTTCTCAGGGTCTCATAATGGGTAGTCCACTTAGCCCGCTTTTAGCAGAAATATTCATTGATAACCTAGAAAAACAAATACGAGTACATCGACAAGAATTTAGCAAATCATTTTTGTATTGGTACCGATATGTAGACGACATCTTTGCTTGTTTTAATGGTACAGAGCGTCAACTTGACAATGTTTTTAACTATATAAACTCAATATATAAAAATATTAAATTCACTATGGAACTAGAAGTCGACAATAAAATTAATTTTGTTGACTTAACGATAAACAGACACTACAACAAACACAAATTCTCTATTTTTCACAAACCCTCACATACAGATATTACAATAAACATAAAATCAGCTCACCCCCAACACAAACTGGCAGCTTACACAGTACGTTGCATAGACTTGTAAGTGTCCCCTTATTTGTAGATGATTTTAATAAAGAATTAAATCTAATAAAACAAATTGCTGTTAACAACGGATAGTCTCCTGACACCATAGACTCAATTCTAAACAAAAAATTAAAAAATAGGTCAGACAGGTCGCTCATTCGGAACTCGGATTTCAGAACATAAAAGAAGCTATTTAAAAATTAAAAACGACTCAGCGTACAATAATCATTTAACAGAATCAAATCATCTTTTTGACGATAAATTTAAAACTCTACACATACAAAACAAAGGCGTAAAATTAAACCTATTAGAAAATTTAGAAATCAATAGAATTAAAAATTCAAACATCATCTTAAACGAACAAAAAGATACCTGTCTGGCCCATGGTAAGTCACCTTTACTCAATTTATGCAATTAATATTCAGAATGGATTTCCCAGCAATATTCATTAGCATATAGTATTAATTTTATTACCTATCTACCTTAGGGTATTTGTATAAATGTAACAACACTAATATTCAAATATCATTTTGTATCAGAAGAAGCTATAGTATAGCGAAACGCGTCATACAGTTTCAGTGAAACTAAATAAAGTGGAAATTTGACAAAATCAGTCTTTCATTACATTAGTATAGTTAAACATAAAGGGTGTCCCAAAATTCGCGCAAGATTTAAATTTGGCGCCATTTGTATGATAAAGTGTTGTCAACAAAACGAAAAACACAGCGTGACAGCTGACAATTCAGGGTTATTAAAAATGGAGCGCTACACGAAAGAACAGCGTGTTTCATTTTAAAAATAATGAAAGTTTGGCAGCTACAGTTCGGAATTTTCGTACAAAATGTAGTCGGAATAGTGACGAGATTAATTGAAAAATTAATGATCTTAAACGCTCTGGCCGTCCTTCAGCAAGCGTTCGACCTAAAACATTGAAGCAGTTCGTGAGAGTGCTGCTGAGACTCCAGGAACATCAATTTGGCACGGTGGTCCAGAATTGGACATTTCGAGAAGTTCTCTAACGAAAGATTTGCATCTTCATGCTTACAAAGTTCAATTGACTCAAAAATTGAAGCCTACTGACCACGCACAACGAAGAGAGTTCGTTGAATCGATTATGGAACAAGTGGATACTGATTTTTCGAAAAAAATCATCTTCAACGATGAGGTTCATTTCCATCTTGATGGCTTGGCTATTGTCGCATTTGGGGTTCAGACAATCCACACGTGACTGTTTCGAAACAAATGCATCCACAATATGTCACTGTTTGGTGCGGATTTTGGGCTGGAGGCATCATCGGACCATTCTTTTTCGAAAATGCGGTTGCCCAGGCAATAATAGTTAATGGTGATCATTATCGCGATATGATAATCAAGTTTTTTGTGCCTAAATTGCAAGATATGGATGTGGACGACATGTGGTCTCAACAAGACGGTGCCACATGCCATACGGCCCGAGAAACAATTCAATTACTGCACGAGTCATTTCCTGGTCGTCTAATATCCCGTTTTGGTGATCAGAATTGGCCGCCCAGATCATACGATTTAACGCCGTTGGACTTTTTTTCTTTGGGTTTTTTTAAAGTCTAAGGTATATAGTATCTATATTTAAAAAGGGAGACCGCAGAAAATGCACAAACTATAGAGGCCTAAGCATAATATCGAGTATGGGACGTTTGTATGGAAAAATTATTAAAAATATCATTAAGGAAAATATAAAAGGAAAAATTGGAGAAGACCAAGCAGGCTTTACGGCCGGAAAATCATGTATAGACCACATATACACTATAAAACAAGCAATGGAAAAAAAAAACTGGCAAAGAATAGAGAAGTTCATCTAGCCTTCATAGACATAAGAAAGGCCTATGACTCAGTAGCAAGACAAAGATTATGGAACGCAATGAAAGAAATAGGCATTGACAAAGAACTAATATACGCAGTAAAAGCTCTCTACGAAAATAACACAGTGAACATAAAAATAGGACATGAAATATGGAAGAGACTCCAAACATTAAAAGGCCTATTACAAGGATGCTCTACATCCCCAACACTATTCAAAATATACCTCGAACAAACATTAAAAAAATGGAAGCAAAAATGTAGTGGAATGGGAGTCCCAATACGAGTAGATTACTTATATACTCTAAGTTTCGCAGACGACCAAGTAATCATAGCGCAAGATGAGGAAGACCTCAGTTATATGGTAAGAAAAACTGAAAGAAGAATACCCTAAAGCAGGATTAGCAATAAACTTTGATAAAACGGAATATCTAAACAAAGGAGGGAAACATGGAGAATCTAGAAGTCGATAACGAAACAATAATCAAAGGAACCGATAGATTTAAATATTTAGGAACCATCATTTCAAAAAACGCAACATCAGAAGAAGAGATCCTGGGGGACAAGCACATTACAAAGAGAAACAAAACACGCATATACAAATCAATAATACAAAGCATAATGACATACGGGTCAGAAACATGGACGATCAACAAAAGAAATAAATTTAAAATTAACGTGGTAGAGATGGAGTATTGGAGAAGATGTTGTGGAGTGACACGTATGGAGAGAATAACAAATGAAGAAATAAGAAGCAGAATGAACAGCAAAGAGAACGCAATAAACACCATTGAAGAAAAACGATTAAAATGATATGGACACATAAGACGGAGCGAAGATAATAGGTGGATAAAGACAATAACGGAGTGGAGCCCTAAGGGAAAAGAAAAAGAGGAAGACCCAGACGATTGTGGAGAGACGATGTGGACGAGGTTATGGAGGACAGGGCTCTAACAGATGGAGACTGGGAAGATAGAAACGGATGGAATCAAAGGCTGAGAGAAGGAAGACAGCGTCAGCTGTAGAAAATCCTTGATATATATATATATATATATATATATATATATATATATATATATATATATATATATATATAAAGTCTAAGGTTTATGCCAAAAGTTCACGACCACCCACGACTTGAAGGAAGAAATTAAGTGTTGTATCAACGAAATTCAGCCATATTTATGCAAAATGGTCATGGCAAATTTCGACAAAAGAGTGTGTACGTGCCAGCAAAGCCGTGGAGGCCATTTACCCGATATTATTTCATACATAACCCTATAATGTATACTTTATGAATCAATAAAAAAATTACAATTTTTAATTAAAAACCTGTGTTTTCTATCAAAATTACTTCTTGCGTGAATTTTGGGACACCTTTTATAGAAACTTAAACAAGTTGGTGAGGATGTTATACGTCCTTTTCATGGTACTGGATAAATAACTTTTTTCAACTACATATTTCTTTTATTCAAAAATTCTGATTATTTGTTTTGCTAAAGGAAAGTGTTCATTTATTCACATTTTAGGGTCTCTAGGTTCGAAAACAATAGTTTTTCACTTCTGTGTGAAATGTTAATTTCAAACTAGGTACACACATAATGTTTGAGGTAGGAAGGGAAGTTTGTGGCGATATCGTTTAAGAAAAGGGGGTAAAACATTTGAATATCGTTAATTATTGTGTAGTTTTATTTGTACTATAGAATTTTTCCGTTTTTTTTTTATTGAGGTATCGAAGACGTTTTAATTACATTTATTTATAGTCAAAAATATAAAGCTCTTCTATCAACGTATCTTTTCGTGTTCTGTACGGAACATTAATAAGTTCACTTCGGTGTCCGTCCGTCCGTTTGTCTGTCACCCGATTTTCTCCGAAACTGTTTGACATAAAAAGTTGAAATTTGGTACTAATATAGGAATTGATGGCTCCATCAAAGCCTTGTCAAATGAAAGCATGTAAAAACACGATTTTAAAAATATATATAATGTAATACTTGCGCACGCTTTTCTCGAAAAGTACTGACCAAAAAATTTTGAAAAAATTCTGGAATATTCCCCACAGGGTGTGGATTGAAGGAAAATTATCATGAGTGCATTACCTTTAATGATTTATCTGGTATATAAAACCAAATAAAAATTTCAAGGTCATCAGTTTTCAGTAAAGATCTGAAAAAAACTTTGTTGAAAACTCATTTGGGGTGTGTTTTGTGAAGTCACTGATCATTTTATATCTTCGTAACAATTTTTTTTATTTTAACGGAACAGTAATTGCGCAAGTCCAACTTGGACTCGACCAGTTATTTTGTCAATAATATATAACCCTAAAGTACCAATCACTTAAAATATTTAAATGTATTGCTTGGAATAAGTTTGGAAAAGTCGAATTTCCTTCTTATTTTAGAACTACGTGTTGCAAAGGAAGTACTGGGAATATCTTTTCAGCGATTTTTTTTTACTATTTTAGAAAAAATGGAAATGGAATTTAAAGAACATGAAGCAAAGGTCCCTCCACATAGAGTACCCAAAGATAATTATTATTTATGTCACATAGTATTTTTTCTTGTGGGTGTTATACACATGTTGCCAATGATGTTTTTCAATGCAGCCAATAACGTAAGTAAAATTAGTTTTAGTTTAATTCAAATATTGTTACGACAACTACCATTTACATATTTTATGAATTTCACAAAAAAAAAATACGCCCATAGAATTTCGAGAAAATCCCGAGAAAATCAATTTGGCAATCAACCCCTTACTGCTGTTGAGACTCTTAACTAGCGGGTAGATATCCGTCATACAATTCTTTAAAACATAGGCACAATACTGCCTTTCACAGACACCTAGTTGATGTTGCCAAAACGATTAACTTAGAAGGCATATTAACTCCGGGCTCAGGTTACTGTGGCTACGGCGGGTATGATCATGGACGCGTATTAGACGCTATAAAAAGGAGATAAATATTTTCCGGTAGCGCGCTTTGGTTTTAATGGACGGGTGTACATGAAGCTGTGGCGTCGCGGAAACGTCACTGCAAGCCCCATACTGCCAGACATATAAATTGTCGACGTATGTGGCTGAGGGACTTTTATTGATCTAAGTAAAATCATGTATTGACAATGTGCGGTGAAATAGGAAGCTTGTTTTACACTTTTGAAATAAAATACAGTAACACTGTTTCACTGAATTTATGCAGATCACTCTGACACGTGGTTCGGTCTCGCGACCATTCTCTGCATTTGGAAAGGAATCGATAGACAATTGTCACAGTTCCTAATAACTTTATAACATCCAATTGACAATAGAAAGTGAAGTAGAAAAATCACTTTTTAGAATTAAAAATTTCAAATGTAGAGAACAAAATATAGTTTGATATTCTTCGTAAACCAACTGCAACATACATCATTATACATGTTAAATCAAATAAATCTTGGCAGATCAAAATGTCAACCTTCCACAGTCTCATACACAGATTAATTAACATTTTACTAAGTACGGATAATTATTTGCCAGGTGTACAAGTCAAAATAATGATGAGATAGGCATAGTTTAGATATACCAGGTGTACAAGTATGAAATGCGGAGTTTTTTTATAAAAAAAAAAATGTTAAATTCGGAAGAATGATAAAAAGTGCTTTATTCAAAGTATGCGCCATCGCTTGTTATACATTTTTCCCCTCTTTCGGGCAATTTGCTGCGAACCATTCATCGAGCCATTTTCTCACATCTTCGTACGAACCAAAGCGCTGCTCAGCAAGTGCGTGACCCATCGATCGATGCAAACAAGTGGTAATCGGAAGGAGCCAAGTCTGGTGAGTAAGCTGCATGGGCGCCCAGCCGAGTACTTCCAACGTGTCACGAACTGGTTTTGCCGTATGTGATGGAGCATTGTCATGGAGAAAAATGACTTTGTGTTGCCTCTTTCGGTATTCTAGCCTTTTTTCAAGCAGCGAACGGTTCAAATCGGTCAATTGTTGTTGGTAACGTTTAGTATTAACCGTTTCCCCAGGTTTCAACAGCTCATAATAGACCACGCCCCTCCGGTCTCACCAAACACAGACCATCGTCTTTCTGCCAAAGCGATTCGGTCTTGCGGTCGATGTGGATGGTGCGCCTGGGTCTACCCATGAGTTTTTGCGCAACATAAATCCACTTTTCATCCCCTGTAACTATACGATGCAAAAACGACTTCCTTTTGTACCGAGCGAGCAAAATGTCACACGTGTTTTTGCGCTTTTCGAGTTGCCTGTCGTTCAACTCATGTGATACCCATCTACCTGCTTGTGAATCTTTCCCATCTCTCGTAGCCGATTGGAAACAGCTTGCTGACTAACGCCCAATTGCTCGACGAGTTGTTTTTGTGTTTGTGAATCATCTTCGTCCAACAATGCTTGCAATTCCACATCTTCGTATTTTTTTGGCGGTTTTCCACGTTCCTTGTCTCCAACATCGAAATCACCACTTTTGAAACGCCGAAACCATCGTTCACACGTATCTTGCGATGGAGCATGTTCACCATAAGCTTCTCGAAGTAATCGGTATGATTCAACAGCAGTTTTCTTCAAATGAAAACAAAAAATTAATGCTGTCCGCAAATGCTCTTTGTTCGGTATAAATTTCGACATATTGAATACAACAACACAATACTATGCACACACTTTTCCAATTTATCACTCGTGCGCGTCTGATACTTGTTGATGACACAACAAAATGGCGCAGTGTCAAATCTTTATAGCACAAACTGCATTGGTGCACCATCTGTTGTCTGAAATCCGCATTTCATACTTGTACACCTGGTAAAAGAACTGAACATAATTAAAAGAATACCAAAAAAAAAATGGATATAATCCAATTATTATAGATAAACTGGAAAAAAAAACATAAAAATGTACTTAAACAATTTTACACACCAGATGTAAAACACGAAAGCAGAAAATGGGTTGCTATCAACTATGTCAGTGGTATTAGTAACAAAGTCAACAATAGCCTTAATAAGTTAGAAATAAACTGTAAACGTGGTAATAAAATTAATATAGCCCGATATCTAGTTAATAACAAAGAAAGATACTACTCAGTATATATCACCTCTACACCAAACACTTTATTTTTGCACTCGACGCGCGTTTCGCTAACCATGTTAGCTTCATCAGGAGCGATGATTGATAGTCAATCATCGCTCCTGATGAAGCTAACCTGGTTAGCGAAACGCGCGTCGAGTGCAAAAATAAAGTGTTTGGTGTAGTTGTGATATATACTGAGTAGTATCATTGTGTCAAAGATTCCACACTCCCAACTTAACAAAGAAAGATCTAACAAATATGGAAAATCGTGTATGTATGAACTTAATTGTGATGACTGTGATGCTGTCTATGTAGAACAAACGGGATGAAGCCTACAACAAAGATTAAAAGAACACAGGCACTCTATTTTAAATAAACAAAAATTAACAGGCTTTGCTGAACACTGCATAGACAAGCTTTACACCCCACAACAACTGTTAATTCTTTACAAAGCCCAAATTCGACCAACTATGGAATACTGCTCCCACGTTTGGGGCTCCGCTCCCAAACATACACTGCATTTGTTGGATTCTGTTCAGAGAAGAGCGGTCCGTCTGATTGAGGACCCGGAATTGACCGGCGGCCTTGATTCCCTGGAACATCGAAGAACGGTTGGCGACTTGAGCCTGTTCTACAAGTATTTTCATGGAAAGTGTTCGAAGGATGTAGCCCGCTTAATTCCTCCCAAAGCGGTGCTTGTTAGAAATACACGTCGCGCTGGTGCTTCACATCCGTATGAGGTTCAGCTTGTTACTCCGCGTACAACGCTTTTTAAGCAGTCTTTTATATGGAGAACGTCATCCCTTTGGAATAATTTGCCCAGCGCTGTGTTTCCCACCGAGTACAATTTACAGCGATTCAAGAACAACGGGAATCGCTTTTTCGCACTCATGCCGCTCCTAGAGCGCTTTAGGGACTTCCCTGCAGCATGTGTGCTAGACCCATAAAAAAAAAAATAATCAACTCAAAAAGGATATGGATTATATAGAAATTCTTAGCATAAAAAAGCCATTAAAAATAATATGAAAATAACGAACATCCAAATAGAATTTGTTAGTACTCCCATATTTGACGCCGTGTTAAGATAGATGTGGCTGGCTGGTCGTGGCTTGGTGGCGTAGTACTCTGCTACTGTGCAGAAGGTCGAGAGTTCAAACCCGGCAGGTGGGTATACTTATTTATTAATTTATTTAAGTATATTTAGCCTGGCCACGTACATAGGTTTGCAGAAATGAAAAATAACGTCCGTGGCAGCACTACCGTGTTGTTTAAAATGTGCCGTGAAATACGAAAATGTATGTTTCGGCACTTGGACAACGTGGACGGGTATTACGACATTCTCGCCGATAGCATTAGAATATGGAAAAAGGTTAAAATCCCTACTGAGGCGGGGAGGTAAGCGATAAAAATACCTATAATTAACCCAATTTTATTACCTCTTAATTTAAATTTAAATCGCAGGGGACCTAAATGCGAGAGTTAAAAGCCAAACAAATAACGTAACAGTAGAAAATACGCAGAAGACGTAGAAAATGATAATGAAGAGAGGGTCCTAGAACTGTGTAATCAATTTGATCTGAAATTAACAAATACTTTCTTCCTCCACAAGGATATTCATCGCGTTACTTGCGAGATACCATCATTAAATCAGAAATTCATAATAGATTATATTATAACTAAAGTTCAATCCACATTCAAGATATACGACATCAGAGTTAAGAGAGGAGCCAACTGTGACACAAATCACCATCTATTGACTACTAAAATAGTGTACCCTTTTTCATCAAAAAACAATAAAAATTTACAAACTTATCCTACAGACGAAGACAAGATAGAAATAAAAATGAAGATACAAAACTTATCTATTTAGACAAGGCGAAATCGGCGCCATCGTTGGAAAAAATTTTCTAATTGAATTTTTTTTCATAACCTTCTCCAGGAGATGCCCCTGAAAGAGGATCAACATGTTGCCGGGCGGTAACCTGGTCCGAATTTGTTTAAACAAAATTTTTTTTTTAAACAAAGTCCAAAAATTGAAATTTTCGCCCCGGAACAAGTTTTTTTAGGTAAATTGGACCATTTTGAACAAAAAATGTCTCTTGTGAATTTTCTCTAAAATGCGCCGTTTTCGAGATATTGGCGATTTTAGGTGCGAGAAAACGCGAAAATGGCCACTTTCACCTCCCAATATTGGGGTCAAAAATTAAAATTTTCAATGTTGCCAAGTGTCCAAATTAAAGTTTGAGATCTCTTCTACAAATTACCGTAGGAAATATTGCAATATCTTTATTTTTAAACATTGTTTTTTAACAGTTAACAAATTGCGTTCGAGCGCCCGCGGCTGCATCGAAACTGTATACATAGATATATACGCAACGCCCGTACGTAGGCGCACGGAACTGTATACGCACTGCGATGCTCTATAAAGCTTTGTTTCTTGATTTCTTATTAAAATTAATATATTTGAAAAGTATGTAAAAATATTTATTTATTAAAGAGTAATTGTTATATCAAATTTAATTATTATAACAAATGAATATAAATAAAAATTCAATATTCGATTAGGATGGTAGAAGAATTAAAACAATTTTATGAAATATAACTTATATATATTTAATAGAATTTTCGCAAATATTTAAATTACACCCACACATGAGTATACAACTTACGTTGTTGCTTTTGCAATTACATGCATTAGTTTTACAATTTTTTGTACATTTACATTGCCTAATTAACGAATCTGGTATCGAATTTTTTTAACATGAATTTGGGTAACAATTCACCTGTTTCTATAGTGTAACCAAATTCTGTTGCATCTAAATGTCGATACCGAGAATACAATGACATTTTCCATATGTACGTTTGTAGTGAAGCTCGTGAAATGTGCAATTTTAAAGCATCGGATGTACATGGAATTTTTCCAAAATTAATACCCATCCCACAAGAACGTTCTAAAATTATTTTCTGCTTCCAGTTTTTTGAGAGCATTTTCCCGACGTACAATTTTTTTCTTTACTTACATAGGAAGCATAACACTTTCTGTGCCAAGAAAAAGTTTGTTCACTGCTACTTGGATTATATAAATCGTTAAATTTTGTACTTATGTCATCTTTCCGACGATTAGCTGCTTGTTGAATTTTTTGAAATGATTCAAAATTTGGTTGTTGTACAACATCATCACACTTACCACAGAAAATGCACTTATGATCACATTTAATTCGTTTAATAGAAAAAGACATAATTACACATGTACATACTTGTAAGGGCGGAAAAGAAATGAATAAACTATTAAAGTGTCCGACTCTTATTTAAGCAATAGCATGTTTGAACTTTTGCATGATACTTCACGTTACAGCGAGTTGCAGCGCGTATACAGTTCCGCGCGCCTACGTACGGGCGTTGCGTATATATCTATGTATACAGTTTCGATGCGGCCGCGGGCGCTCGAACGCAATTTGTTAACTGTTAAAAAACAATGTTTAAAAATAAAGATATTGCAATATTTCCTACGGTAATTTGTAGAAGAGATCTCAAACTTTAATTTGGACACTTGGCAACATTGAAAATTTTAATTTTTGACCCCAATATTGGGAGGTGAAAGTGGCCATTTTCGCGTTTTCTCGCACCTAAAATCGCCGATATCTCGAAAACGGCGCATTTTAGAGAAAATTCACAAGAGACATTTTTTGTTCAAAATGGTCCAATTTACCTAAAAAAACTTGTTCCGGGGCGAAAATTTCAATTTTTGGACTTTGTTTAAAAAAAATTTGTTTAAACAAATTCGGACCAGGTTACCGCCCGGCAACATGTTGATCCTCTTTCAGGGGCATCTCCTGGAGAAGGTTATGAAAAAAAATTCAATTAGAAAATTTTTTCCAACGACAGCGCCGATTTCGCCTTGTCTAATTTCAACACGAAAGTATTAAAGAGCTTTATCAAAGAAGATTACACAATGAATTACTTACACTGGAACCAACCGAAGATATAGAGCAAGAATATGAACGCATTAAAAAAGCGATCCACAAGGTGGCACAAGAAACTTTAGGAGAGTATAGGTGGGAAGAAAAAAAAAATAGAGAGATAAATAGAGAAACCACCCAGGCAGAATCCAAAGAAAAAAATAGAGAGGTACGTAAGAAAATGAAAAAAGAAAAAATGAATATTGGAGGAGCACAATCGACAGAAGTGTGGTAAACCATCAAAAATATGAAAACGAACAACAAAGAGAGGGCCGTAAATTTAATACCCCTGGAAGAATGGAAAAATTATTACGAAATATTACTAACTGAAAACAGACAAGAATTCCTTAGTATAGAGGACAATGAATCAGAAGACACAGAGGGAAAGGACTGGGACGAAATAACGATGGAGGAAGTACAAGCAAATCTAAAAACGATGAAGAATGGAAGAGCGGCCTGACCAGGTGATATCTCTGCAGAAATGATTAAAAATGGAGGTATAACCATGTGGAGAACAATAACTAGCTTAATTAATAATTGTATATCAAAAGGAAGAACACCTACCGAATGGAAAAAAGTTACATTTCATCAATCTATAAGAAAGGAAATAGAAAAGACCCTAATAATTATAGAGGTATATGCGTTACTATGAGCAGACTGTATGGTAGAATACTGCAGAATAGAATAAGAGAAACAATTAAAGGTAAGATATCCGAAAACCAAAGCGGATTTACTCCGGGCCGGTCGTGTTTACTTTACAACAATTGATAGAAAAGTAGATCCAAAAAGATGACGAAATACATATGACCTTTATAGATCTTAAGAAGGCATACGATAGTGTACTGAGAAATAAACTTTGGCATGTCTTGAGAACAGTAGGGATAAAAGAAGGAATGATAACAAAAATAAAAGAGTTATATAATGAAAATATAGGATATGTGAAACAAGGACGCTATCTCTCGGCAGCTATCCACATTACAAAAGGTCTAAGACAAGGGTGTTGCCCTTCACCAATCTTATTTAATATATTTGTAGACAACGCTCTAAAGAAATGGAACCGCACTTGCCAAAATATGGGCATCCCGATTAGTGATAAACACCTATTATCGTTAAACTTTGCAGACGACCAAGTAATAATAACACAAGATGCATTTGATATGGAATATGTATTGAAGAGATTATACACCGACTACAAGGAATGGGGATTAGAGGTGAGCCTTGAAAAGACGGAGTATATGATTATGAACTCGGAAATAGAATTTGATGTCTTAATTAACAACGATACACATGTCAAACAAGTCAAGGAATTTAAATATCTAGTACTGATTCACAACAAAAATGGTATAGGTAAAAAGGAAATACGACTAAAATACAAAAAGCCAGGAGGATCATAGGAGCTCTTAACTCAATATGGTGGGATCAAAACATAACTACATGAAACAAAAAGAGAATTGGAAGAACAATGGTAGAATCAGTCTTAAGTTATGGTAGTGAACTATGGGTAATGAAAGAAGAAGATAAAAGAAAAATAACGACGATAGAGATGGATTACCTGAGAAGAAGCGCCGGAGTGTCCAAATTTCAGCACGCAACAGAACAGCAGCAACAGAAACAATTATACAAAAAATAGAAAATAGGGGATAAAAATGGTTTGGACACCTACTCAGAATGAACGATACAAGATGGCCCAAAAGGCTCTTGGCATGGAAACCACCGGGAAGAAATAAAAAAGGACGACCACGTAGATCCTTAAATGAAGATATGAGACAAGCCATGAGGTCACGAGGAATGGACGAAGAGATGGCGGACGATAGAGAGGTTTGGAGAAGGCGAATGGGAACACGACACTTAGTTGTATAATTGTTATATATTACTTGTGTATATATACAGTTAAACCCAAATATATATATAATTTAAATTTAGTACCAATTAATCATCCAAATGTAATATCTTTTAAAACTTAAGTTTAGTTTTAGTGTAAACCTCTTCGAAAATGGTCGCGAGACCGAAAGACGTGTCAGAGTGATCTGAATAAATTCAGGGAAATAGTTACACTCTATTTGATTGTAAAAGTGTAAATATTGAGGTGTTTCACCTAGAACCGACCGTAGACTCCATAAATTTAATTTACGAAGTTTGATTGCTGTGTTTCATGTATATACAAGAGTATAATTAGTTTAACAATTTTGTTAATATACATTTAAAAATAGTCTACCATAATTCGTTCTATACACGTAATGTGTCAAATTTGGCGTGGGGCGAAATTCTTGATTGTAGTTATTACATTTATTGAGTAAGTGCTTCGACAACTGAAAATATTTATAAATAATTTTATATTTTTGACATTGGATTTGAAAAAAGTTTCGGCAATCATCCTGTCGTCTTCTTCAGAACTTACTTCGGGAATTCTTCGAAATCTAGCATGAAACTGATTTAAAATTCCGATTGCATACTCCTTTTATATTAGTGGACGGGGGCCGGCGAGGTTTCATGAGTGATCTGCTCCCAGATTGGCGAGAGGTAAACACCAGTGTCACGATTAAGGTTGTTGGGATGTTTTGATGGGTTTGTTGCAAGAATCTTTAATTTGTCAAAGAGAATCTGATGTCCTGTTTTATGATGGTCTTCTACAAGTCCTGAATTGGAAATGTTATGAAGGATCCTTTGATGTTTTTTAATTCTAGTGCATATTTTTTGTTGGTTTTGCCAATGTAGGTTTTACCATAGCTACATGCGATACTGTAGACTTATAAATTTTGGTAGCCCAGTCGCCAGGGGTTTTGAGCTCTCATTAAATTGAAATTGAAAGTATATTTGATATTAGAAAATTATTAAAAACTTCCTCTTTTTTTTTGTAATTTTGCTTTTAAAAAAGTTTTCATGACAAACGTATTTTTTGCTTATTATTAATCAACAACAAAAAAAATTTAAAGGTGGGAAATAAAAGATAAACGTCTAAGCTTCAAATATAAAGTATTTATATTTTATTTAAACATCCAGGTACAAAAAAAAACAGTTACTGAAAGCACAAAAATTCCAAATTACTTGAAGGAATTTTGTTAATGGCGATCGGAGAAGAAGCGCGTGCGCAGTACTTGTTTGTTTCCCGTCATCTGTGCGACGCTCACGTAGTTTGTATACTGTATATTATTAAATTAATTTTTTAATAAAATATAATTAACTTCAAGTGTAAATTAAGTGCTGGTTGCTGTCTTGTATTTATACAATTATTATTAAATTCATTTTTTATATAAATAAACATTTATTTTTTTATATGCACTGACTGCCATTTTGGATCACCTATTTTGAATTTTTGAAATCTGTCCTCAGATTCTTAATCAGAACTCCAAAAAACCCCTTAATAGACATTTTAAAAAGGAAATTAAAAATATATAATAAAAGACTGTTTTTAGTCAATTTCCACTGGTTTATTTAAATTGCGATGACGCGTTTCGCTGTCGATGCAGCTTCTTCAGATCTACATTTTACACTGTCAAGTTAGGTTTAATATTCACAGTTTTTATATAATTTCTTAATTATAATATTACACCTAATTAAATTACATTGATAGTATTGGAAAACCCACACAGATTTGGAATTAGGAGAATAAATTCAATAATGGTGAATTGCTTAAATCTACCTGGTCGTTGAGTAAAGTACCTGTAGTCCTTAATCGATTTATTTGTATTGTCTCTAAAAGGTTTAGTTTTAAACCTTTTTGTTGGGTGTGTAAAATTTTGAAATTCTTCTTCTGTTAAAAGATGGATGGATGAAACTTTTTTTCGTGTTCTGTAATTCTTTATATAAATGTACGTCCAGTTTGTCCTATGTATGTTTTAGGACATGACCCACATGTTAATTGATAAACCCCTGATTTATTATCTTTATTGATTTGTGGTTTGTAGTTATTGAGATAACACATGGGCTGAAAAGTCCCGGGCCTAACACACAGTTAATACTAACCTTCAAAAGACAGCTGTTAAAATTTTATGATATTCTATTCATTAGTTTGTGAGTTATTGTGCTAAGAGTGACGCTACTTTTGTTATTTTCAAAACAATGGATCAAAAACAATTTCGTGTTTTAATTTTACACTGCTTCTTGATGGGAAAAAATACCGTTCAAGCGAAGCAATGGCTTGAAAAGTGTTATGGGGACTCTGCTCCATCAGAAACAACAATAAAACGTTGGTTTGCTGACTTCGAACGTGGTCGTAGAGACACCGATGATGCAGAACGCAGTGGACGTCCAAATGAGGCGGTAACACCAGAAAACATAAAAAAAAATCCATAAAATCGTTTTGAATGATCGAAAAGTGAAGTTGCGTGAGTTAGCTGACATCGTAAAGATATCAAAAGAACGTGTTGGCTTTATATTGCATGAGCATTTGACTATGAGAAAGCTCTGTTCAAAGTGGGTGCCGCGTTTGCTCACTGTTGATCAAAAACAAGAACGTGTTGATGATTCTGAGCAGTGTTTGGCCATGTTTAAACGTAACAAACCGGAATTTTTGCGTCGATATGTGACAATGGATGAAACATGGATCCATCACTTCATTCCGGAATCAAAACGATCGTCATCTGAGTGGACAGCAACTGGTGAACCTCGTCCAAAGCGCCCGAAAGCACAACAATCGGCTGGAAAGGTTATGGCCTCGGTATTTTGGGATGTGCGTGGTGTAATATTCATCGACTATCTTGAGAAAGGAAATACCATCAACAGTGAATATTATATAGCGTTATTGGAGCGTTTGAAGGCCGAAATTGCAAAGAAACGACCGCATATGGCAAAGAAAAAAATTTTGTTTCATCAAGACAACGCACCGTGTCACAAGTCAATCAAAACAATGGCAAAACTACATGAATTGAAATTCGAATTGCTCCCACATCCACCGTATTCGCCAGATTTGGCTCCCAGCGACTACTGGCTGTTCGCAGACCTGAAAAAAAAATGCTCGCCGGTAAGAAATTTCGCACGAATGAAGAGGTTATCGCTGAAACTGAGGCCTATTTTGAGGCAAAAGATAAATCGTTCTACAAAAGTGGTATTGAAATGTTAGAGCGGCGCTGGAATGATTGCGTTGCTCTTGATGGAGATTACGTTGATGAATAAAGCTAATTTTGAACCAAAAAAACCGTGTTTTCTTTGTTAGGCCCGAGACTTTTCAGCCCATGTGTTATTTCCCTATAGTATTATTAGTCTTCTAAGCTATGTTGATATTTTTTTGATTTAAAAATTTCCCCAGTTTTCCCGTTGGTTTGCTGAAATGGGTTAAGCAATTAAATGTGATATTTCTGTCCTTAAAACGTGGGTATATTTCTGAGACTGCCTTGTTTCTAAGTTTTTTTCTAACGATATTATTGAATAAAATAACCGAATAACCGTTGTTAACGGATACTTGTATTATGTAGTTTAATTCTTTAGTAAAATTTTCCTCTAATAAGGGGATATTAGTTAGTCTATGTATAAAACTATGATAAACTGCGAGTTTCTGATGGTTAGGGTGGTGAGAACTATTGTGAATTGTGGTATCTGTATGACAAGGTTTGCGATATATTGCAAATTCATGTTTTTTTCCTGGTTTTACTGATTGTTAAGTCTAGGAAATTGATTTTCCCTTCGTCGACTTCTTCTTCCATTGTAAAACTGATATTTCTATGTAAAGAATTAATATACTGTAAAAAGTGAGTTAATTGTCTGTCCGTACCTGTAAAGCATAAAGAATTAAACTACATAAAACAAGTAGCCGTTAATAACGGTTATTCGGTTACTTTAATCAATAATATCGTTAGGAAAAAACTTAGAAACAAGGCAATCTCAGAAATATACCCACGTTTTAAGGACAGAAATACCACATTTAAATGCTTAACCTATTTCGGCAAACCAACGGAAAAACTGGGGAAATTTTTAAATCAAAAAAATATCAACATAGCTTACAAGATTAACAATACTATAGGGAAATATCTTAAAAACTACAAACCACAAATCAATAAAGATAATAAATCAGGGGTTTATCAATTAACATGTGGGTCATGTCCTAAAACATACATAGGACAAACTGGACGTACATTTATACAAAGAATTACAGAACACGAAAAAAGTTTCTTCCATAGAAAATCTAATTCAACATATTCTAATCATCTTTTAACAGAAGAAGAATTTTAAAATTTTACACACCCAACAAAAAGGTTTAAAACTAAACCTTTTAGAGACAATGCAAATAAATCGATTAAGGACTACAGGTACTTTACTCGCAATTTAAATAAACCAGTGGAAATTGACTAAAAACAGACTTTTATTATATACTCGTGCGCAGTACCACCAGCCCGATTTGTTTTCTCTCATCTTTGCGACGCTCACGTAGTTTGTATACTGTATATTATTAAATTAATTTTTTAATAACATATAATTAACTTTAAGTGTAAATTAAGTGCTGGTTGCTGTCTTGTGTTTATACAATTATTATTAAATTCATTTTTTATATAAATAAACATGTATTTTTTTATATATACTGACTGCCATTTTGGATTACCCATTTTTAATTTTTTAAATCGGTCCTCAGATTCTTAATTAGAATTCCAAAAAACCCCTTAATAGATATTTTAAAAAGGAAATTGAAAAATTAAATGAATTATTTACTCTCTGGCCGCCATCTTGGATCTGCTATTTTGAATTTTTCAAGTCTGTCATCGGATTCTTAATCAGCACCCCGAGAAACCCCTTATTTAATCATAAATGAGGTTGGAAGCGTGATTTCCACTATAACTGAACGGGTTAAACCAGCCATTTTATCTTAATTATTATTTTTTTAAATTACGGTAAAACTAAAAAAACATAATCGTTATACTACTTTTTTGTGAAATTTCCGTTCTTTAACGTGGTGCTATTATTTTTTTAGATATATTTGTGAAAAAACGAATATTTCATTTTATTTTCGATTTCGTAAGGTTAGCGTACACTTTAGACCAACAAACCAAAAAAACTACCTGTATGCCAAAATGCAAACTCTCACAAATGTTAACATTTAGTGAGAGTTTTTCTTCAAAATTTGCCTCTGACGACTGGGCTAAGAGCTTAATGTTGTGAGAGTGCAGGGCACGAAGAGAATAATGTTGTTATTTTATGTTTCTATAAATTTTGTGTGTGATTTTCGACATTCTTAATGTATGGAAGGACTCCAAAGAGACTAATCTGATTGACTTGGGACTAGATGATCTTTCACCAATCTGGAAACAGATCATCCATAAAGGTCCGTTCCTCCTTGGTTCATTAATATAAAGGACGTGTGCAAGCGGAATTAAATCAGTTTCGTTCTAGATTGCAAAGAAGTCAGTTCTCGGAGCAAGCTCTGAAGATACTGGCAGGATGATCAGCGAAACGTCAGCATCAGTTTTTCAATCAACTGTATAAATCATACAAGAGATGCTTGTATTTGTTCTAATTATTATGTTTTTTTTTTTAGTTTTGGATGTACAAATTTCGAAATCTCTCTGATCCTACTGAGTCCGCAGGCAATAGAACTTCATTACAGACACATTATGCCTCAAGTACAATGATTGTGTCGACAGTACTTCAATTATTGTTTGGAGTCTTGAATGTTGTAATGGCCCATAAAATTAAAATAATGAACAGAATTATTTATACTCTTTTGTTAGAAGTGATTGTATTTTTCACTTTGACAGCATTTGTGAAAATCAATACAGATAACTGTAAGGACAAAAAATATTTACTGTATTTTAGCGTGAAATCATATTATCCAATTTTTATTTTTGAGTTTCGTAAAATAAGTTGTCTAATAGCAACTGGATTTTAACTAGCACGAGAGATGTACAGGGTGGTCCAAATTGGACACATTTAAAGGTAAACCCCTTTATCTAAAGGAGATAGATGAAATCTGATGTCAGTGTTTGAGGCTCAATTTTTATGATAAACTCAATGGTGAAAACCGCATATCGATATCTAGTACCGGGTAGTACAGGGTGTTTCTCAAAAATCTGCATTTTAAAAAAGATTCTTAAAGCACTTTTTCACGTGCATTTCAACAGTGTAAGTTACATTTTTTTACAACGGATATTATATATTAATAGTTATTAACGCAAAAATATATTTTTTAAATGGGATACCCTGTATATTTTTCATTATTCGAATAGAGCTTTAAATTACAATTTTTAAAAATATAGCACACTTTATATTTTGCTTAAATCTACTTCAAAATATAACGGTTTTCAGTTTTTACGTGATTTTTAAATGCACATTTTGTGAAGTAGGCTTTGGACGGAACGGCAATATCAACTGTTTACCCATAGCAATCAAATCGTAAAAAAATTCCCAGAACTAACTCTAAGAGGCATAACTACAATGAAATTTACTAAATGATATAGTACTTTAAACTATGTAGGAAATAAAACAAAACAACAATAAAACAATTTATTCCCAGTAGAGCAAACTAAAACAAAACAATTTCCTATAAGAGATGTTCGAAATGTCGACCAGTTTCATTTACACATAGGTGGCACCTTTTCTGGACACTTCTTACCGAGTTGATTACTTCAAGAGGAGTGAGAGCTGCAAAACTTTGTATCACTGCGATTTCTAACTCTTGCTTGGTGTTTGTCGGCAATTTAAAAATTAGGTCTTTCAATCTTCCCCAGAGATAGAAGTCCATGGGTATTAAATCCGGTGACCCTGCTGGCCAACGGTTCGGACCTGGGTTGGCTCTCCAGTTATGTCGAAATTGGTCGATAAAGAATTACTGATAACTGCGGCGTTATGAGGGGGTGCCCCGTCGTGTTGAAAAAATGTATTTCTAAGGTCCATTAACGGCAGTTCATCAACAAGAGGTTCTATTTGCTGCCTTAAAATTTCTAAATAACTCTGAGAGGTGAGTGTTCCTTCGTGAATAAATGGATCTATAACCCTGCCTCTAAAAATTCCTGCCCACACATTAGATCCAAATCTGCCTTGATTCCTTTGCTCCACAACTAAATGAGGATTTTCTTGTGCCCACGTATAAGAATTGTAACGGTTAAAAATACCTGCATTGCTTACATAAGCTTCGTCTGTCCAAATGCAATTTAATGAAAAATTCGGAACATGGTTACAATTCTCCAGCAACCATTGGCAAAAATCCATACGCCGTTGAAAATCTCCGTCTCTAAGGTGATGAACTTTTTTGGTCTTATATGGCCTGAATTTATGCTTCTTCAAAGTACGACTTACCTTTGTTCTTGGTAGTTCAGTGGATTCTTTAACTGTCGGGTTGAAGTGTTGGGATTATTTCCGATAGTTCCTAAAACTACTATTCCTTATCCCTGTTTGATGCATAATTTTTGGGTCGTTTCTTTTCAAACTGGCCACTATTAACTAGGTTATGTCGCACTCGAGCGAATATATCCTTGAAGGGTTGACGCCTCTCTGGATACCGTTCGTGGTACAAATTACTTGCCGCTTCCGAATTTTCTCCGGTTTGTATGAAACACACTATCATATCCCATTTTTCGTAATTTTTAAACTTCATTGCGATTTATTTGACAATTCAATAACTGATCCTGAAAGAAAATTTGACAACTATGAGTAAACAATTGAATTAAACCATATGGCCGCTCCGTCCAAAGCCTACTTCACAAAATGTGCATTTAAAACTCGCGGAAAAACTGAAAACCTTTATATTTTGAAGTAGATTTAAGCAAAATATAAAGTGTGCTGTATTTTTGGAATGGTAATTTAAAGCTCTATTCGGATAAGGAAAAATATACAGGGTATCTCATTTAAAAAATATATTTTTGCGTTAATAACTATTAAAATATTAGTTGTAAAAACACTGTTGAAATCCACATGAAAAAGTGCTTTGAGAATGTTTTTACAGAAATCAAAAATTTTCATTAGGAAAAGAATTACAAACATTTTTTCAAAATGCAGATTTTTGAAAAACACCCTGTATATCTGCAGCGGTACTAGATATCGATATGGGGTTTTCAGCATTGAGTTTATCATAAAAATTGAGCCTCAGACACCGACATCAGTTTTCGTCTATCTCCTTTAGATGAAGGGGTTTACCTTTAAAGGTGTTCAATTTGGACTACCCTATACAGTCTGTCAAGTAAGAACGTGATTACTCGTATGTTTAAAAAAATGTGTTTCGAGAACATTTTTTGCCATCTGGTGTGCTAACAACGGCGTAATTACCTTAGTAAGTCGTTCAATCGCCTCCTGCATTAATAATCCTCTGGCATCTCAGAGTCTCTCCTCTGAGCTTTCTTTTTAAAAGGGACCAAACGTTTTTAATAGAGTTGGCGCCCGGCGATTGTGAGGACCACTCTAGTATCTTATCGTGGATATATATATATATATATATATATATATATATATATATATATATATATATATATATAAATATATATATACATATATATATATATATATATATATATATATATATATATATACATATATATATATATATATATATATATATATATATATATATATATATATATATATATATATATATATGTATATATATATATATATATATATATATATATATATATATATATATATATATATATGTATATATATATATATATATATATATATATATATATATATATATATATATATATATATATATATATACAGTCGACACTCTATATAGTGAAAGACCAAAATGTTGACCGAAATTTCACTATAGAAAGTTTTTCACTATATAAAGAAAAAATCGGTATATATTGCTATGTATGTATTTTATATTGGTAATCATTTACTTGTATTTTATAAGGTACAAGCAACAAAAAAAATTGCAAAATTGAATTATTAGAAAAGATTTTATTAAACATTTGAAAGTTTACATAGTACATAGCATGTACAGGGCTAAATACATACATAAAGTCCGTACGTTATATCTTTACCCTTGCGTCATAGCTTTCAGGCCATATGACAGACGACTATTATATTATTTGTCTCTTTTCACCAATAAATCGTAGGTATTGGTAAAAAGAGACAAAAAATATAATAGTCGTCTGGGATATTGCCTGAAACCTATGACGCACGTGTAAAGATATAACGTACGGACTTTATGTATGTATGTATTATATACGAAATAAAAAGAATAATACAAAATCTGTTAATACATATGTACATACTACGTACATATTTACTAGGAAAAATAATCAGTTATTTTCTTTTGAACATTACTTTTGAAAAATAATTGTTGCTCAACAAAATTCTCGCATTTATTCAAATGCATAAAGATTTGATCAGGTACACTTTCCTGGCCCCTGAGAGTAGTTCGCACAATATCAAATGCATTTCTTATTTCATTTTCACTAAATTTAGCAGGACATTCCCGGTTACAGTTTCTTCTTCATGATCTTCTATACTTTTTATATCGTCAATTATGTCTTGGTCAGTTGGGAGATCTATCGTACCAACATCATTGTCAATTTCTAAAAAATCTTCAAGTAAAAAATCTGCGTCGACGGTAGCAGTTTTTTGTAGAATATCCCATTGCCTTTTTAAGGTAGCGAGATCCATTTCGTCTTCTTCTTCCCATTCGTCAATTTTTTCAGTAAAACCTGCTTTAGAAAAGCAGTTTTTGATAGTTTTCTGAGAAACATTTTCACTACATACTTTAGCGACTTCGGTTATACACTCTTTAAGGGTAATCAATTTTTGGACTGGAAGGTTATCAATCGCATTAACAATTTTGTGAACAATTCTGTTTCGGTAATGATGTTTTATGTTTTTTATAATACCCTGGTCCATAGGTTGCAATTTGGAGGTCATGTTTGGTGGAAAAAAGATCAATTCAATATTCCTTATTTTTTTACTTACAGTAACTGGATGCGCAGGACAATTGTCTATAAACATCACAATCTTTCGCTTTTGGCTTTTCATTTTCGTGTCCAGTTCTTTGATCCATCTTTCGAAAATCTCAGAAGTCATCCATGCCTTTTTATTATTGGCGTAATCTAACTCCAGAGATTTAACTCCTTTTAAACAACGGGGATTTTTGCTTTTACCTATGAGCAGTAATTTCAGTTTTTCTGAGCCATCCATGTTTGCTCCAACCATAAGTGTCACCCTTTCTTTACTTGTTTTAACACTAAAACATTTATCACTTTTAAAAGCAAAAGTTTTATTTGGCAAACATTTAAAATACAAACCGGTTTCATCACAATTGAAAACGTTTTTTGGCTCGTACTTTTTCAATGCACTTTTTAAAACAGTTTCAGTCCAAATGTCACAGTCCTCCTGACTAACGCTTGCACTCTTGCCAGACACCGTCTCGAAAACAATTGAATTGCGAGGCTTCCAGGCACTCAACCACCCTTCACTAGCTTGAAAATTAACGCAGTTAAATTCTTTAGTAAATTGTAGAGCCTTTTGCTTTATTAAATTTCCCGATATTGGTACGTTTTGATGCGTAAGGGCCACTTGAAACCATCGTAAAACTGCTTCATTTTCATCCTCGTAAGTACTCACTCGTACTCGTTTTCGACTGCTTGGAACACTAGGTTTCTTGATGATACTGTCGCGACTTTTTATTATCAGAGAGACGCAACTTGGAGAAACACCAAATTTTGCAGCAACATCAATTTTTTTGCAGCCTTTATCAACTTCCTCCAAACCTTTAATTTTCTCAGCTAAACTTAAACACACTCGCTTGGACATCTTACTTGATTCTTAAACAAAAATTATCCGGTAAAAATTTTATTATATAGAGTGTTACTATTTTACAGATTCACTATATGCAGGGCTTTTTACACGAAATTTCATTAAAATATTCTAGGTCTTGAAAAAATTGCACTATAAAGAGTTTTTTCACTATATAGTGTTTCACTATAAACAGTGTCGACTGTATATATATATATATATATATATATATATATATATATATATATATATATATATATATATATATATATATATATATATATCTATATATATATATATATATATATATATATATATATATATATATATATATATATATGTGATTTTTGACTAATTTAGGCAAAAATTGATTTTGGTAAAATTATGTTTTCTGACAAATGTGACCAAAATCATTCGAATCGAACGTAACCAACAAAGACGAGAATTTTTGGAAATGATCCACATAAAGAAAAATCGACACACGAAAATGAAACTGACATAAAGGGTCTAAGTAATCTAATTCTATTATAATCTAATTTAACTAATCAGTTGAAAGATGGCAACACCATAATGTTTATTATACATATGCACAAAAACATACTAACAATAACAATCGAATATATATTTCTTTCAGTAGAAATAGTTTTATTACATTCTCTATACAGCTATGTCTTGCAGAGAATAAATATGGTTTTTAATCTGTTTTTGAGGTACACTTACTAACTTATTTAAACAATTTAGGCCCGAGAAATTGACCATTTTAGTCTCAAAATTATTTGTTTTTTAAATTATTTTTTCTTGAGTTTTATAATATTTTCATATTATACACAGATTACTGTACATGTTGAGTGGTTGAGGAACTCATTTGGTCAATTTAGGCTGAAAAAAAACTGGTCATTTTACTTTCAGTTTTATGCTTTGTTTCAAATTTACAATTACCTTTTCTTGAATTTTATCATATTTGTCGTAACAAAAATTATTTTTATTAGTTATAAAATGATTACTATATGTCTTACAAGGGGCGGTAAGAGCATTTGGACCACCGATGTGGATGAAACTTGGTGGAGTGTCAGGTTTCACCGATATATTAAGAACATCGTATTATGTTTTACCTCATAGGATTTTTTTTTAAAGAAAATTAATTTTATTTGGGTTCATAATCTTTTGAAAAAGTAGTAATATTTCTGTTAAATAAAAAATACATTGCTACACAATTTAAATTTAATTTATTATTTTATTTAATTAGTTAAACTTGTATCAGTAAAATAATATTTATAATTTTTATTAATTTAATTATTAATTTTTAAAAATTATTATTAAATGTTACGTAAAAAATATGATGTACAAATATAACTTTCATCCTGGTCAGTTTTTCAACCTCAGCCACTCAACATGTATAGTAACCTGTATATATTAATTTAAAATAACTTTGGTTACTGAAAATAATATAAAACTGAAGAAAAAATATTTTTTAAAAAAGAAATCGTAAATTTGCATTAAAAAAAAAATTAAATTTGAGACCAAATTGTTTTAAATGAGTTTTGAAGTACCTTAAATGGAAGCTTAGGGACTAAGATATTTTAGATAAGGTAGTATTCTGAAAAAAAGTTGTTTAAATAATTCGTCAGAAGAAAAAAACGTGAATCGGTAAAATTTATCAATATTATGAGGAGTGAAAAATATATTTATTATGTAAAAAATGGCTAAAATTATCTTTGGAACAATTAAAGTAATGTCCATGGTACATATTTCCAGAGTTAATCAAAAAAAATTAGCTTCCAGTTTGCAAGTACATCTATTTAATCATAAAAAATTAGAAAAGAAAAAAAAACGCCAACAACGGCCAATTTCTTCCAACCAGAAGGTTCAAATGACATCCACAGATCCTTAAATTTTTCGTGTTTTCATCTAGAATCAAACTCCGTCAGAATTTTTAGTTTATCTTGCATAAATTTATGATAAAATTAGAAAAATACGCGAAACAGTCCAAAAACGAGCCAATTCGCCCATTTTTGGGGCAGGTGCCCCAATTTTTCAACGGTCGCAATATTTTTTCCTTAATGTACTCTCCGAGATGAGTATTCTTTAAAGAAAAAGTAGTCGTATCCAACAATTTCTGATTTTGGCCTGTTTTGACCGTATTTTGACTGAACTATTAGTGACTTTCTAAAACATATCCCAAATAGTTTTCAAAACTCAATATCTAGGATTCGGACACAAATTTGTTTGTGATGGCTAAAAAAACTACAACGTGAACTTCTATATCATTACGAAAATTGCAAAACACATTATCTATCAAGGTTCTATCTCTAGAAGAACTAGTATGCTTTATCGTTCGTATAAGCCTAATGCTATTCAAATAGGTGGATAGACTATTATTAACACACTCCAAAAATTTATTATATACCAGATAAATTATCAAAGGTAATGTATTCGCTGCTTTCGTTCAATCTACACCTTATGGAGCATATTCCAGAATTTTTTTGAAATTTTTTGATTCGTACTCTTACCAGGTGTACAAGTATGAAATGCGGATTTCAGACAACAGATGGTGCACCAATGCAGTTTGTGCTATAAAGATTTGACACTGCGCCATTTTGTTCTGTCATCAACAAGTGTCAGACGCGCACGAGTGATAAATTGGCAAAGTGTGTGCATAATGTTGTGTTGTTGTGTTCAATATGTCGAAATTTATACCGAACAAAGAGCATTCGCGGACAGCATTAATTTTTTGTTTTCATTTCAAGAAAACTGCTGTTGAATCATACCGATTACTTCAAGAAGCTTATGGTGAACATGCTCCATCGCAAGATACGTGTGAACGATGGTTTCGGCGTTTCAAAAGTGGTGACTTCGATGTTGCAGACAAGGAACGTGGAAAACCGCCAAAAAAATACGAAGATGTGGAATTGCAAGCATTGTTGGACGAAGATAATTCGCAAACACAAAAACAACTCGCCGAACAATTGGGCGTTAGTCAACAAGCTGTTTCCAATCGGCTGGCTACGAGAGATGGGAAAGATTCAGAAGACCGGTAGATGGGTACCACATAAGTTAAACGACAGGCAAATGGAAAAGCGCAAAAACACGTGTGACATTTTGCTCGCTCGGTACAAAAAGAAGTCGTTTTTGCAACGTATAGTTACAGGGGATGAAAAGTGGATTTATTTTGAGAACCCCAAGCGCAAAAAATCATGGGTAGACCCAGGCGCACCATCCACATCGACCGCAAGACCGAATCGCTTTGGCAGAAAGACGATGCTCTGTATTTGGTGGGACCAGAGGGAGCGTGGTCTATTATGAGCTGTTAAAACCTGAGGGGAAACGGTTAATACTAAAACGTTACCAACAACAATTGACCGATTTGAACCGTTCGATGCTTGAAAGAGGCAACACAAAGTCATATTTCTTCATGACAATGCTCCAGCACATACGGCAAAACCAGTTGCGACACGTTGGAAGCACTCAGCTGGGAAGTTCTACCCATGCGGCTTTCTCACCAGACTTGGCTCCTTCCGATTACCACTTGTTTGCATCGATGGGTCACGCACTTGCTGAGCAGCGCTTTGGTTCGTACGAAGATGGGGAAGGGGAAGATTTTTACTGGCGTGGTATTCACAAATTGCCCGAAAGATGGGAAAAATGTATAACAAGCGATGGAGCATACTTTGAATAAAGCACTTTTTATCATTCTTCCGAATTTAACATATTTTTTTAGAAAAAAAATCTGCATTTCATACTTGTACACCTGGTAGACTTGGAGTGGGGAGATAGCGATTTTTGGCATTTTTAAAAAAAAAAATAATATATAGAAAAGATTGTACGGGTATTACATCATCTATATTTTTGAATTTGTGTTTTTACAATTAATACTCGATGATTTTTTTTGCACTTTCAATTTCAATCCTCATTAAGTCAAAATTTAACTTTTAAAACTACACGGCTGTAATTAGGCCATCAATTCCTATATTTGAGACAAATTTCAACTTTCTATGTCAGATAGTTTCTGAGAAAATCATCTGTGAAAGACAGACAGACAGACACCGCAGTGTTTCTATAAGTGTTCAATTTTGGTACGGAATACTAAAAAGAAACAAATTGTACAATTGGTTGTAGTGTTTTTAATTTTTTTTAAATGAAATATTAGGAAATTAATAGAAATTTACAAACACCCTAATTATATTTAGAAGTTGAGTACTGAGCCTCGGTTCGGTATAAATATTTGGCTATCTTAAAAATTAAAGATCTCTGAAGACGCTTCGTGTTATCGTAGGCGAAACGTAAGAAACTCAGTCCAATTTAACGCGATCTAATTCTTAAAACCATAATTTCTGAGTTTAGAAAAATTTACAATACTTTTTTTTTTTAAATTTTAGACCAAGGTTTCTTTTTTGCCATTGTTTTGACATGCTCTTCAACAATAGCGGGTAAGTTTTTGTTTTGTTACTATATATATAATAAAAGACTGTTTTTAGTCAATTTCCACTGGTTTATTTAAATTGCGATGACGCGTTTCGCTGTCGATGCAGCTTCTTCAGATCTACAGTTTACACTGTCAAGTTAGGTTTAATGTTCACAATTTTATATAATTTCTTAATTATAATATTACACCTAATTAAATTACATTGATAGTATTGGAAAACCCACACAGATTTGGAATTAGGAAAATAAATTCAATAATGGCGAATTGCTTAAATCTACCTGGTCGTTGAGTAAAGTACCTGTAGTCCTTAATCGATTAATTTGCATTGTCTCTAAAAGGTTTGGTTTTAAACCTTTTTGTTGGGTGTGTAAAATTTTGAAATTCTTGTTAAATGTGTGATTTTCTGTTAAAAGATGATTAACATATGTCGAATTAGATTTTCTATGGATGAAACTTTTTTCGTGTTCTGTAATTCTTTGTATAAATGTACGTCCAGTTTGTCCTATGTATGTTTTAGGACATGACCCACATGTTAATTGATAAACCCCTGATTTATTGCCTTTATTGATTTGTGTGTGGATTGTAGTTTTTAAGATATTTCCCTATAATATTGTCAGTCTTGTAAGCTATGTTGATATATTTTTGATTTAAAAATTTTCCCAGTTTTTCCGTTGGTTTGCCGAAATAGGTTAAGCAATTAAATGTGGTGTTTCTGTCCTTAAAACGTGGATATATTTCTGAGATTGCCTTATTTCTAAGTTTTTTCGTAACGATATTATTGATTAAAGTAACCGAATAACCGTTGTTAACGGCTACTTGTTTTATGTAGTTTAATTCTTTAGGACAATTTTCCTCTCATAAGGGGATTTTAGTTAGTTTATGTATAAAACTATGATAAGCTGCGAGTTTATGATGGTTAGGGTGGTGAGAACTATTGTGAATTGTGGTATCTGTATGACAAGGTGTTGATGTTGTTATTGTTAGACCAACCAAGACTTAAGGACAATACAAACCATTCAGAGTAAAGCAAAACAAAATGATGTAATCTTTACCAAAGCAGATAAAGGTAACACAGTAATAGCAATAGACAAAATCGACTATATTAATAAAACGTTAGATTTTTTCAAAATCGAAATTTTAAATAAAGATCCAACAAATATTTTCAAAAAGAAATAAAACAACAAATTGAACAGGCTAAAAGTATCATTCACGATAAAAATAAATTTAAATTGATAAATATGAATCCCCAAATCCCACAACTTTATTCACTCATAAAACTACACAAACTTGACCACCCAATCAGACCAGTTGTTTCCTATATGTCTGCTCCAGCATATAAGACGTCATACTTTTTAATTGATTTAATCAAATATCATACTAAATTTGAACCTAAATATAGTATCAAAAACTCATACGAACTTGTAAATAAAGTTAAGAATATAAGAATACCAAATAATTCTAAATTAGTCTCTTTCGATGTCAAAAACTTATTTCCAAGTGTTCCCCCGGACGAAACAATAATTTTAATAGAGAACCTATTATCCAAAAACAAAGTTAATTAAGTTATAAAAATGGACACAATTAATTTATTAAGAACTTGCCTAAGACAAAATTATTTTTCATTTAACAACACATTCTACAATAGTAAAGAAGGGTTAATTATGGGGGTCCATTAAGTCCATTACTTGCCGAAATTTTCATGGACAGTATTGAAACAATGATATTTAACAACCATATTAACAATAGTAATAACTGTCTATATTGGTATCGATACGTAGACGATATAATTGTATGCTTTACAGGTACGGACAGACAATTAACTCACTTTTTACAGTATATTAATTCTTTACATAGAAATATCAGTTTTACAATGGAAGAAGAAGTCGTAGGGAAAATCAACTTCCTAGACTTAACAATCAGTAAAATCAGGAAAAAAAAACATGAATTTGCAATATATCACAAACCTTGTCATACAGATACCACACTTCACAATAGTTCTCACCACCCTAACCATCATAAACTCGCAGCTTATCATAGTTTTATACATAGACTAACTAATATCTCCTTATCAGAATTAAACTACATAAAACAAGTAGCCGTTAACAACGGTTATTCGGTTACTTTAATCAATAATATCGTTACGAAAAAACTTAGAAACAAGGCAATCTCAGAAATATACCCACGTTTTAAGGACAGAAACACCACATTTAATTGCTTAACTTATTTCGGCAAACCAACGGTAAAACTGGGAAAAATTTTTAAATCAAAAAAATATCAACATAGCTTACAAGACTAACAATACTATAGGGAAATATCTTAAAAAAACTACAAACCACAAATCAATAGACAATAAATCAGGGGTTTATCAATTAACATGTAGGTCATATCCTAAAACATACATAGGACAAACTGGACGTACATTTATACAAAGAATTACAGAAAACGAAAAAAGTTTCACCATAGAAAATTTAATTCAACATATGCTAATCATCTTTTAACAGAAATCACACATTTAACAAGAATTTCAAAATTTTACACACCCAACAAAAAGGTTTAAACCTAAACCTTTTAGAAACAATGCAAATATATCGATTAAGGACTACAGGTACTTTACTCAACGACCAGGTAGATTTAAGCAATTCCGCATTATTGAATTTATTTTCCTAATTCCAAATCCGTGTGGGTTTTCCAATACTATCAATGTAATTTAATTAGGTGTAATATTATAATTAAGAAATTATATAAAATTGTGAACATTAAACCTAACTTGACAGTGTAAAATGTAGATCTGAAGAAGCTGCATCGACAGCGAAAAACGCGTCATCGCAATTTAAATAAACCAGTGGAAATTGACTAAAAACAGTCTTTTATTATATATTTATAATGAATTTCCATCAAGTAGAAGCTACAACTATCCAAAATTTGTTACTATATAGCTTACTACTTCGTAAATTTTAAAATTTTTCAAAATTTTGACTTTTTTGTAAAAAAAATCATTAAATTTTTATATTTTTAATGCGAGGTGCGGTCCATAAGTTCCCAGAATAACGCTATGTAACACGAACTGTAAATATTATCGACTCGCGCCGATACATCCCTAATAACTCTACGTGACAATTTTTAACTTGCTAGATCGTTCAGTTGGCGTAAAGGTCTGCGATTTTTACAATGAGTACGAAACCGAGCAGCGCGTGTGTGTAAAATTTTGTTTTTAACTCTGCTAAAGCATATAAAATAATTCGGAAAGCATTTAGCGTTAATATAGGCTAGTGGTAGGCAATAGGACTTATTTGACTTATTTTATGCATCACTGTACGTTGTAGGTCAGCATAGTAAGACGTTGCAGAAGTAATTCTACGGCGAGCTCACCATATAGCCACCAGCCATAATATATATTTCGTTTTTTAGGAGCTAATACAATCAATATGGTTGCGTCCCAAATGCTCTACCCAAGATTTCCTCAAATTTACATGAAAACATGTATGATCGGTGAAGGAGCAGCTGGACTCTTCGGTGATATTCTAAATATCATATCTGTAGCGATATTCGATGACATAACCGACTCAACTCTTATGTATTTCGGTATTGGTAGCTCTATGATGACTGTAACACTTATACTTATTATATTAATAGCAAGGACAGAATATTTCAAGTAAGTATTAAAGATGTAAAAGAAGAATTAACTGGACCATTATTTTAAAGCATGATTACACAGCCCCAAAAAAAAAAAGTGGGGTATACTTTTGATGCGATATATCAGATCCGTAGTATTTTTGCCCGCTGATCACGAATCTGACGTCAGAATATCGCCATCACATTTCAATTTTTTTTCTAATCTCAAAAAATAGGGAAAAATTAAGAAAAATATACTCCTAAAAAATTGATTCAAGCTTTTTCATGAATCCAAAGATGTATTAATATATATTCGGACACGCTAAGCTAATATTCATCGGTTGGATTAAGCCATACAGTTCTGTTTTCTTTCTAACCTCAATAAATCAGACAGATATAGTGCTTCTCGAATGTAAAAACGAATTCAAATTAAAAATTCAACCGATTCTTACCAAATTTGGTACACGGGGGTTTTTTGGGTTGCTGATCATGAATTGGAGGTCGAATTTGCAAAATTCAAAATGGCGGATCCAAGATGGCGGACAAAATTTTTGAAAACCAACCGATTCCTACCAAATTTGGTATACAGTTGGGAAATCCTCAAACCTGATACTCTTAAACCCTAAACCCTGAAACCTTAAACTCCCACACCCTGTAACCTCAAAAAATAGACCTCAATAACCCTGTAACTTTAAAAATGAGACCCAATAAACTCAAAACCAGGACTCTTAAACCATATACTCTCAAATAGTAGACCCCTAAGCCCTAGAATTGCGAAGGTTAGACCCGCGCCTAACTTTCCTTTTTTTGGCTGTATCTTGTTCTTTTTTCCGCGAATGACCTATTCAAAGGCTTTCTGCCCAAACGCTTTTTGAGGACTTGTTTCTCTTTTTAGCGACCAGCAATAGTCCGCTAGCATATGGTCATCCCATCGTCCTTGATACCGATTTTCTATGATTTTCAGATCTTGGTGAAAACGTTCCCCTTGCTCCTCACTGTAGTCACCAAGATTATCTGGGAAATCATCGATGTGGGAGTGCAGGAAATGTAATTTTAGATTCATTAAGCAACCTAATGTTTGAAAATTTTTTACCATTTTCTCGACTATTTCTTTGTACTTAGGACTTTTATTATTCCCCAAAAAGTTTGTTGCGACTTCTTTAAAACTAAGCCAAGCAGCTTTTTCAACTTTATTCATTTTAGTAACAAATAATGAATCTTGAAACAATTTTCTTATTTGTGGCCCGTCAAATACGCCTGCCTTAATTTCAGCTTCAGAAAATTTCGGAAATTTTTTATGCAAATATTTGAAACATGGGCCGTTTGTATCTAATGCTCTCGTGAATTGCTTCATCAGTCCAAGCTTAATGTGAAGCGGGGGAATAAGAACTTTTCCTGGATCTACCAATGGTGGAAACAATACATTATTTTCACCAGGAGTGAACGATTCTCTTGTTGGCCAAATTTTTTTCTTATAATGACGTTCCCTGTCTCTGCTATTCCACAGACATTTATAACAGGGATAAAGTGTAAACCCTGACTGTTGGCCAAACAATATTGTTACAATTTTCAGATCTCCACAAAATTTTCCAGTTATGATCAGCATATTTTATTTTTATCAAAAGCTGCTTCGTTTTTTCATATTGCTCTTCCATAACTGTGGAATGAGCAATCGGAATGGGAGCGTAAACGTTGGTATTATGCAGCAAAACTGCCTTAATGCTCCGTTTAGAAGAATCAATGAAACAGTCTCCATTCTTCAGGATCGTATGAGTTATTTTGAAATTCATCCATTAGACCTTTTACATCGGTACAATATGAAAGTGACAATTCCTCGTCCATTGTGAAATATTTTCGAAATTCTTCTGGCTTAAGTAAATGTCTTTTCTTTAAAAAGGAAGCAAGATGCTCTGAACCATCTTTGGATAAGCCTAAATCTCTGACTAGATCACTAAGTTCTGACTGTGATACGAGTATTGGTTCTGGTTTACGGTTGTATGGTAGAAATTCTTTATCTGTGTCACTAGTAAATGATAGGTTGTCACTAGAACATTCATTAGTAACAGTGTTTGAATCTTTTTCGACAGTCTCAATGTTTTCCGCATGAACTGATAAGGTGAAATCATTTGTTTCCATAACATCAGCATCAAGTGGTTCAGGAATTAGTTTAGTTGGTCTTGTTATTGTCGAAACATCGTTATAAGTAATAGTGCTTTTATTTTTTCGGTTATGCCTAGATACAACATTCATACAAAAGTAGCAATCATTTTCACTGTATGGTCTATTCCATATTGCTGGTCTGGAATATTTAATCGCCTTCTTATTGATGTACAACATTATTTTGCAAGAACTGCAAATGATGTGGGGAACCCAATCTGTATCCTGGTGCTGTATTTCAATGTTAAAAACAATCCTTATATAAGGTTTTAATCTTATCCGTTATCGGTGACCCCATTTTACTCAATACGTGTTGACAGCAAATATAACAAAATGAATCACTGTTTTTATCGCACTTATGAAAAGTTCTTGTACCGTGAGACCGTTTTCTTGTAGCATTATACTCTACATGAGCCAAGTCACCCACACATGAAGAATTACGGTCGCTGGATGACGACGGCTGCGGGCCCGCTTTCCCACCCTGACCAACCGCCGATACTGGGTTTCCGAGTCCCTGCATCGTAATTCTCTTTCTTCTACCTGCCATGACGGCATCTAAGCCGTTATCCAGGGACTCTGCCGGCTAGTGGAGTAACACCGTTGCCCACCGTCACCACGTGGAGGTGCCCTGGATGCAGGTAGAAGAATAAAAATCGACCGACTCGGCGTTCAAAATGGCGCGAAAACATCTGCCATCTTGAATTTTGCAAATCCAACCTCAGATTCGTGATCAGTGACCCAAAAAATCCCCGTGTACCAAACTTTGGTAAGGATCGGTTGAATTTTAATTTGAATTCGTTTTTGCATTCTAGAAGCACTATATCTGTCTGATTTATTGAGGTTAGAAGAAAACAGAACTGTATGGCTCAATCCAACCGATGAATATTAGCATAGCGTGTCCGAATACATATTAATACATCTTTGGATTCATGAGAAAGCTTGAATCAGTTTTTCTTAGGAGTATATTTTTCTTAATTTTTACTAATTTTTACCTATTTTTTGAGGTTAGAAAAAAAATTGAGATGTGATGGCGATATTCTGACGTCAGATTCGTGATCAGCGGGCAAAAATACTACGGATCTGATATATCGCATTAAAAGTATACCCCACTTTTTTTTTTGTGGGGCTGTGTTATATAGGGTGCGTCCAAAATCCGAACATATCAAACAACTTTTTTAAGGGCATGTTTTTGAATGAAAAACAAAGTTTGAAAAAAAATCGTTTCATATGGCACTTAGGGCATCTATGTTAATAACGACCATTCAAGGTATCCCCTATTACCTCGAATAACGGCCTCCATTCTCAGTCTGAAGCGCCGGCACGCCGCCTTATTGGCGGTCATTAATAATGGGATGCCGAAACTTGTTTGTGACCCTTTTAATTATGCTGCATACGTACTAGTCCAAGGGATCCGTAACGATTGCCTGGGCCTTCCGAAATCAGCGCTTGAATCCTTTTGATGACTTCAGGAGTCTTCACTTCATGTGGCGCTTCCTCGCCGGCGTACTGGAACCTTCGTTGTCGACATTCTTGAGCCTCGTACTTGGCTACAACGTCACGTCATAAAGAGTTGATTTCGAATATCGGAAAAATCGAATTATTTCGATTGATGGAACCCTAATATGGCGGGAGAGTTGATTGTTGCTTAGTTTCCGGCTCGTACGAATATATCCAATATACAATACCGCGTTTCTAGATTTGTGTTTTTCTCATTGCCACGATGTAAATGTTTATGCCACATTGGATCCACTGCTGGATAATAATAATCACCATATTGCTTACACCTGTGATGTACCTCTTCGCACTGTGAACGATGCTCTAAGATTTGATGTTGAATACTTTGATTTTAGGACTGCTAATTTTTTGTCTATGAATGAATTTTTTGCATCAATTGATTGGAATACTCTTCTCGATAATAAAGATATAAATGCGGCAATTAATCAATTTTATAATGTTTTATATCAAGGTATGTTGATGTTTGTGCCTATCAAGGTGTTTAAAAGTGCGAATTTTCCAGTATAGTTTTCTTCTCGTCTAAAAATTGTTAAAAAAATAGCCCATAGGCATTACAAGCAGACTCTGCTATTTGCCGATTATGAGTTATTCTCACAACTCAGGCAAGAGTGTAAAACTTTTGAGCGCTCATGTTATCAGGATTACATAAATAGAATAGAATTCAATCTCAACAGAAGTCCGTCAGAATTTTGGAAACATGTAAATAACTGCAAAAGATCGAATGGGTTTCCTAACTCCATGCATTTAGGGGATAGGACGAGCAGTAGTGGTGATCTTACGGTCAATTTGTTTGCTGAATATTTCTCGAGTTTGCATGAGAATGCTCTTTTGGAAATACCGGACTACTACTCGAGCCTTACTGAATTGACAACATTAAATAACGTGATTATTAGTTTGATTAATGTTTTTAATGAACTGATGTCGCTCAGGCCTAAACCTTCAAGTGGGCCTGATGGTGTCTCACCTCTATTATTAAGGAAATGTGTGTGCACCTTAAGCAGACCACTTCACTTCCTGTTCAATCTCTCATTGGATTTGGAAGTATTTCCTGATTATTAGAAAGCTTCCTATATAACCCCAGTTTTTAAATCTGGTGATCGTAGCGATGTGACTAATTATAGGGGCATCTGCGTACAGTCGACCATACCAAAGCTTTTTGACTCATTGGTCACTTCTTGCCTTTCTTGGCACTGTAGGCGGGTGATCATGGATGGATAATTATATCTCTAACCTAAGTATAGTGCCCTCGGGCGGGCTCTCACTGCGGCCCCCTATTGTTTCTCTTATTTGTAACTGACTTGAGGGATGTCCTGACCAATACTTCTTTTCTCATGTTTGCCGATGATCTGAAATTATTCAAAATTATTTCTAGTCCTGTGGACAGTCTTGTTTTGCAAGCGGATGTTGACATATTTTTCCACTGGGTAATTTTAAACGGCTTAAGTCTGAATACTGATAAATGCTGCTGTATATCATTTTCCAGATTAAAAAGTCCTATGCAGTTCGACTATAGTATAAATACAACCATTTTAAAACGGGTACATGAGATTAGGGATCTTGGTGTGATGTTTGATTGTTCTTTATCTTTCATCGGCCATCAAATGAGTGTGGTGCAGCGAGCCGGTAGGTGTTTGGGTTTTATTGATAGATTTAGTGCCGATTTTTCTTGTAATGTGTTTAAATTATTATATTGCTCGTACGTTCGACCGATTTTGGAGTATGCAAGCCCGGTGTGGTCTCCTTTTTATAATGTCCATATTAATCAGCTGGAGAGTGTCCAAAAAAAATTCTTACGTATCTGTTCTTTTAAACTAAAAATTCCTTTAACTGAGAGACATACCAACTATGACCTGGTACAAAGATTTTTAAATATGTGCAGTCTTCAGGACAGACGAATGCAAGCTCGCAGCAGGTCGTTATTTTACCCAGCTAATGTCACCAGAAACTATGGCTTGCATAGTCCAATCTTTAGAATGCAGCGTAATTTTGATAAATACAATTGGCCAATTGATGGCCCAGTACACTGATTCAAAAATATGGTCAAGCAACTGACCTCGCTATAGAGTTTCTTTAATTTTCGGGTAGTTTCCCATTGGTAGTATATGTCGAGTACTGTTTATCTTTAAAGCGATTAATTTAGATTGTAATACCCTGCATTCTGACCTATTAGTTTTAGTTTTAGATTTAGCTTTAATTATATTGTTCATTCACATTGCTTTTTTCTCTTGCATATTGTCGATGTTTTTTGTAGAAATGGTGTTACCGTTGATAATAAATAAATAAATAAATAAATAAATATCCAAGTTTCTTCTCCTGATGCTTTATCCGGAGTTTGCATGTCCTTGATCGAATTTTTTAAGCATTTCCTTACACGAATTGACACGAGCCTGTTTTTGAGTTTCGGTCAAATTATGCGGGATCCATCGGGAGCAGATCTTCACTGCTAAATATTCATGTAAAATCGAATGTACTGCAATTTTCGACGAAATTCTGCAAACCAATTGTAAACAGTCTTTTCTGATGGTGATTTATTACCAAAAGTTGAACGAAGCATTGTTGTTGAGTTAGGCCTTTATTAAAATCGTAAAAAAATCATCCAACGAAAACCTTCACGTGACATTTCCTTTTGTTCCCAAAAGTGTTTTTTAAGCTGCCAATAACAAAGGTCCAATTTTCCAATAATGGTAATGTCACATTTCAATAGCACCATCTAGTAGTCATTTGTAAAACCTCGTATAAAACTGTGTCACATGACTTTTCTGGTTATTAGGCATGTTGGTGTTTATGTAGACGATTCTCTAAATGCGTATCTACCATTTTCACCACAGTTTTTGACACATAAGAAGAATGGTTGATTGGTCGATATGCCTTGGTTTTGGTGTATTCGTATTTATTACGTCCAGGTTTAGGAATGAAGACGAGTATGGAACACCTGATACTTTTTTGTGCCTCTTATTATCTGAAGTATGCAATTCATGGGCTCCAAGACAATAAAGTCAGGACCATATGCTAGTAATAAATAAATAAACTTCAACAGTTTCATGAAGGAAGATTTTCTATTCTAAATAAATAGAAAAAAAATTGTCTAGCTTCTAACGACGGGTAGCTCTAGTTGCTCATATTGCTAAATAAACAACCAGATTGGCAATTGATTTGTAACTGTAAATAACCAGCTGCCTGTACTGACAAAGTTATTTAACTTTTCTATATATTCATCGAACAAATAAGCAGACGATGATTTATCTACATGTTTATATTTTATTCTTTTTAGCCATTACTTTCATTTCTATGCCAGAAGATCTTAAAAAGGACATGCCAAGCAAACCTGACATGTTTAGAGTTATGGGAAAAATTCGATTTTGTCTTTTCTTGAACATTTTGATGCTTGTAAGTTTGTCAGCGACTCATACGTCTATTACATCACTTATCGTCTCAGAGCAGGATAGCGAAACAAGTACTTGGGCTAGTAAGTACAATTAACAATTATACATTAATGTTTTGTTTCATAACCTGTTCTATTTAATATGCATATATATTATACATACATATATATATATATATATATATATATATATATATATATAATATATATATATATATATATATATATTATATATATATATATATATATATATATATATATATATATATATATATATATATATATATATACATATATATATATATATATATATATATATATATATATATATATATATATATATACATATATATATATATATATACATATATATATATATACATATATATATAATATATATATATATATATATATATATATATATATATATATATATATATATATATATATATAGTAGAATCTCGATTAACCGAGTCGCGATTATCCGAGCTCCGGATAACCGAGCCAATCTAAGAACCTGATTATCCGAGGTACGCGCGTCTATGCTGCGTATTTACCGAGCTTCTAAAATATGAATGTACATATTTCCATTTAAAATCGTTGGGGCCTTCTGGGAGTGAGTACGAGTATACTCACAATTTATTTGGTTGGAGTTCCGGTAGTAGTAGTAGAATTTTTGTTTGTCGTATTATAATGGAGCAAAACAAGCGTAAAAGAATCGTCGTTTCTATTGAAGAACGATTAAAAGCCATCAGAAGAATTGAAGCAGGAGAGACAATTAAAGTTGTTGCACGAGATTATGGAGTAGGTGAGGTAAAAGTTGGAGATTGGAAAAGAAACCGCACAAAATTAGAAGAGTGGTGTATAAATCAAGCCTCCTCGTCCTCAGGAAGAAAAATCAATGAAAACCGGCGACTATGAAAAGGTTAACGAAGCTTTATTCATATGGTTTAACCAACAGAGATCAAAAGGTGTGCCTCTGTCAGGTCCAATTTTACAACAGAACGCAATAATGATTAGTAGGCAATTCCCCGAGAGAGATCAGTTTACCGCCAGTTCTGGATGGCTTGACCGCTGGAAAAAAAAAAGGGTACGGTACGGTGTAGCACAACTGACTGTATGTGGTGAAAAACTTTCTGCTGATGTGTTATCAATTGAGAAGTTTAAGCAGAACTTTAAAAAGCAAATCGAAGATTGTGGATACACATGTGATCAAATTTACAACTGTGACGAAACTGGTCTGAATTATAAAATGCTTCCGTCAAAAACATTGGCATCTCGACAGGAAAAATCAGCTCCTGGGCACAAACGAAGTAAGGAAAGATTAACTATAATGGTATGTTCGAATGAATCTGGCAAGCACAAAATCCCACTGATGATGATTGGCAAGTCTGCACGTCCAAGAACTTTAAAAGACATCTTACCCAAAGCCCTATCAGTCTATTACAAAAGTCAGAAGAGCGCATGGATGGATGCGATCCTATTTACTAACTGGTTTGAAGAAGAGTTCGTGCCATCTTTTTGAACAGAAACCGTCTTCCTATTAAAGCAATTTTGTCAATGGATAATGCCCCCTCTTACCCTGGAGAAGGACTTCATGTTTGCGAAATTGTTGTAAAATTTTTTCCTCCAAATGTAACCAGCATAATGCAACCAATGGATCAAGGCATCCTCGAAAACATTAAAAAAAATTATAGGCGTTTATATCTTGAACATCTGTTAGAATACACAGAAAAGGAGGATATTATCAACGGGATGAGAAAGGTTACACTGAAAAATGTTATTTACTGGGTAAGTCAAGCTTGGGATTCTGTGCGTACTACCACTATTCAAAAATCTTGGTCAAAAGTTATTGATTTTGAGGACTTTAAATGAATTAGCTTTGAAATTGAGAAGCCATGGAGAAATGTCCTGTTCAAATTTTGACAGCGAGATAGAGAAAAAAAAGAAAAAGTTTATTTGAATTAATGCAAAAATTAAAAGGTTGCGAAAATGTGACAAGAGAAGATGTTGTTGAATGGATTACAGCAGATGATTTAGAAGAAGAAATGAGCATTGAGGAAATAACGAATGCCTTTAGGAAACCGAAAAATCAGTTGACGATGACGAAGCGGCGGTGGATGAACAGTCTCCCACTAAGATCTCTCATCAAGAAGGTTTTGCTTCTTTGGAAAAAGCTTTAAGGTATATCGAACAACAACCAGAGGCAACCCCAGCAGATTTGCTTCTTCTTATTAGATGGAGAAACATTGCATCGAGAAAAAGAAGATGCAATATGAAACAGAAGCGCATAGACACCTATTTCACTGTTTTATAATCTATGTATCTATTTATATGTTAAAAACGTTTTAAAGTATTGGTATTTATTTTTTGAATCAAATTTTAAAAAAAAATAAACTGACTTGTGTTAAACATTAACTGTCAGGTAACGACTTAACGCGTGATGATTTATTTATACACATGCATTTTGTGAAATTGAAATTTGAGCGTAATATCATAATGCTATATTTAACAGAAACTGAAAGAATCACTTTGTTATTGCTGGTTGGTTATGGAGACCGTAAGAGAACACAACAGGAGGTGTGTGTTCTTTTTAACGCACAATATCCGAATCGAGAACCTATTACACAACATTAAAACGATTTAGATAATCACGTTAAGTATCGTTCTAAATCCGGACCTCTAAAAGTTAAAATAAGCGGTGATAAAAAGTTAGATGTTTTATTGGAAATTACAGAAAATCCCCATGCAGCCACTCGTCATCTTTGCCTAGACCACAACATAAGTAAAGGTACCTTAAATCTTATACTGAATGAAGAAAAATTGCATACATATAAACCCTTCTATTGCAAGAATTATCTGACGATGACTACGATAGACGCGTAGAATTTTGCTAGGTCATGATGGAACGAATCAATAATGATCCTAACCTAATTCATAATATTGTTTTTTCTGACCAGGCCACATTTTTTCTTAACGGAAGAGTTAACAGACATAAATGGCGGTACTCTTATATTTTGGATACCCCTAACAGGAATCTGTGGTATCAACAAGACGGAGCAGCTTGTCACTATGAAATCAGTGTTCATAGATATTTGGATGCGATTTTTCCTAATCGATGAATAGGCAGAAGAGGTGCTGTAGAATAGCTTGCAAGAAGTCCCGACCTTACGCCACTCGATTTTTTTATGGGGTTATTTGAAAAACAAAATTTACCGAAGTCGACCTGAAACTATAGAAGATTTACAACAAAGATTTTAATATGAAGTAGCACAGATCACCCCGAATTCTCTTCAAAACTCTGTTTGGGCTGTTTATGACAGATTGGGTCATTGGCTCGCTGTTCACGGTAGACAGCAATTATTACTCTAAAAATAAACTTTTATTTATTAATAGTTATTTTGTCTTTTTTTTATTTTAAATTTTAAATAACAATAATTCCAAAACAGTTCAATTTAAACATATGGGATGTTAGAACAAATAATATCTAGAATTTTTAGTAGGACTTAAAAATAAAATAATATACAGAGCTTTCCATTTTTTAAAAAAAATCGAATTGGCAGTTCAAAACATTTTATTGTCAGCGTTACCATGTGTGTCGTATAACACCCTATAACTTTTATTTAATCATTTTTTTGATACACCCTGTATATGTGTATATAAATATATATAACACATGGGCTGAAAAGTCCCGGGCCTAACAAAGAAAACACGGTTTTTTTGGTTCAAAATTAGCTTTATTCATCAACGTAATCTCCATCAAGAGCAACGCAATCATTCCAGCGCCGCGCTCTAACATTTCAATACCTCTTTTGTAGAACGATTTATCTTTTGCCTCAAAATAGGCCTCAGTTTCAGCGATAACCTCTTCATTCGTGCGAAATTTCTTACCGGCGAGCATTTTTTTCAGGTCTGCGAACAGCCAGTAGTCGCTGGGAGCCAAATCTGGCGAATACGGTGGATGTGGGAGCAATTCGAAGTTCAATTCATGTAGTTTTGCCATTGTTTTGATTGACTTGTGACACGGTGCGTTGTCTTGATGAAACAAAATTTTTTTCTTTGCCATATGCGGTCGTTTCTTTGCAATTTCGGCCTTCAAACGCTCCAATAACGCTATATAATATTCACTGTTGATGGTATTTCCTTTCTCAAGATAGTCGATGAATATTACACCACGCACATCCCAAAATACCGAGACCATAACCTTTCCAGCCGATTGTTGTGCTTTCGGCGCTTTGGACGAGGTTCACCAGTTGCTGTCCACTCAGATGACGATCGTTTTGATTCCGGAGTGAAGTGATAGATCCATGTTTCATCCATTGTCACATATCGACGCAAAAATTCCGGTTTGTTACGTTTAAACATGGCCAAACACTGCTCAGAATCATCAACACGTTCTTGTTTTTGATCAACAGTGAGCAAACGCGGCACCCACTTTGAACAGAGCTTTCTCATAGTCAAATGCTCATGCAATATAAAGCCAACACGTTCTTTTGATATATTTACGATGTCAGCTAACTCACGCAACTTCACTTTTCGATGATTCAAAACGATTTTATGGATTTTTTTTTGATGTTTTCTGGTGTTACCGCCTCATTTGGACGTCCACTGCGTTCTGCATCATCGGTGTCTCTACGACCACGTTTGAAGTCAGCAAACCAACGTTTTATTGTTGTTTCTGATGGAGCGGAGTCCCCATAACACTTTTCAAGCCATTGCTTCGCTTGAACGGTATTTTTCCCCATCAAGAAGCAGTGTAAAATTAAAACACGAAATTGTTTTTGATCCATTGTTTTGAAAATAACAAAAGTAGCGTCACTCTTAGCACAATAACTCACAAACTAATGAATAGAATATCATGAAATTTTAACAGCTGTCTTTTGAAGGTTAGTATTAACTGAAAAAAAGGTGACTGCAATAAAACTAGCGCCATCTATGTGTTAGGCCCGGGACTTTTCAGCCCATGTGTTATATATATATATATATATATATATATATATATATATATATATATATATATATATATATATATATATATATATATATATACAGGGTTACAGGGAAAGTCGTCCTAGATAATTAAGGACGTTATAGTTTAGGTCGTTTCTGACCGATTTGACTCTATGACATGATGTCCTAAACTTAACCGTTTTCGAGATATTGAAGTTTAAAGATTTTCTAAAAAAAAACATGTTTTTTTTGCTTTTATATCGATTTTTTTTATTAGAGGTTCTCGAGTGCGATTTTTTGGTTATTTTTAGTTAGTCTGTATGTCAAGTATCAAAAATCATCAAAAAAATTTGAACTAGTTAATAACAGTTTCAAATGGCGGCTTGTTAATGTTTCTAAATTACGAATTTTTACTAAGTGTTTCCTACTTTAAATCAATAAAGAGAAAAAAAATGTCTGGAAGTTATTTTGCAAATTATTTTAAAAACTTTTACGTCTTTTTAGCTATCAAAAAGGGTATAATACTAGGAGTTTAATAGAAAAACTGTACACAGAATAACACCTAAAGCGGGCTCGGGTAGCAAAAGGTAAATTTTTAGTTCTAGGTGAAAATACGAAAAATACACAAATAAAACAAAAAACCTTGCAATTTAATATTTTTTATTAATTATAATTCATGTTCTATATGGTCGCCCCTATTTCTAACACAAATTCTCATTCCTTTTCTTAAATTACTTTTCACAACGCTGGTTGTGAGGTGCCGCCTCATTTTGTCAGCCGCATCAATTATTTTTTGTCTTAGGACATCCACGTTTTCGATAGGAGTCATCTGGTCGTATACAAGACTTTTCATGTGACCCCACACATAAAAATCCATCGGTGTTAGGTCTGGGCTTCTCGCCGGCCAAGGTATGGGTCCGCCTCTTCCAATCCATTTGTTGGGATAATTGTCATTGAGTCATGCACGAACACTTCCTCTGTAGTGAGCTGGGCAGCCATCGTGTTGAAAGTACATGTTTTGTCTCAAACCAATAGGTAGGTTTTCCATCAAATTAGGTAAATCGTTCCGCAAAAAATTGTCGTATTCCTCGCCATTCAAATTATCTGGCAGGAAGAATGGCCCAACCAAATAATTTGAAATAAATACCCATCCACACATTTAAGCTGAATCTTGTTTGTGATCCTTTCGTTCTTTTTTTGTTTGGGTTGCCTTCCTCTTTAGAAGCCCAATAGTGGGCATTGTGGTAGTTTGTCGAATTTCGACTCGTCAGTCCATAGTATTTTCTTAAAAAAGATGCATCTTCGACATCGGTATTGAGCATAAATCTGCAGAATTCTAATCGTCGAAACGGATCCCCTTCTTCAGTGACTTGCACGGGCGTATAGTGGTAAGGGTGTTGCCCAACAGTATGCATTACAAACCATACCTTCCACTGCGAAATACCAAGCTGTTGCGCGACAACATTTGTAGATGTGGTTGGGTCCACCTCAAAGAGACGTCGTATTTCGTTTTCTTCGTCTTCGTCAAAAATACGTGGTCGTCCCATGTCAGTCCGCCGTCTTTGTACGGTACCAGTTTCTCGTAGTCTTCGATAAGTTCCATCAAATACGCTAACATCAGGTACACGACGAGTAGGATATCGCAGTATGTATTCATCACGTGCACGCGACGACACTCCTTCGCCAAATCCGTAACACATTAGGATGTCAGCACATTCCTCGTTGGTATACGTTGCCATATTCACAAGCAGAGATCAAAATCCAGTTACGAGCCAATTCACACAATCAGAAGATGAAACACAGATATTTTTGAAAAGCACGGTATAACACATCTACCACGGACGAATCGCATGAGCAGACTAAAAATCATTCAATAATATTTAGTGACCAGAAAATGTCACTCGCACAGAGAGTACCCTCGAGTACGACCGAAAAATGTTTACCCAACCCTTTTTATTGTTTGAAGGTGCAGGTAGTAAACCGGTATCTAAATTCTATTATTATGTTACTCTACATTTGGGCCTATTGAAATCTCATTTTCTTAGAATTTTCAATAGATCCAGTAGATATTATACCGTTTTAGATAGCTAAAAAGACGTAAAAGTTTTTTAAAATAATTTGCAGAATAACTTCCATACATTTTTTTTTCTCTTTATTGATTTTTTGATGATTTTTGATACTTGACATACAGACTAAATAAAAATAACCAAAAAATTGCACTCGAGAACCTCTAAAAAAAAAATCGATATAAAAGCAAAAAAAAAACATGTTTTTTTTCAGAAAATCTTTAAACTTCAATATCTCGAAAACGGTTAAGTTTAGGACATATATATATATATATATATATTTATATATATATATATATATATATATATACATATATATATATATATATATATATATATATATATATATATATATATATATATATATATATATATATATATGTATATATATATATATACACACTGGTGACCATTATTGCTGTATAACACCGACGTGATTTACAAATTGTCATGTTTGGGTTGTGACTCTTGCTACGTTGAACAAACCTCACAATGGCTTAAACAGAGAATCACACAACTTAAGAGTGATTGTCTAATAAGAAAAAGATCATGTGCCGTTGTAGACCACCACCTAAAAACGGGACATCGGTTTGATTTTCTAAGTGTAGAAATATTGGAGAACGAAAAGAACTATAAGAATCGTTTGTTCCTCGAAAAATGCTATATAAATAGGCAAAAAACTGTGTAAATTATAAATCGGACACGAATAAATTGAGCGTCATCTATTGTAACGTTTTAAAGTTTGACTAAAAGAAATTTTACCACTACTGACGCATTGTGAACCACTGCACATGTTTTGATGCATGTCTAGGTAGTTAAGTATTGTTAATGATTTTTGTTACTTTGCATATACAGCACACTTTTAGTTGGTAAGTTCTTCCCAAGTGGCGATTGTAGTTCGCCATTTGTCTGACCCATTGTTTCGTATTTTATTTTACTTTAGATTTTCCTGATGAAGTCATAATATGACGAAATATTGAATTTACAATTGAGTGTTAATTATCTCCAAACCGCAACCTGATATAAATCCCTATTCCATATATATATATATATATATATATATATATATATATATATATATATATATATATATATATATATATATATATATACAGTCCCTGGCCAAATTATTAGACGCACTGCAAGATTTCATGTAAAATATTAATTACCGAGTGATATTGTACCGTTTTATTATTTTAAATTGATTTGTTTTTTAATTTTATATTATCCAATCAATTACCTATTTATTTGACATAAATAAAACAGCATTAATTTAGAAAAGCATAAGTTTATTAAGTTTTAAAGAAAAGTGAAATTAATGTTAGTAAAAGTCAATATTTAGTTGAGCTACCTTTAGCCGCTATCAAAGCTTTAATTCTGCGCGGCATGCTATCAATGCAAGATTGTACTGTCTCCTGCATTTGAGGATGATGATTCCACACATGAATAATCTTTTCTAGGAGCTGGGTTTTGTTGGTAATCACATCTTTAGCCACTTCTCTTTTCATCAGCTCCCACACATTTTCAATGGGGCTATTACCCGGCCAATCCAACAGAGGGATATTTTTTTCTGCCAAAAAAGCTTTAACAGACCGAGCAGTGTGGCAGGGAGCTCCATCTTGCATGAAAGTGAATGGTTCCCCATTTGGAAACCATTCTCTGAGCTGCGGAATCAACTGATTTTGTAATACTTCTTTGTACTGATCTTGCCTCATTATTCCTTTGACGACGTACCGACGTCCAGTGCCCTTGCCGCTGATGACTGACCAAATCATCACTTTGGTGGGATGTTTAACCGTCGGGACGACACAATCAGGATGAAACTTTTCTCCATGACGACGACGCACATACTGAGCTTTATTCTGCAAAATTTCGAATGTGCTTTCGTCACTGAAGCAGACCTGTCAAAAATAGGAAAAATATATAAAACTTCCATGTTTATTTGCTTTATTTAACTGAAAATGATAATAATGTATCAATTATTGATTAAATTGCTGTATCTTACCGATCTCCAGAAGTCCACATCTTTGTCTTGCCATTGTTTGTCCCACTTCAGGCGCTTTGCTTTCATTGCAGCTGTTAACTTGGGCTTCCTGGCGGGGCGACAGGCCTTAAAATCTAATTCTTTCAATTTTCTTCGAACAGTGCGCTCAGAAGCATTTACGCTAGCATCCTGGAGTTGTGATTTTATTACCTTTGTGGTAGCAAATCTGTTTTCTACACAAATTTTCTTCAAACATCTCTCTGACCATGGAGTGAAAATTGGTTTTTCTCCCGCATCTTTTCTATCTTTTCGGGCTTAATTCCTTCCCTGACTCAATTTTCTTTTTTATGCGTCGTACACTAGCTTCAGAAACCTCCAATCTTCGTGATATTTCTCGGTTTGTAAATGTTTTCGCAATCACAAGGGCCTTCACTTCAGCTTTTTTACGTGGTGAAAGATCGCCTTTTCTACCCATAATGAATATAGTCCAATTACTTTTTTAAAACACTGCATACAAAATAAACTAATAACTGAGTAGTATAAAACTGTTAAACAAACAATCACAGTCCATAAAGCCACAGAAAACACGTCCGTACCTGACTCGATTCCGATCGCGACTGATACAGGTTTGTACTTGTTTACGTTCATGTATCACTTTGTCAACATAGTGTTGCCATATGTTAAAAATAAATACAAATATGTAGTCTACAACAATTCTTTTAAATAAAAATCAATAATATTGTACTTTAAATATACCATTATTGCATAAAAACTCTTAAGAAACATAAAATTTCTAAAAAAAATACAGTGCGTCTAATAATTTAGCCAGGGACTGTATATATATATATATATATATATATATATATATATATATATATATATATATATATATATATATATATATATAACATATATATATATATATATATATATATATATATATATATATATATATATATATATATTAATCTTATTTTATTTTTTTCTAGAAAAGTTCTTTACTCCTGTGCTTACTTTCTTCTGGGCGGATGCTTGCGCTATGATTGGCAGATTTGTGGCTTCTCATTCTTCGTCACAGGTAAGCTCCATTTTTATTGGCACCTGGAAATCACTGCTGCTCTTTTACTGGTATAAAGTTTTTAATTTCAGTTGAATCTCTCTTGATCTGAGAATAAAAGTTTAATGCAAGAGTTGTACCTAATACATTGATATTATCCTTATGAGTAACAATAGTCATAACGTAAAGTGGAATTTTGTAGAACGAATAAGTTCCGATGATAAATCCCGAGACTTTTGCAGAAAAAACAATGTTTTTGCAAAAAATCGATTTTATTCTTCAATATAGTTTCCTTCAAGTGATACACTTATTTCAGCGATCTTCCAACATTTGGATAGCTTTCATATAATACGATTTATTACATTTTCTAAAATAATCTAGTCCTTCATTTAAGCCAGATTTCTTTCCCTGGAGCCAACTTTTTAAATTTGAAAAGAAGTAATAATCGCTGGGGATCAGATCTGGTGAATAAGGCAGATGACGAAGCAATGCATAGGTCAACTGGTTCAATTTCACAATCGATTTTAGGGAGTTGTGAGCTGGCGCAATATCTTGGTAAAACAGCTAAATGCGGACTTTTTTAGTCGATTTCACCATTCAAACCATCCATTAAACCAACGCAATAGTCTCCGGTGATTGTTTGGCTTTTCTTAAGATAAGTGATCAGTATTATTCCGTGTGCATCTCAAAAAATACTTGTCAAAATCTAGCTGATGTTTGTTTTTTTTTGACTGTTTAGTCGGCATTCATGCGATTCCAGCCACTATGTGGACTTCCTATTGGATTCCATATTTTGTTCACTCTTACGATCTCTCATCTCTTTTGGATTACGCCGAAAAAGTGTAACCAGCATTCTGTATCGTTGACACGTTGCTGTTTTTGATCAATCGTGAGAGTGCGCGGCACCCGTCAAGCACATACCTTTTTCATATGCAAATATTCATGCATGATGTCAGCTACCTCTCTCACTTTCATATTGCGGTCATTCGGAACAATATGGTGGATTTTTTGGGGTTTTTGGAGTGACTGCGTCATTTGGACGTCCGGAACATCATTGGTGCTTGTATGACCACATTTAAGTTCACTGAACCCAGTGGCAGCTCGTGATGAAATTCGGTGGAGGTTCACATACCTCATAAGGCTATGTTGTATGTAGCATTATGTGCCAATAAGAGCGTGAAAACACGGTTTCCAGATACCTACTTAATTTTAAATTTTATGTATCTATTCATACCTAGAAGACATTTTAAAATTTTCTAAGGTCCATGGTCACGATGAAAATACCTTACCTGATATTAATTGGAAATGCTAAATGTCAATAGGTTAAACATAATATCAAATATAAAATCACTTACCAATACAGAAGGCCCAACTGTAACAGGCAAATGGGCGCCGTGTATTGATACATGTGTATAAACGCGAACATAAATAATGACGAAAGAAAATGCAGTCCATATTCATCCAAATTCATTGTTTTGTTTAAAACATCGTTTGAACATTCTAAACACAATGTTTAAACGAAAAATTCATACGGCGATTTTAGAAATTTGCAAATTTGTCAATCACTAATTGATTAAAATCACTAATATCTTCTATCATTTTCTTTTCTATTGACCACATTCCCAAAGCTGAGAGTCTTTCTTCATTCAAGGTACGTCTCGAAAAAGACTTAATTCTTTTTAAAGTGGAGAAATTTCTTTCAGCTTCAGCAGTTGTCATCGACATGGTAATAATTAGCTGCAGTAAAGTGTTGCGGAAAATACATTTTGTAAATGATTTTCGATTATAAATCGCAAACAGTGCACCCCTCCTGGCAAATTTCTAAAATCTGGGCCGTTCATAAATAAGTTCAAGTTCAGTTTGTAATCTAATTTTGTCTAAAAATGGTTAGGTTTGAACTATATCATCTAAATAGTGCGATGGGAATTCATTTTCAAACTCCGAGAACTTAACACATAGAAGACATAAACAAAAGCGACGATAGATGACTATTAAATGAGAACCTTTCCTTAATTCGAAATAATATATATATATATATATATATATATATATATATATATATATATATATATATATATATATATATATATATATATATTATTTTTTTTTTTTTTTTTTTTTTTATGGGTCTAGCACACGTGCTACAGGGAAATCCCTAAAGCGCTACAGGAGCGACACGTGTGCGGAGAAAGCGATTCACGTTGTTCTTGAATCGCTGTAGATTGTACTCGATGGGAAACACAGTCCTGGGCAGATTATTCCAAAGGGATGATGTTCTCCATATAAAAGACTGCTTGAAAAGCGTTGTACGAGGAGTAACAAGCTGAACCTCATACGGATGTGAAGTATTAGCGTGACGTGTACTTCTAACATGCACCGCTCTGGGAGGAATTAAGCGGGCCACATCCTTCGAACACTTTCCATGAAAGTACTTGTAGAATAGGCTCAAGTCGCCAACCGTTCTTCGATGTTCCAGCGAATCAAGGCCGTCGGTCAGTTCCGGGTGTCCAATCAGACGAACAGCTCTTCTCTGGATAGAATCCAACAAATGCAGTGTATGTTTGGGAGCGGAGCTCCAAACATAGGAGCAGTATTCCATAGTTGGTCGAATTTGAGCTTTGTAAAGAATTAACAGTTGTTGTGGAGTGTAAAGCTTTCTGGTTCGAAACAATATTCCCAACTTTTGAGAAGCTCTTCTTGCTATACCTGCAACATGTTCATGCCAGGACATATTTGCTCCCAAATTAACGCCTAACAGATTGAGTGACGATGTTAGAGGGATGGAGTGCCCCGACATAACTATGTCGGGTTCTGCAACGTTAACTTTTTTTAGAAAAACTGCCGCCTGGGTTTTTGTAGCGTTAAATTCCACTTGGTTACTGTCACCCCAAGATAGAATTTCTTCCAGGTCTTTGTTAAGTTGAATGACTTCCTGCTGTCCGCGGATATTCGTCTGAGTAGTCGATGTCCGAGCATTCAAAGTGAATGAAGAGATAAGTGTACTGTCATCTGCAAAGCTGTAGATTGGATTCTCGGTCTTTTCCAGCATATCGTTAATATAAATAAGGAAGAAAGTAGGAGATAGTATGGAACCATGGGGCACACCGGCGTTGATAGTGAAGGTGTTAGAAAGAAATCCGTCGACTGCCACTCGTAAAGAACGCTCTCTGAGGAAACATGAGAGCCACAAACAGAACTTTTCAGACATACCATAAGAACGTAACTTAGCCAACAGCCCACCGTGCCAAACACGGTCAAATGCCTTGGATATGTCAAGAGCAACCGCTCGAGATTCTCCAAAGTGTTCAATTGCGTTGTTCCAAATATGTGTTACATAAGTGAGAAGATCTCCTGTTGATCTATTTTTACGAAAGCCATATTGGTGATCACTAATAATGTTGAATCCTTCAGGATATTTTAGAAGATGCTGATTGATAGCCTTTTCCATGACTTTCGATATTATTGAGAGTAGTGCGATTAGTCGGTAGTTATTTGGCAAGGTCTTCTTGCCTTTTTTAGGTATCGGCTGAACTGTGGCACATTTCCAGCAGGAAGGAAATATTCCCTTTCTGTAGGATAGGTTGAAAAGTCTACAGAAAAACTGGTGTTAGTTCCCTTGCACAGTTCTTGAGAACTATGGCAGGTATTCCGTCAGCGCCAGAAGCCTTTTTGGTGTCTAGCTTCATCAAAATACGTTTTATGATACGCTGTCTGAAGACAATATCGGGCATCCTTGACTGCACTATGGGAATAGTAGGTGGTGTTTTTCCTTGGAAATCGACAGTAAAATGTGAAGCAAAGAGTTCAGCCAACAAGTTAGCTTTCTCAACAGGTGTCGTTGCAATAGAATTATCTGGCCGTGTGAGTGGTGGTATGGTGGATTTGGTGAAATTTTGACTAACTGCCTTAGCGACTGACCAAAAGGACCTGGAATTGCCGGGACAAGCGAGAAGTTTGTTTCTAATCCGTTGATTGTGTACCTCCTTGGTTTCGTCGATAATTTCTTTGCATCTGCTCCTGGCACAAACAAAGATGTTACGATTTATGGTGTTAGGATTTTCACGCCACTGTCGGTATGCAAGATGTTTAGAAGCAACAGCTTCTTTGCATTTTAGGTCAAACCAAGGCTTGCCGTTCGAAGGGCATTTCTTCGAAAAACGGATGTAAGCCTCCATACCGGCCAAAATAACATCGGAAACCTCCCTGGCGCAGTCAGATGGGTCGTCGGATCGAAAACATACGTCATATAATCACATACTTCTTTTGCTGCAACTACTTTCGTTAAATAAGGATCTTTCTTACGTCTTTTATTCTGAAAATGAACTCTTTTTTCAAATAAAGTAGGAATTTCTTCAGCATTTTGTCTTTCAGTCGCTATACATTTTTCAAATATATTAATTGCTGTGGCTACCTGTGCAGGATCAGAAGTCGATTTTTGTAAACTCTTATACAGGATATCGGCGTGCGGCATAATTTTATGAAAAAATGTTAGCCAGAATACAAATTGTGCATCGTATAACATTCTACGGATAGCAGAGGCTTGATTAATTGTGGTAGATTGTTTCGAAGTTTTTTTACCTTCTCCATACATTCGATAAGTGCTTTTCTGTTTTCAAAAATAATCCTTATAGCTCTACTTTCAAAAAGCCACCGTATCGTAGACGTTCTTGGAATATGGCAGCGTACAACTTCATTTAATATTTCAATCCGCTGAGGAGAATTTGAAAAAAAAAAAATTCGTAATATCTGTTATTTTAGAAAAGAAAATATGTCCTTCTGCATTCTGGCTAGTTGCATGAGCTAAAATTAATTTTAATTGATGAGCATAACAGTGAACATAATAACCGTATTTATAATCATCTTGAATAATTCTGTTTACTCCACCTTGGTGGCGACTCATAACATTTGCTCCATCATAACTGTGTGAAATTAATTTATTTAGTTTATCTGTAACTTTGAGTAAAACGTCTTTAATAAAAATTTGCTAAACTAATTGCGTTATGATCTTGTGGATTCAAAAAAGCCCAAAATCGTTCATTTGGGGTACCGTCTTTTAGAATGTATCTCAAAACTACTACAACTTGAAACTTACAAGAAATATTTGTAATCTCATCTTCTATAACAGAGATAAACTGGGCGTCTGCTATTTATATTTTTCATATAATTCACTTTTAAAACTTCTTTTGAACTCGCGTTTTTTTGTCCCTTACTTACTTGAGTAATACTAAGATTCTGAATCGGTTTTCCCGCAGCTTTCACTTTAAGTTTGTCTTCTAAAGACAACTTCGAAAAATTTTGTTTTAAATAATAAATGTTTAAACAATTCACACATACCAGTCTCTTTTAACGCCTAACAATTTACTACACCCCGGCCGCGCATCCATTTTTTCGTTCATTACATCAATTATAATCAGTTCATGTCTGTATGACATTGCATTCACGACTTAATACTAACAATACACCCTTTGTTGTAAAATATTGAGCGCCAAAACCATATTAATATATTCGATTTTGTCTATCGCTATTACTGTGTTACCTTTATCTGCTTTGGTAAAGCTTACATAATTTTGTTTTGCTTTACTCTGAATGGTTTTTATTGTCCTTAAGTCTTGGTTGATGTTGTTGTTATTAGATATGAATTCTGTTTGAAATTCTGATAATATGTTGTTACGACTATCTTTCAAGGCTATCTCAGTATCAATACCTAATGTCTCCGATTCTTTGATATTAAAGTTAGTTTGAATATCGTCTTTGAAACCTTTTGTTAGAAGATTTTTTTCCCTGTTCGAAAAAAGTGTGTTGGAAATGTTAATAAATCGATTGAAGAATTGATGATCGGTAAAAACTTCTTTTTCTTTCTTATTTTGTGTTATTAACTACTCTGAGTGGAACCGCTTAGATTAGATGTAAAATATAAATGAATCAACAAGACGCTTTAATCCCAATCCAAATCCGTAAGATCACCAAGTAAGTGTGAACCATGGAGAGAGAAAAACGACAAATTTACATCTTCGTATTAGAGAGAGACACAGTTTGCTAGAATGCAAAAACGTATAAAACGAGACAGCGCCGTATACCGCCTTGCTTTACGTCCAGTTTTTGTAGTTTGTGCGCTTAGGGAGCTTCAGTGACAACTCGAGGTTTAACGGTACGTAAAGTATTAGGGTTCTTATAAATTGTTCTTGTCTATTTGTAGGGAAGGTTCATTTCTTTTAAAGGCGTTTGTATGACTAAGGTATAATACAAAATAATATGCATTTTGCCTTGTTGGTGACAGGAGGTTCGCGTGCTCATGTGCACCTATAGAGGAGCCGCCACTGACTGAACCATCGACATACAGTTACTGTCGACGAAGCAGATGTGTCATAAGACTTCACAAGCCACTCTTGAGCCCTGACTGTATTTTTTCCATCAAAAACCAACGTTTAATCAACGCACGAATTTTTTTTGTTCCATCGTTTTGAAAAAAAATCGAAAGTAGGGTCACTAAAACAGCTGTAACTCGCAAACTAACAGATAAAATGTTATGAAAATTTTACACGAATCTTCTGAGAGTTAACACTAATTGAAAATCATATGGTTTCTTGTTTCTGTTGTCGTTTCTCGGAGAGCTTCGGAACTTTTCATGCCATATCAGGTGTACAAGTATGAAATGCGGAATTTTTTTCTAAAAAAAACATGTTAAATTCGGAAGAAGGATAAAAAGTGCTTTATTCAAAGTATGCTTCATCGCTTGTTATACATTTTTCCCATCTTTCGGGCAATTTGTGAATACCACGCCAGTAATAATCTTCCCCTTTTGCTGCGAACCATTCATCGAACCATTTTTTCACATCTTTGTACGAACCAAAGCTCTGCTCAGCAAGTGCGTGACCCATCGATACAAACAAGTGGTGATCGGAAAGAGCCAAGTCTAGTGAGTAAGCCGCATGAGGTAGAACTTCTCAGCTGAGTGCTTCCAACGTGTCGCGAACTGGTTTTGCCGTATGTGGTGGAGCATTGCCATGAAGAAAAATGACTGTGTTGCCTCTTTCGGTATTCTGGCCTTTTTTCAAGTAGCGAACGGTTCAAATCGGTAAATTGATGTTAGTAACGTTTAGTATTAACCGTTTTCCCAGGTTTTAACAGCTCATAATAGACCACGCCCCTCTGGTCCCACCAAACACAGAGCATCGTCTTTCTGCCAAAGCGATTCAGTCTTGCGGTCCATGTGGATGGTGCGCCTGGGTCTACCCATGATTTTTTGCGCTTGGGATTCTCAAAATAAATCCACTTTTCATCCCCTGTAACTATACGATGCAAAACGACTCCTTTTGTAGCGAGCGAGCAAAATGTCACACGTGTTTTTGCGCTTTTCTATTTGCCTGTCGTTCAACTCATGTGGTACCCATCTACCGGTCTTCTGAATCTTTCCCATCTCTCGTAGCCGATTGGAAACAGCTTGTCAACTAACGCCTAATAGCTCGGCGAGTTGTTTTTGTGTTTGCGAATCATCTTCGTCCAACAATGCTTGCAATTCCACATCTTCGAATTTTGTTTTTGTTTGTTTGTTTCTGTTGGGCAGGGCGCGTCGACAGCTAAGATCATTTAGCGCCCACTAGAGTTAGTTTGGTATAAATAGATTAGACTATGAAGTTGAATTCTTTTAAGTAATTGATTATGTTTTCTTTAAGTGGTACAAAAGATTTTTTGAGGATGGTGATGTTGGATGGGATGCCGTGGGTGTGTCTCAAGTTTTGATGTTGAATGGATTCGATTAGATGTAACACTGATAAGAGGGAGTCACATTTAGGACAGAGTGGAGGGAATAATATATGTACATGCGTGGAGTAGGTGTGTTCCAATGCCAGTCTTCTCATTATTACATTATGTCTTCGGTTCAATTTTTCGAATTTTTTCGGCGGTTTTCTACGTTCCTTGCCTGCAACATCGAAGTCACCACTTTTAAAACGCAGAAATCATCGTTCACACGCATCTTACGATGGAGCATGTTCACCATAAGCTTCTCGAAGTAATCGGTATCGGTACAAATCTTTATAGCACAAACTGCACTGGTGCACCATCTGTTGTCTGAAATCCGCACTTCATGCTTGTACACCTGGTAATTAGTATTAATAGTGCGTGTTCATGTAAATGATTTTATTTTATCTTTTGATTCTTTTAGTAGATATACTATTTTATAAAGAAGGCAAAATGACTAATATACAGGTCTGCAACAAAAATGCTGTCTGGATGTTTTCAACTGATTTCTATGTATTTAGGTGTTCTGAAAATTAAAAAAATACTCAAAAAATTCCAGAACGTCAGGTTATTTTGCAAAACGCAAAATTTTATTATAAAAAAGGGTTTTTTTGGGCTAACTTGAAATCATAAATAAATAGGTACAATTTTATTTTGATTAGTGTTTTTAAATATATACAGGCCATAACTATCATTACTTTCTAAATAAAGAACGCCCTGTGTGAGCTAAATTAACAAACATAAATGTTGTAACCAAAACGTGCGCGCTCCGATAGTGTAGAAAGTGGCGCGGTACAATTACGTGTTAACTCGTCATTGTTTTATAGATCTTGGTTCAATATAGTGCAATGTCATCTGTGCGGAAGTGTGTGAATTCGTCTGACAGTTTCTGTTATATTTGTGGCGAATATATGGTATTAAAGCAACAACTTAATATTACGGACTTTGTAAAAAAAGTATATTTCACGTATTTTGGCTTAAAACTTGGAGATCAGGATAAAGTTTGGGCACCTCATAAAGTCTGCAAACGATGTGTTGAAGACCTTCGAAATTGGTTTAAGGGCAAGAAAAAAGCTTTCCGATATGCGATTCCTATGGTATGGCGCGAGCAAAAGAACCATAGTGATGATTGTTACTTTTGTTCGTGTAATGTGAAAGGGTATAATTCAAAATGGAAGCAGTCCATTTCATACCCCAATCTGCAATCAGCTATTCGTCCCATCCCTCATGGGACCGAAATACCAGTGCCCAAGGCCCCTGCTACCTTGGAAAAGATTCCAAGTTCTGACGAAGATGATGCTGTACCTGAACCCGATGACAAGTCAAGTTTTCAATTTGAAGATGACAGCAGTCCGAAATTGTTTTCCCAGGGCGAGATAAATGATTTGGTAAGAGACTTGAATCTTCTCAAAAACGCTGCTGAGTTGCTTGGATCAAGGCTCAAAAGCAGGAACTTACTTTTGCCGGGAGTGTCTTCCTCCTGGTTTAGATATCGTGAGAAGCAGTTCACTTCCTACTTCGCCCAAGAGGACGAGTTGGTTTATTGTACCAATATTGAAGGTTTGATGGATACATTTAAGATCTTATACGACCCAGCACAGTGCGTATTTTCATAGATTCTTCAAAAAGAAGCCTTAAAGCAGTTCTGCTTCACAATGGCGGTTTCTATGCTTCCATTCCTGTCGGTCATTCCGTACACCTCAAGGAAACCTACAAGAACTTGGAATTGGTTCTTTGCAAATTAAAATATAAAGACCACGGTTGGCAAGTGTGCGGTGATTTAAAAATCTTGGGCATGTTGCTCAGACAACAATCTGGGTTTACCAAATTCCCTTGCTTTTTGTGTCTATGGGATAGTAGAGACCGAGCAAATCACTGGACCAAAAAGTGTTGGCCTCCGAGGGAGCTTAAAGTTGACGAAAAGAACGCCTGCATGAAACTTTGGTGCCTCCTCATAAAGTTCTTCTACCACCGCTTCACATAAAGCTGGGATTGATGAAGCAATTTGTAAAGTCACTTCCAAGAGAAGGAAATTGCTTTAAATACTTAATATCAAAGTTTCCAGGCCTCTCGGAGGCAAAGTTAAAGGAAGGTGTTTTCGTTGGACCAGATATTAGACGGCTTATGGCTGATCCACAATTCAACACAACTATGACGGATCCTCAAAGAGAAGGGTGGATTGCCTTTAAAGAGGTCATAGAGAAATTTTTAGGCAATAACAAAGACCCTAACTACAAACAAATCGTCAAGAGAATGTTAAAAGCATTTCAAGTTTTAGGTTGCCTAATGAGTTTAAAAGTCCCACCTCGACTACTTTCCAGAAAATTTAGGAGATCTGAGTGAAGAGCAAGGTGAACGATTTCACCAAGATATTAAGGAGATGGAAGAAAGATACCAGGGAAGATGGAGCGTCTCAGTGATGGCAGACTACTGTTGGACGCTTCAGAGAGACTTTCCAGATGCTTCCTACAAGCGAAAATGTACCAAAAGGAGTCTCACTGGGAAAAATAAATGTGTTTAGTGCTTACTAATGAATGTATTTTAGATAAAAAAATAAGTTTTGTTACGCAATTATAAATTTAAAAAAAATTTTTTTAGTCTTCTATCTTTTATTTTAAGATGATAACTTGTTTAACATAGATACCTACATTGTCAGAAAACGTGACGTTGTATGACAAAATGAAAGTCATTTTCGGATTCAGTACACCCAAAAACATAAGAATTAGGCAAAAAACCAAAACAGCTCTCAATTTTTTTTTTTTGCAGACTTGTGATATTTACGCTGTGGCAGGTGCATAATCCTATATCATACGTGTCATAAAGGATTTGCCTACGTTGCACAGTGTGTCGACTAGTACAAGTTAGCTGGACAAAATTATTTTTTCACTTATTTCAATTGTTTATGTATATTCTAGGCATATTAAGTTATTTTAAGAAAAAATTCATCGCGTTGGTTTTTTTTTTATGGGCGTGGCTAATTTTTTCCCCTAAATTAGTCAGCTACGCAGACATATTTAACGATAACTCGGGAACAACTTGTCAGATTTTTATAAATAAAACATTAAAAAATGCGTAACAAAATTTTATTAAAGTTGATTGAATATTATTTTATTCTATCTTTTATCGTTTTGGAGTTATTTAGAAATTAATGGGAGAGAAAAAAATTTTTTTCGTGTAAAATTCATTATTTTTTTCGGTAAAAAAGCGCAATAACAAAAGAAAAACAAAATATTATACATTTTTCTGACAGCTGCGTATCTGGAAAATAAAATAAGATATTAATCATGAAAATCGGTTAATAAATGTGGGTTTTATTCACAATTTACCGCAGGTACTCAATATCGATAAAATTTGTGTTATACAGCCACCCTTGCATATCGCGGTACGATTGCATTAGCTTACCAGGTAGATAACGGAACTAAAGGGCAAGGGTATTTTGTATGGTTATTAGAATTAAAAATTATAATACAGTGCCTTTCATTTAGCTGCATTTCGCTTACCTGTATTTTTTGTCCAGCTGCACAAAACATTGTATAACAAAAACAAAATATTCTGCGTATATGCACGAATTTTTCTACAAACTTGAATGTGCAACTAAATGAAAGACACTGTATTATTTTTCATTTTTTTTAATAATAACCAGATGAAAAATCATTTATTGCATTTGTCAATTAAAAATAAAACAATTAATCCATATTACTTAGTTTTATTGACACAAAAAGGACAAACTCAAATAATACCTGCCTTTCAGGTAGGTAACTTGTGCATTATACATACATAAGTAGTTGGTATTTTAAAATGTTTTTGATTTTTTTAAGGTACATATTTCTTGCTGTTCGGTTCAAAAAAAAATTGTTTTTGAAAATTCCAGTCAAAAATTGTTTTTGTTTAATTTTAAAATAAATGTTATAAATGCTCTGTAATAAATTTAGCATAATGACACTGACTGTAATTATATGTAAAATAAAAATACTCATTTATTGATAAAGAAAAATTTACAAGTCAAGGTTTACATGCTTAGTACAAGCACTACATAACTAAAAATAGTAGCTGAACCTAATAATCATCATCAGAGTCTTCTGATGAGTCGTTTACTGTACAATCGTCATCATTTTGTGGCATTGTGCGACAATATGATGACGATTCCAATCTTGACTCTGATCTGAGCACTCATCTCAGCATTCTTAAAAAAGCGACTGGCTGTATTTCCATCATTTGAAGAACCAAATCAATCCTGGCTTTGGTTTATCTACAATGAGTCCCATCTCGTTCTTAAATTTCAATTTGATTTCCTCGGAACGAACCTTGATATCTGCTTTGTCTTCGTTGCTTCTAGCCTGCCATTTCTTAATATTCAACTTGTAACTGATATGTAAAAGACATTCGAAGCAACGAATCCAAGCATGAAGTGTAGATAAACCAAAGCCAAAATGTTTCTTGATTGCTGTTAAACATCGCGGGGTCATCGTTCATCGTCTTGGGGTGGCGCCACAGATGAAACACTTTTGGGATGAACTAGTTTCCGTTAAGGCGTTACACACCTTTCCGTCTGTCATTGTCAGCAAAAGCTCGTGTTTTACAGAGATTTGAGAATCACCAAAGTTGATAAGTGTTGGAAGAAGAGCATTAACTTCTTCCCACAATCTATTTGTCTCCACTAACGTGAAGTCGTTCGTTTCTTTGGCAAATATAAATTTGATTGGGCGACAACACAAAGTTGATGAAGGCCGAGGATTTTGCCAAATAATTTTGGACCCATCATATAACTTAAGGGGAACTAAAGAAAATGCGAAAAGAAACTCGTCCGTATATTCAGTGTTCTCAAATCTCTGTTTGTATGTGCTGTACCCAGAACTTCCATCACATCCCCATTTACTAACAAGTGTAAACGATGAACTTGTTGGGAGCACACTGCTGATAACTTCATTCTGTGCTAATACTAGACGTTCCACTATTTTATTTAATAAGGCTTGCAAATTTATTTCAGCACGAGTTTCTGTTATAGCAATGTGCTCCTCTGCAGGGTAACAGGCCGGTTTGGACTTTTTTAAACTAAAATATGACGGAAACACATTATGCCCCGCCTTCATGGACCACTTCCTAGTTTGTTTGTAAGAATGCGTTGTTGACTTAGAATCTATATAGTAAGCTAAGGCTTCGTCACTACTTAATTGCCTAGGATTAACGGAACTGGTATTTTTAGACTTAATAATATTATCTGGGCTCTCACTAATGTCTCTAATCACATTGGCAATTTTCCTTTGCCCTGCTGAACGCACAGCAATTTCGGCAGCAGTCACCAATTCACTGACACTTCGGGATTCTACGAGATCCACGACGCGACGTTTCTTCGTCTTAAACGACGATTCCTCGAAATCTTTGCGAGGTCTTCCTGCAGGAGTCACATTCTCACTTGATGTTGAAGGTTGTGGCGCAAAAGAACTCGCAGTAAACTGTATGTCTGCTTCATCCAATCAATTCTTATTTTTAATTAAAGAACGCTCCTTCGACTTTCCTGAAGCCAACCATTTGGCACCAAACTTATTAGACAAGTTGGATATCTTCAACTTTATTTCTTTTTGGCTGCTTTCAGTAATGTCACCAAAGTGAAATTTTGAAGAAAGAAAGTCATATACACGCGAGTTTTTTTCATTCTTCGTGTGTTTCAACCACTCCTGAAAAAAGGCTACCCTTGAAATAGAGTAAACGTGTTCTGGAAAAAAAGAAAAAAAAACATGTTGTACTGAAGTGTGCTAAACAATATGTGTATTTTTACGAAGAATAAAGTTATTTCTGTGTAATATCTAAAAACTAGCCCGGATAGAGGTGAATGGCTGTATATTTTGAACTTTCAAAGTTTTTTTTTTTTTAAAAAAAAACACGCTAAAATATATAGGCTATTTAAAAAAAATACCAAAAATTCAAATTAATAGATTCTGATTAAAAAAATACATTAAAAAATAGTACTTACCCTCAGTATTAATATTCATCGCAAAAACTTTCACAATATTACAATATGTCACTATAAGATGTGTACGAAAGTGTCGCTAAATTGCAACTGATTGATTGAAAGAGCTGCATTAAACTCATTACCTGACTTCTGACGCTTATGACTCGCCACTTGCAAATTTGATAAACAACCTTTTCTCGGAATTCGGGGTTTGGTGGTGTTGTTTACGTTTTGCAAATAAGATTTCCTGGAAATCATAACATGAATTTTGTCCACCTAGCATGTTCTACGCGACACACTGTGCGTTGCATTGATTATAGAAAATACGTGGTTTACTGTATTTAATTTGAACCTTTTCTTTTAGACCCTACCACAAAGTGTCTACCTCATAGTTTCTCTCTTAAGGACAGGTATATTAGTACCTTTTATATGGTTCTGTAATGCTCAGCCTAGAAGCCATCTGACTGTACTATTTCCACATGACTACCAGTACGCAATCATTTTAGGAGTGTTTATGATGGCCAATGGTTACATTATGACAATGTCCATGTTGCTAATTCAAAGGTTTGTAATTTTTATGATACTTGATACTTTATGATACTTATATCGAGGGCCTTATAGTAAAAACTCCTAAAAAACCTCTTTTTCGATTTCGATATATATGTTGTGGAGGTTATAAGAGAAGTGGGTTACTTGGGTTGCTTTGCCTGATTTACATTTGAAAAGAATAAATTCTAAAACAAAATCATGTATGAAAATGTTGTCCTACACCTCTCGGTCGTTAATAATAATGAGAATAACAAACCGTTAAAACCTTAACAGAAGGGAAAACGTCTCCGTTTTTTTATAACAACCTCCTCAGGTATATATCTCATGAAATGAAAGTTTTTACGGTCACAGTTAAAAAGACATTTAATTACACATGAGATACCACGAGTAAAAATTGGGTTCAAATAAACTTATATTTTCCGCTGATATTTTCCGGGATAAAGAACAAAGTGGGTCTAGTTTGTAGATTAGTAGAGATAAACCTCTACCTTGGTACTTGTACTATTATATACCTACCTATAATACCTACAAATTAGAACCCCGTTGTTCTGTATCCTGGAAAATATCACCGAAAAATGTAATTTTTTTTTTAGAAGTCTTTATAAAACTTCATGATTAAGTGTCTAGGAATTATGGCAGCTTTCACAAAACAATCTCACGTTTATGTTGTGAAGAAGGGTTAAATAAATCGGAAAGCTTAACCATTAAACAAAGAGTTTCAATGGTCAACTGTTTTTGACTATGTCCTCTCCTCTCTAAGTTATCTTTTTTCTTTTTCACGACTACTTCCAAATATACAAACACACACGCACATGCACACGCACACGCACACGCACACGCACACGCGCACACACACACACACACACACACACACACACACACACACACACACACACACACACACACACATACACACACACATACACACACACACACACACACACACATATATATATATATATATATATATATATATATATATATATATATATATATATATATATATATATATTAAGTTGGGAATGTGGAATCTTTGGCACAATGATACTATTCAGTACACCAAACACTTTATTTTTGCACTCGACGCGTGTTTCGCTAACCATGTTAGCTTCATCAGGAGCGATGATTGACTGTCAATCTTCGCTCTTGATGATGCTAACATGGTTAGTGAAACGCGCGTCGAGTGCAAAAATAAAGTGTTTGGTGTAGTGGTGATATATACTGAGTAATATATATATATATATATATATATATATATATATATATATATATATATATATATATATATATATTGCGATCAATGCCTGCGATGGCTCGATGAATAAGAGGACTGTTGTGGCAGATCTTAGCATCATCTATTTTGACATCCTTAAACTTTCCAATGATTACAAAATTCTAACATTATATAATAATACTAATGTATAAAAATCTTGTATGCCGAACTCTACAGTATTTTATTAATAATTGTATTCCATCCTAACTATAAATATTATCTAATAAATATATTCTTCTTAGTTCTTTAATAAATAATATGTAAAGAGATTTTACACAACAGACCACACTATATATAATTTACTAAATTTTAATTCAAAGTCAATTTTATCTCATGTCTATCAACTGTACAACACGACTATCACTGTTACTGTTGTAAAACTGTCTATTGCTTATCTTGATTAACCTAAAAATTAAAACCACGTTGTCTGTTGTCCCGTAAAATGCATTTACTACGTCGTAATTCCTTATTAAATTCCATGATCCATTTTCGTAGAATTATGTCAGCTTCCACAGGATAATCTCACGTTTGTAAGTCTAACTTTCATGGTTTTTGAAAACCAATTGTAAATAATTTCTAGATGTTCCGAAGAAGGATTGAATAACTCCGAAAGCTTAATAATTAAACAAATGGCCAACTGATTTTGACTATATCCTCACTAAATTACTTCTTTTTTCTCACGAGTCAGTATATACAGTCATACATATTCAATTTAAGATTTCTTAGGTTACTCTGTCATCTAATTTCAGTCCTTTCTGTAAAATATCTTTGTTAAAATTGGAAATAATGGAAATAGAAGTACTCTGAAATAGAAGCATATTACGATATATATAGGCAATCACTCTTTTAGCCCCCTACCTCATCCCTTGATATTTTACTGTAAAAAATGATTTTGTAATGAATATCCAATATAACAATTGAGAACTGGGAAAGATTTTTATAATCCTATTGAAATGACACAAGGACTATTTGTCCATTCTTCCAACTGGAAAATTATTTTTAATCAGATTGAAAGTATTCTCACATCTATTTCACCCTTTCCCTTATTAGAACTGAAAATAATGAAAAATTTGTGAACTAACTTTTATATTCTTACAGTCCCAGAAACCTGAAAAGCACGATATATGTGTACCAACTGTTCTAATCCCCGATTCCATCCCATTAATCCCGTATATCTTTGTCTATAAATGATATGCCTAAAATTTGTCAATTCTGTCAACCTAAAAATCTGCAAAAACTCTTAAAACATTATTGAAACTATATTTAACGATCCTCATCTGTTCCACGCCCTTATTGGGATAAAATTGAAAATAATAAAAAAAAACTTTTTTTTAAATCCTCTACTCTAAAAACCTTGAAAAAGACATATAACATTATATAAATACTAGACAATTCCTCTAATTCCCTTTGCCAACCCTTTCACCCCCTTTTTATTTAACTATAAACATTTCTGCATCATATTTGTTTGCTAGCTCAACAAAAAACCAGGAAGAAAAACTATCTAAAATTTATCAAGCCCTATCCCTTTCATCCCCTTCGCCTTAAGCGATATTACTCAAAAACAATAGGTTTCATCCTCTATATATATATATATATATATATATATATATATATATATATATATATATATATATATAAATAGGTGTATGCATAAGTTTTTGCCGGTTTTTGTGGTAAAGAAAACACGTAATTTTCAAGGGAAATTCATTTTTTATATATTCAGAATATTGGCCATTGGCTTCTACACACTTCGCCCATCTTTCAGGTAAATTATGATTACCATGCCAGAAAAAACTGGTTGTCTTTTGCGGCAACCCATTCGTCGAACCATTTTCCAATTTCCTCGAAATTGCTGAAGCGCGGCTCTGCAAGCGCGTGCCCCATTGATGCGAAGAGGTGATAGTCAGATGGCGCCAGGTCGGGAGAGTACGGCGGGTGTGGAAGGATGTCCCATCCATGCTCTGGTCCCACCAGACACAAAGCATGGTCTTCTTGCCGAAGCGATTTGGCCTTGGTATTGAAGGACCGGCTTCGCCAGATGACAGCCACGGTTTTCTCCGCTTCGGGTTTTCAAAATAAATCCATTTTTCATCACCCGTCACAATTCGGTGCTAAAATGATTTTCTTTCGTGGCGTTGAAGCAGCATTTCACAAGTGATTTTCCATTTGCCGTTCATTCAAATCGTGTGGGACCGAGTTTATTGATCTTCCCCATTGTTCGTAAACGTCTGCTGATTGTTTCTTGTGACACATTTAATGCTTTTGCCAATTGATGTTGTGTTTGAGTTGGGTCATCATCCAGTAACGCCTGCAATTCTTCGTCTTCGTACTTTTGTGGTCTACCAGAGCACGCAGTCTTTCACATTAAAATCACCACGTTTAAATTGTCGAAACCATGTCTCACATGTTCTAATCGATGCAGCGTGTTCATCATATGTTTCTACCAGGAAACGATGACTTTCCGCAGCATTTTTCTTTTGATTAAATAAGAAAAGCTATGCGTGCCGCAAATGTTCTTTTTCAGGCACAAAAGTAGACATGATCACTGAACGATACAATACAGACGCTAATGTTTGGCGGACTCAACTTGTGTATGTTGGTTAGGTTAATGTCAGACGAACAAACTGACGTACCTATCAAATTCATACACTGCGTACTGTTCGCTGGTGCCATCTCTTAGTGAAACCGGCAAAAACTTATGTATACTGTTCACTATATAAAGAAAAAATCCGTATATATATGTATGTATTTTATATTGGTAATCATTTACTTGTATTTTATAAGGTACAAGCAACAAAAAAAATTGCAAAATTGAATTATTAGAAAAGATTTTATTAAACATTTGAAAGTTTAAATAGTACATAGCATGTACAGGGCTAAATATATACATAATGTCCGTACGTTATATCTTTACCCGTGCGTCATAGTTTTCAGGCCATATAACACACGACTATTATATTATTTGTCTCTTTTCACCAATAAATCGTAGGGATTGGTAAAAAGAGACAAAAAAATATAATAGTCGTCTGGGATATTGCCTGAAAACTATGACGCACGTGTAAAGATATAACGTACGGACTTTATGTATGTATGTACTACATACGAAATAAAAAGAATAACAAAATCTGTTAATACCTATGTACATACTACGTACATACGTACTAGAAAAAATAATCAATTATTTTCTTTTGAACATTACTTTTGAAAAATAATTGTTGCTCAACAAAATTCTCGCATTTATTCAAATGCATAAAGATTTGATCAGGTACACTTTCCTGGCCCCTGAGAGTAGTTCGCACAATGTCAAATGCATTTCTTATTTCATTTTCACTAAATTTAGCAGGACATTCCCCGGTTTCAGTTTCTTCTTCATGATCTTCTATACTTTTTATATCGGCAGTTATATCTTGGTCAGTTGGGAGATCTGTCGTGCCAACATCATTGTCGATTTCTAAGAAATCTTCAAGTAAAAAATCTGCGTCGACGGTAGCAGTTTTTTGTAGAATACCCCATTGCCTTTTTAAGGTAGCGAGATCCATTTCGTCTTCTTCTTCCCATTCGTCAATTTTTTCAGTAAAACCTGCTTTAGAAAAGCAGTTTTTGATAGTTTTCTGAGAAACATTTTCACTCCATACATCAATTCAATATTCCTTAATTTTTTACTTACAGTAACTGGATGTGCAGGACAATTATCTATAAACATCACAATCTTTCGCTTTTTGCTTTTCATTTTCATGTCCAGTTCTTTGGTCCATCTTTCGAAAATCTCAGAAGTCATCCATGCCTTTTTATTATTCGCGTAATCTAACTCTAGAGATTTAACTCCTTTTAAACAGCGGGGATTTTTGCTTTTACCTATGAGCAGTAATTTCAGTTTTTCTGAGCCATCCATGTTTGTTCCAACGATAAGCGTCACCCTTTACTTGTTTTAACACCAAAACATTTATCACTTTTAAAAGCAAAAGTTTTATTTGGCAAACATTTAAAAAACAAACCGGTTTCATCACAATTGAAAACGTTTTTTGGCTCGTACTTTTTCAATGCACTTTTTTAAAACAGTTTCAGTCCAAATGTCACAGTCCTCCAGACTAACGCTTGCACTCTCGCCAGACACCGTCTCGAAAATAATTGAATTGCGAGTCTTCCAGGCACTCAACCACCCTTCACTAGCTTGAAAATTAACGTAGTTAAATTCTCTAGCAAATTGTAGAGCCTTTTGCTTTATTAAATTTCCCGATATTGGTACGTTTTGATGCGTACGGGTTGCTTGAAACCATCGTAAAACTGCTTCATTTACATCCTCGTAAGTACTCACCCGTACTCGTTTTCGACTGCTTGGAACACTAGGTTTCTTGATGATACTGTCGCGACTTTTTATTATCAGAGAGACGCAACTTGGAGAAACACCAAATTTTGCAGCAACATCAGTTTTTTTGCAGCCTTTATCAACTTCCTCCAAAACTTTAATTTTCTCAGCTAAACTTAAACACACTCGCTTGGACATCTTACTTGATTCTTAAACAAAAAGAAACTGAACCTGAATTTGCGAATTACTAGGCCTCGACTATAAAATGGGTTTTTCCCCGGGTTTCTATAAAATGGGTTATTCCTCGGGTTTCTCACAGAAATCTACCTGATTTATTGCCAACCATTAGACGTTATAAACTGTTAAGAACCTTTTCAAAAGAATGCGTCATAAAAATGGAATTCGTGCTAATGTTAGATAAAAATGGGAAACCCGAAATGGCTAAGATCTCAATAAATGCATAAAAATTTATACATAAAATTCCGGTAAAAATTTTATTATATAGAGTGTTACTATTTTACAGATTCACTATATGCAGGGCTTTTTACATGAAATTTCATTAAAATATTTTAGGTCTTGAAAAAATTGCACTATAAAGAGTTTTTCACTATATAGAGTTTCACTATAAACAGTGTCGACTGTATATGTATATATATATATATATATATATATATATATATATATATATATATATATATATATATATGTATATATGTATATACGAGGCTGGTTTGAAAAGTCCGTGCAAAAATAAAAACTACTTATGTATTTGGGGTAAACCTTTTTTATTTTTCGACATAGTCTCCTTTTAGGCTTATACACTTCGTCCAACGATGTTCTAGTTTGTTGATCCCTTCCGAATAATAGGATTTGTCCAAGTCTGCAAAATATCCATTAGTGTCTGCAATCACCTCCTCGTTTGAATAAAATCTTTGTCCCGCCAGCCATTTCTTCAAATTGGGGAACAAATAGTAGTCCGAGGGAGCCAAGTCTGGAGAATAGGGGGGATGTGAAACGAGTTGGAATCCTATTTCCATTAATTTTGCGACCACAACTACTGAGCTGTGTGCTGGTGCGTTGTCGTGATGGAAAAGGACTTTCTTGTGGGCCAATCGCGGGCGTTTTTCTTGCAGCTCGGTTTTCAAACGGTCCAATAACGATGAATAATATTCACCTGTAATAGTTTCACCCTTTTCCAGATAGTCGATGAGGATTATCCCTTGCGAATCCCAAAAGACAGTCGCCATAACCTTTCCGGCCGAAGGAACGGTCTTCGCCTTTTTTGGTGCAGATTCCCCCTTGGTAACCCATTGTTTAGATTGTTGTTTGGTCTCAGGAATATAGTAATGTATCCATGTTTCATCCACAGTGACGAAACGACGCTTAAAGTCCTCCGGTTTCTTCTGAAACAGCTGCAAACCATCCTTGCAACACTTCACACGATTCCGTTTTTGGTCAAGCGTGAGCAATCGCGGCACCCATCTTGCGGATAGCTTTCTCATGTCCAAATGTTTATGCAAAATATTATGTACCTGTTCAGTCAAGATGCCCACAGCACTAGCAATCTCACGCACCTTAGCTATTCTGTCATCCATCACCATATCATGGATTTGATCAATGATTTCTGGAGTCGTAACCTCCACAGGCCATCCAGAACGTTCAGCGTCACTTGTGCCCATATGGCCAGTCCGAAAATTTTGAAACCACTTATAAACTGTTCTAATCGAAGGTGCAGAGTCACCATAATGTTTATCAAGCTTCTCTTTAGTCTCCTGAGGCGTTTTGCCTTTCATAAAGTAATGTTTAATCACCACACGAAATTCTTTTTCGTCCATTTCTTGAAAATCACTCCTTGATTCACACGAATGCCAAACACAAAGAAATAGACCAATATGGCTGAAACTTGGTGTGCGTTCATTCAAGAGATGCTACTAACTAAACATGACCTCGATACGCCCCGGTGGTGCCATCTCTCGGACTTTGCACGGACTTTTCAAACCAGCCTCATATATATATATATATATATATATATATATATATATATATATATATATATATATATATATATATGTACATATATATATATATATATATATATATATATATATATATATATATATATATATATATATATATACATACATACATACATATATATATATATATATATATATATATATATATATATATATATATATATATATATATATATATATATATATATATATATATATCTACCAACACCGATACACAGATAGACCGACGAAAATGAATAACTATGTTTTTCGTGATTATGATTTGTTCACTTCCTTTAGTAAGTAAAGTAAAAACTCAGAATCTTCAAAAGCTCGATTCGAAAATCTTAGAAGATGATATTTTCACGAAAATAGCACTTTGCTTTAGCAAGGGAAGTAATAATACCTTTTTTAAAAATTCTTCATGAAACCGTAAAAAGGACTTATAACATGATGTATTCGAAACCTCCTTACATTTAGGAACTCTCATTGGTAATATTATTATTGTTTTTCTTTTATTTTCCAGGAAAACAACTAAGCAAGACACTGAAATAGCTTTTAACGTATTTAGTTTATTTATGGGAATTACATCTACAGGTTCGTCAATAATAGGACTGCTTATTGTAAATATTTTGTAAATAGAAACTTGAAAGATGTGAGACTGTACGTGTGGTACCTCATTTTCTATTAAAAACTATTGATAACAGAACCAGTGAAAGTGAGTTTTTCAATCTTTCTAACAATACAGTCAAATTGTAATTTTTTCCTTGAATCGCACAAGATTTTTTTAAATTAAAAAAAAATGTAGCGGTTGCTACAGAGAGACACGTGGAACAAAATGTCACCGCAAAACGAAACATCTCCGAGAAACTCGACGAGGCACAATTCGACGACGATTCGGCGATGGCCAGCCGGCTTCGTTTTATTCCACCTGTTTGTCTTTCTGTAACGATAGCTACATTTTCTGCGACCAAGGTGAAGTTGCCTGTGTATGTATGTGTGATATATTATTAGATCTTATTATTAAAACATGAATAGATTTGTGTTTTAAATATAACTAATACTCTCATATGGATGTGTGTTAAGTAAATTCACAATTATGAAATTTAAGAGTTAGAGATTTTAATTAACATTAGAGAGATTTGGCAACGCTTATTTTGGTAGGCCACTACCTTTACCTTTATTTGAAGCATGCGCCCACCGTTTGGAGCTTGCGCACTAGTAAAGGGAAGAAACTAAATATAATGGCTCACCTCTTATCATCTTTATTTGAAACATGCGCCCACCATTTGGAGCTTGCGCAGTATTAAAACAAAATAAGAGAAACTCTTATTAAGGATGATGATTTCCCTTATTTAGGAACTTATAAGAGAGGTTATTTGGAGTTCGTTATTCTTATCGCTATTATGATATGCCCAGTCTTTTTTTTCTACTTAGGTATACAAACCGCTACAGTAAAATTGGAATGATAATCTTTTATTGCAAATAACACTGACAAAAGTTAATTAGTGTTCAGATTTAGTTGGGATTTTGCAATCTTTGACAATGGCATTACAGTGTGTGTAGTGTTAATTTCAAATGAAATTTTATTTATCGGAATTGGAAATACTGAAGGAAGTAATAGAAACCTGCTAGGCTCTGCTTTAATTTGGAAACTTGTGTTGACCCATCTAAACTTAACCATCAAATGAATGAAAAAAATTCCATAAGTTTATAGAAGATGAGTACTAACCTAACGTTGCAATTTCTTCGCGTTAATAATGCGCACGCTTGAGATAACGATGAGGACAAAGGCATGTGAGAAATAAGTGTTGCAAAATCTTTCTATTTTTAGATTAGTGGATTAATTATTTAATATATTATATATATTATATTTAATGTAATACTTTTTGCTGGATAAACGAGAAAAAGCGGTTCTTCTTGTCTTCAATCAATTTTTAAGAAGAGACAATATCTGTTGAAGCAAAGAAGCCCAAATGGGACCTGCTGACTAATATTATGGTAATGATATTGTGAGCGCAGAAGCGAAATCATGATGGAAATAGGGTACAATTCTGCAAAAGCTGCGCGATATTAAAAATCTTAACTAGTACGAGTCTCTCAGAGTGTATTGAAGAATACTTACTGTAAAAAGTCAAAAGGAACAGCTTTTGTACTCCAGTATCGGAACATGACGTGGGGGTAGCTCCGCATGCAAAAATTCAGAAGTTAACAAGTGTAGGGTTAGATTTAAATATATCTTGATTTTTCAACTGTTTAAAAACCGTACATATCTTTCATGTGATCTATCACGTAGAACCTGAGCAGTCTTAAGAGCCATAATCTATAATAATTTTTTTTATAAGTAAAGATATTTTGTAGATAGTTTAGAAACATAACTACATAAAAAATACTTAAGAAAATTTAAGATAAAATAAATGCTGAAGGCTAACTTCTTTTTTTTACGAAAACAGAATATCGCGGCTGATTAGTTTTTACAAGAAAATGAACACTCCTTGGTTTATTTTGCTTCAAATCCAAAAAAGGTATGAATTGGTTTTAATAGTAAAGATTGTAGGTTATTTATATTGATATGTGTCTTATTACTAAATTTAGTTTGTAGCTGTGTATCGAAAATTACCGAGGCTACCTTCCTTTAGGAGCTATCCGAACTTTCTTTAATATTCTTATTTGTTAGGCTAATAATGCTTGAAAATATGTTATAATGTTATTTAAAATAGAGCAAAAAAAATATGTTTTTTATCATCACTGTTTTTTTATTCAATAACGATATGATTTTTAGTGTTCCGTACGGAACACTTATAAGATCACTTCGGTGTCTGTCTCTCCATCTGTGTGTCAGACCCGATTTTCTCCGAAATTATTTGACATAGAAAGTTGAAATTTGGCACTAATGTAGGAATTGATGGCCTCATCAGAGATGTGTCGTTTTGAAAGTTAAATTTTAACTTAAGGGGTTAGTTTGGGGGGCGAAATCGGAAGTGAAAAAAAAAATTTACCAGTGCGCCCCAAAAAGTTTTATACAAATAGAAAAAAAATTTATGTTACATATTACGGAAAAGTTTAGTTTTGATAAAAAGTTCTGCATCACATGGAAATCCATAAATCAAGCATCAAGTTTAAAATATTTGTTGACATACAGGGAAAATAAAAAATAATGATCTATAATGAAGAGTAAAGTGTGTTTAAATTTAAATACAAAGCAAAATATTAATTCAAAATGTTAATAGGAACTAAAAAATTATGCTCACGTTTAGATTTGTGGCCTTCCTAGTTAAAAAAAACTTAAGTAAATATGTCAGTAATTGTCGGATTATTTATTGAATAAAGGAAAACAAAATTAATTAAAAACTAGTGCACTTCCATAAATCTTGAATTTATTTATTAGATATCCTACAGTTGTGAAGTGTACAGTTTTATCAGAATGTCTATTATTAAAGATTTCTGCTGCTTTTCTAAAAGTTTTATAATTATCTCTAACTATGAGAACAATTTCAATTTTATCTTCAACACTTAATTTTACTGGCATTTCTAATTATTGCAAATACAGACTGACGTTAGCTTTGAAGTTTATTGACAGTAGTTAGGTACTTACAAAGATACAGTGACACAGCTTAAATGATGCAGTCGCTATAAGAAAAGACTAACTGGTCTCAGTGCTTCTTTACTTATTTGGGAAAAACAACTTATTGAAATTAAATTAGTAAAGAGTTTTCTAAAAATGTATGAATTATTTTTTGTCTTAAATATGCCTTACTTAATTAACAATAAATAATTAATCAAATCATATGCAATTTTAACGTCACAGCTTAAATGATGCAAAATAACAACAGGGGTCAAAACTTATCGCATTTTGAAATTTACGAAGGCGGCGTTGCTTTGATTTCTTAGTGCAATTGTTTTTTGTTTAGTTTGACATTTTTTCATTCAATAAAACGAAATTGTTTAAGAATGGGTCGCCGAACTACAATTTCTCAGAGAAATTTAATTATTACTCATTACAGGAATGGATACAGCCAAAGAGACATAGCCAAAATGGTAAATAAATGTCCGTCAACTGTTCAGCATATCATTGAACGTTACCGGAATGAAAATAGAGTCGAGAATAAGTCAAGGTTGGCTCCAAATAAGATCTTCAATGAACGTGAAGAAAGATGGATTTTAAGAGAGGTATCAAATAATCCAAAAAAAGTGCGCCAAAGTTGTGCGCCGAGGTGGAAAGACAGTTTGGAAAAAGGTGTAATCCCGAAACAGTTCGACGGATCTTGCGAAATAATAATTTACATGGTCGAACTGCTAGAAATAAGCCTTTCATTAGTCAAAGAAATAGACGCGTGAGATTGGAATTTGCCAGAGAGCATATCAATAAAGACTGGAACTTCTGGAATTCAGTAATATTTGCTGATGAGACCAAAATAAACTTATTTGGGTCCGATGGAAAAATATCAGTGTGGAGAAAGCCTAACGAAGAATTAAAATTGAAAAATATGAAAGCTACGGTATAGCACGATGGAGGTGGAGTGATGTTATAGGGCTGTATGTCATCTGCAGGAGTAGGTAACATGCATTTCGTCGAAGGAAATATGAACCAATATGTGTACGTGGATATACTAAGGCAGCATCTCGTCGCCAAAAATTAGATATTGAAAACAATTATCGGTTCTATCACGACAATGATCCAAAGCACATGTCATTTCGAGTCCGCAGTTGGTTGCTTTATAACTGTCCAAATGTTATTAAAACACCAGCCCAGTCACCAGACTTAAATGTAATTGAAAATTTGTGGCTGACATTAATAAATAAAATAAATAGTGCCCCAATATCAAATAAATGAATTAAAAGTAAAAATTATTGAAGCATGGAACACTATTTCCCCGGAGTATACTAGAAAGTTAGTTGAATCAATGTCCAGAAGATTACAAGCCGTTATTGATAATGAGGGAGGCCCGACCAAATATTAGCTGGCTTATTTCAAATTCTACAGTTTGTTTTCTCTAATAATTTTGGTATATTAAGTTTTGCATCATTTAAGCTGTGACGTTAAAATCGCATATAATTTAATTAATTATTTATTGTTAATTAAGTAAGGCATATTTAAGACAAAAAGTAATTTATACTTTTTTAGAAGACTCTTTACTAATTTAATTTCAATAAGTTGTTTTTTTTTCCAAATAAATAAAGAGGCATTGAGACCAGTTAGTTTTTTCTTATAGCGACTGCATCATTTAAGCTGTGAGTCACTGTATGTTCATTTATTTCCAGCCTAAAATTTCGCTTTCTTTTATTCAATAAATAATTCAGTAATTACTGACGTGTTTACTGAATTTATTTTTGAATTCTTAACTAGGAAAGCCACAAATCTGAACGTGAGCATAATTGAAATATATTTTACTCTTCATTATAAATCGTTATTTTTTATTTTCCCTGTATGCCATCAAATATTTTAAATTTTTGATGCTTAATTATGGATTTCCATGTTATGTAGAACTTTTTATCAAGAATAATTTTTTTGTAATAAACTCCTGGACAAAATTTAACGCAACAATCTGAAAATTAATTTATCTTTTTCTTATGTCAGTTTTAAAGTTTATCGAGTATTTGAATAGTAGGCTATGCATATTTTGTTTCGTTGTTCATGACAGAAATCAAAACAATTCGTTTAGATTTGCAGTTTTAAAGAATTTTTTAGAAGATAAACATTTTTCTGTAATAATGCGATAGATTTACTTTAAAAGTAAGCTTATAAATTGTTTCCTTTTTCAAAGTAATACCTTTTTGTGGTAGACTGTTTTATTTTTGACCCCGAAGAATTAGATAAATGAATCGAACAAGGAATTTAACTGAACACGAGGTAGTGCGAGCCTCAGTTTTACTGGACGAGGGGATATTGTCAGAGTTATGTTGCCAATTTGTTAGGCAAACATCGTTCTACAATAAGTCGTATGGTAAGACGCTTGAATGAAGTAGGAACTTATTCTAGAAGGCTAGGGCAAGAGCGAAAACGATGCACTAGCGACCTAGATGAACGTTTTATAAGACAATATGCTTTAAGAAACAGGACTGTCACTAGTTCTATAATAAGAAACGAACTTGAAGCTGTTCGCAATGTCACAGTTTCTTCTAAAACAGTTAGAAGACGGTTAAATGAAGCTGGATTAAACAATAGGAGACCAGCCACTGCACTCTTGCTTACTAGAGAGAACAGAGTTGCCAGGTTACGTTTTGCTCGAAATCACGAAAACTGGTCTGTGGATGATTGGAAACAAGTTTTCTTCACAGATGAAACTAGGGTGAGTCTAAAACATCCAGATGGTCGTGAGCGAGTATGGCGAAGACCAGGAGAGAGGTTTGCTCCTTGCAATAATCTGCAAGGATTCCATTCGGCGGTAGCTCTGTTATGTTCTGGGGTGGCATCTGCTTTGATGCTCGCACAGAGTTAGTTCCTGTCCGTACGAGATCCATGAATGCTGACTACTATCTTGAGAATATTGTAATAGAACATGTGATGCCTTTCGGTCATTTTGTGGGGCCCAATTTCTTGTTTATGCAAGACAACGCTCGACCTCACGTGGCTAGGGAGGTACTCGATTATCTTAATCAAGTTGGTATACCGATTATGCAATGGCCACCAAAAAGCCGGATCTGAATCCGATAGAACATATATGGGATCACGTTAAGAAAAATGTGAAACGTCATATATCTGCACCTAGAAACCTGAGGGAACTTGAAAATGCAGTTATCACAGAATGGGAGCAAATTCCTCAAGATTTTATCCAAAATTTAATTAGAAGCATGCCTAGGCGCATAAACGCTGTCATCCGAAGTAGAGGAGGCAACACACGCTACTAGTGTCCCAGTTACACCATTAATTTTGCTACTAGTGTCCCAGTTTATTTTTTTCATTACTACATAATTTCAACGATTTTGTTATTAGGTCTTAAGAATAATTTTAATTCGAATCTTATAGAGAAATTTGGTAGTTAATTTTAGTGTAACCAATGTTCATAAAAAATTATTAAAACTAAGTCATTATAGAGATTTGTATGATTTAATATACTGTTGCTGTAATTTTGTCCAGGAGTGTATGTAAGATAAACCTTTCCTCCATTTGTATACAACTTTTTGGGACATACTGTATAATATAATATTTGCGCACACTTTTCTTTGTATTATTTTTTAAAAATTGCGAAAAAATCTCTGTCCCTCCCTTATCTCGACAAGTACTGATCAAAAAATTTTGAAAAAATCCTGGAATATTCTCCAGAGGGTGTAAGTTGAACGAAAATTGTCACGAGTGCATTACCTTTAATAATTTGTCTGGTAGGGTAGGTGCACCAGTAGTCCACCGAATAACGTTGAGATAACGTTAATCGTAGCTTTAATGAAATCCGTCATAGTATTTGGACACTTTAGGTAGCAATATATCGAATTTCAACCCTTCCCTTTACATTAGTGCATTTTGAAAAATTATATTATTGTTTTTCAATCGAATAAATAAACAAATAATGTACGGACGTAACAGCACCAGTCTACGCCCCGGTAGTCGATCACTTGCTGAATAATTGAAATCTGCAGCTCTAAAGGAAGCAGTGGGGATTTTTTTCGATTTTTCCCGAGCATAACAACAACATGTTACTTTTTCCAACATGAATTTTGTTATCGAATAAACTTTTTACCATGCCATTACAAATAAAAGTTAATTTTCATCTATTGTATTTTTCATAAGTGATCTTCTATAATATATATATATAAAATGCAATGTCTCTCTCTCTCTGTCTGTCTGTCTGTCCGTTAGTGCGCTTATCACTGGAGAACTACTTAACCGATTTACGTAGTTTTTTTTTTAAAAACATACATATGTTCTCTGGCCAGGTTATTGGCTATATTTTATTACGATAGGTAGCATAAGGAATGAGCAGTGACGATAACACAGGTCAACATTTGATCTAAAAAAAACACTCGGAGCGGTATGGTCCTTATGGGGTTTTTAGGGTCGCTGATTACGATGAGAGGGTTGGTTAACCTTTATCACATCAGATTCAAGGTCATTTGAAGGTCAAATAGAGAAAAAACTGTAGGAAAAAACTGAAAAAATTCATGCGTATGTTTTTGAGATCCCTGAGTCCGAATCCGTAGTTTGTTTGACCTTACGCCTTTTCCCAGCGGTCATTTGAAGGTCATTTGAAGGTCAAATAGAGAAAAAACCGTAGGAAAAATCTGGAAAATTTCATGCGTATGTTTTTGAGGTCCTTGAGTCCGAATCCGTAGTTTGTTTGACCTTACGCCTTTTTCCAGAGGTCATTTGAAGGTCATTTGAAGGTCAAATAGAGAAAAAATCGTGGAAAAAATCTGAAAAAATTGATCTATTATTTTTTCAGATCATTCAGTTCAAATCCTGCATGATCTTATGCTCAAAAGATATACGATGGTCATTTTAAGTATCTTTGTATATATATTTGGAGTTTTACTTTGACAATAAAATGCTTTTTCATTCCTTGCGAAATTATTTATTCTCTTCCTTTTTATAAATTTAGCTCAGTCTCGCTTTAAACTCCAGTAGTAAGGTGTAGTTGCACCCAGGGCACCTCCACGTGGTGACGGTGGGCAACGGAGTTGTCTCACTATCCGGCGAAGTCCCTGGGTTACGGCGTTTATGCCGTCATGGCAACTACTCCTAAAAAAATTACGAGACAGGGTCCCGGAAACCCAGAATCGGCGGCTGGTCAAGGTCGGAAAGCGGGCCCGCAGGCGTCGTCATCATGCGACCGTAGCTCTACATTGGTGGGAAACTTGGCCTCTGTAGAGTCAAATGCTACAAGAAATTCGTCATGTTCCATTAAACTCGACAATTTTTGTGTTGTTTGTGGGGAGTATATTCCACAAAAGAAATTCATGTTTTCAGATTCGTTAAAAGTAAAATATCACCAAATTTATCATATTGATACAAGCTCATTGGATAACTCTTACACACCAAAATCTATATGTCATAAATGCCGCAATGTTCTATATAGAATTAATAACCAGGTATTTTCTCGGCCAATGATATGGAGACCCTCAACAGACCATACCACCGACTGTTACTTCTGCTTAACAAACTTGAAAGGGTATAACCGAAAGAATAAGGATTCTATTTCATATGCACGTGTAACATCTGTGACTTTACCAGTTTTTATTGAAACAAATTCTGATCATATCATGGAAATTAATGAATTGAGACAAGAAGTGGTAAACTGATGCCAGATGAAACATTCGAACACGAAGAAAGAGAAAATTTCAGCACAGAAGAATCAGATGTTGAGGAAAATTATATATCGGAAGCCGAAACATTTAATCAAAACGAATTAAGTGATCTGTGCAGAGACTTGGGACTCTCGAAAGATAGATCAGAGCTTTTAGCATCTAGGCTAAAAGAAAAAATTGTCTATCCACAGGAACAAAAATTTCTGTCTATCGTTCAAGAGACGTCCATTCAGAAAATATTTTACTAAAATGAATAATCTAGTCTATTGCCATAATATTGAAGGGTTAGTGCAAGAATACGGTATAGAATACACAGCAAGTGATTGGCAACTGTTTATAGATTCTTCAAAAAGAAGCTTAAAAGCTATCTTGTTACATAATGGAAATATTTATGCCCCTTTACCAGTCGCTCATTCTGTTGTATTAGATGAAGAATACCATAATTTTGAGTTGCTATTGCAAAAATTGAATTACGATCAAAACCAGTGGGAACTTTGTGGGGACTTAAAGATATTTACAATATTACTGGGACAGCAATCTGGAAACACTTCTTATCCGTGCTTTATTTGTGAGTGGAATAGTCGGGCTCGAGATGAGCATTATGTGAGGAAAGAGACAAGAATTAATTCCAGGTGAAAAAAACATCATAGGTCCAAGTTTGATATCAACCAATAAGGTCCTACTTCCACCTTTGCATATCAAACTAGGTATTGCAAAGCAACTTGTCAAGCCCATGAGCCGAAACGAAAGTCCTGCTTTCATGCATATTTTAAAGTGCTACCTAATCTTTCTGAAGCTAAAATAAAAGAGGGTATATTTCCTGGACCACAAATAAGAGACCTCCTAAAAAATGATGCATTTGAGACGAAAATGAATGCCAAAGAAAAAGCAGCATGACAAAGTTTTAGAGAGGTGACGACTAAATTTCTTGGAAATCATAAAGACCCTAATTACAAAAATATTGTTGGAAATTTAGTACAAAATTATAAAGAAATGGGGTGTTTAATGAGTCTGAAACTGCATTTTCTCCATTCACACCTTGATTGGTTCCCTGAAAATCTCGGAGATTTTAGCGAAGAACATGGAGAAAGGATGCACAAAGACTTGAGTGAATTTGAAAAAAAGGTATCAAGGTGTTTGGGGGATAAACATGTTGGCAGATTATTGCTGGAGCCTGAAGCGAGAATCAATAAATCTCATAAAAGAAAAGCAAGTCGAAGATCATTTCACGAGAAATGAAAGCGTTCTCGTTTAGAGTAGTACTTCAAACATGCTTTGATAAATACTAAAAGAAGCAAACTCTTATGCTTAATTCATATTAAATACTGACTGCGCGATCTACTTGGACACTCGAGACTCTTTACGAAGTATGAGCCGAATCATTTTTAGTAGTTAACTTACGCATTGAGGTATTATATAAGACAATATGAGAGTATAAGTAGATATAAGAATTGCTGTACAAGTAAGTTATTGGGTTCAAAGGTATTGGGTATTAGTTTCTTTGTCGACAAGGATTAAGTATTGAAGTATGCAGATTAAGGGTTACTTGATAACAAGGTTGTTCGACATTAGAATTATTAATTTGAAATGTATTGGGAATTGAGTTATGAAACGAAATTTAAACATAACACAGCGCACAATGTTTCATTTATACCTCAAGAAACACAGTCGGACTGGACTTTAAATTTACTAGATATATGGAACGAACATCGAGAGTACAAAAATTAGGTCAAATTTTTTTTTTTAGATTTTAAAAGTCTATTTCACAGTCACAAAACTAGTCAAAATATTTGTATAGTCTATTTTTGATATGAACAATATTTTAAGTTTTACTAATAAGTACCTTTAAACAGTATTAAAACATTTGCTTGCATCAGTCTACCTGCCATTATTTAGCTTATATTTCACATATTAATTCCCTTGTAATGACCGAACAGCATAAAATACATTTTTGATTGTGATATATTAACGTAAATGTAAAATGATATGTATAAGATATAATCAATACAAATGTACCGTAAATTAACCTCTGTATGCTTCGCAAGTGTACGATAAAAACAAAATTAAATTTAACAACGCAAAATGACCATACATAATTTTCAAATAAACATAAACTGATGATGAAATGACCTATAATGACCTCTGAAAGGCGGCTTGAGTCAAACAAACTACGGGTTCGGACTCAGGGACCTCAAAAAACATACGCATGAATTTTTTCAGATTTTTTCTCTATTTGACCTTCAAACGACCTCTGGGAAAAGACGTAAGGTCAAACAAACTACGGATTCGGACTCAGGGACCTCAAAAACATACGCATAAATTTTCTCAGATTTTTCCTACGGTTTTTTCTCTATTTGACCTTCAAATGACCTTGAATCTGATGTGATGAAGGTTAACCAACCCGCTCATCGTAATCAGCGAAGTCAAAAAACCCCTAAGGACCATACCGCTCCGAGTGTTTTTTTTTAGATCAAATGTTGACCTGTGTAATAGTAAATGAAGTCGGAAAAAAGTTTGCCGCTAGTGCGTTCCCTTGCAATACACAGCTTAAACCATAAATACGGAACAATATCTCTGTCTCTCTGTCTGTCTGTCTGTCCATTAGTGCGATTATCACACGAGAACTACTTATTCGATTTACGTGTCTTTTTCACATATTCATACATATATTTTTTGGCCAGGTTATATAATAATAATAGTAATCTATATCTATAATATATATAAAACGCAACGTCTTTCTGTCTGTCTGTCTGTCTGTCCGTTAGTGCGCTTATCCCTCGAGAACCACGTATCCGATTTACGTGATTTTTTAAATTCATACATATGTTCTCAGACCACGTTATAGATATATATTTTATTACATCTATAATATATATATATATATATATATATATATATATATATATATATATATATATATATATATATATATATATATATTATAGATGTAATAAAATATATATATATATATATATATATATATATATATATATATATATATATATATATATATATATATATATATATAATGCAGCGTATCTCTGTCTGTCTGTCCGTTAGTGCGCTTATCACTGGAGAGCCACTGATCCCATTTACATACTTTATTTTTAAAACATACATATGTTCTCCGGCCAGGTTATAGGCTATATTTTATTACGATAAGTAGCATAAGGAATAAGCAGTGACGATAATAGTAAATGAAGTCGGAAAAAAGTTTGCCGCTAGCGCGTTCTCTTGCAATACACAGCCTAAACCAACAAATATGGAACAATACCATATTATGTAGCAGACAATATCTATAATCTATAATATATATAAAATGCAATGTCTGTCGGTCTGTCTGTCCATTAGTGCGTATATCACGCGAGAACCATTTATCCGATTTACGTGTCTTCTTTTAAATTCATACATATATTCTTTGGCCAGGTTATATAATAATAATAATCTATATCTATAATATATATAAAATGCAACGTCTCTCTGTCTGTCTGTCCATTAGTGCACTTATCACTCGAGAACCACTTATCCGAATTACGTGTTTTTTCTTTTTAAATTTATACATTTGTTCTATGGCCAGGTTATCTATAATCTTCTATCTATAATATATATAAAGTGCAACATCTCTCTGTCTGTCTGTCTGCCTGTCTCTCTGCCTGTCTGTCTATTTATCTAATTTACGTGCTTTTTTTCTTCTCTGGCCAGGTTATCTATCTATAATATATATAAAATGCAACGTCTCTCTGTCTGTCTATCTGTTCGTTAGTGCTTTACGTGCTTTTTTTTTAAAACATGCATATGTTCTCTGGCCAGGTTATAGGATATATTTTATTGCGTTATGTAACATAAAGAATAAGCACTCAGTGACGATAATAGTGAATCAAGTCGGAAAAAAGGTTACCGTTAGCGCGTTCTCTTGCAATACACTGCCTAAACCATTAAATATGGAACGATATCATGTTCCAAAGAATATCATATAAATAAAATGCAACGTCTCTCTGTCTGTCTGTCCGTTAGTGCGCTTATCACTGGAGGACCACTTATCCGATTTACGTGTTTTTATAAATTTATACATATGTTCTATATAATTCGATATAAGCCTAGATAATGGGAGATAAGTTGAGATTATGGCAAATAAGTATAAATAATGGGAGATAAGGAGAAATAGTGGGAGATAAGCAGAGATAAGTCTAGATAATGGGAGTTATGGTGAGATACTGGGGGATAAGGAGAAATAATGGGAGATAAGGAGAAATATTGCGAGATAAGTCGAGATAAGCCTAGATAATGAGAGATAAGGTGAGATGATGGGAGATAAGGAGAAATAATGGGAGATGAGCAGAGGTAAGCCTAGATAATGGAAATTATATAGAGACAATGGGAGATAAGGAGAAATAATGGGAGATAAGGGAAATAATGGTAGATATTTTATTACGTTAGGTAACATAATGAATAAGCATTGACGATAGTAGTGAATCAAGTCCACGCGAGCGCAGCCGCGGGCACGGTTAGATATATTTCATATATTGTACTAATTTTCACTACAAAGTTTTTCAAATAATCAGTCATGCAATGAGTTTCTTCTAATCTTATTGATTGCTCTAATAGCTAATAAGCTTGTACAAGGTGAGTCAACAATAGAGTAAAGTTCATAATCTCATTTGTTTCGGGAATGACAGTTTTAGGAAATGTTTAAGGTGCACAGTGTTTTTGAGTATACAGGGTACTTCAAAAAAGTGTGGCTTTATTTTTAAATTCTGCGTAAACTTTTTTATTAATAATGTTACATACCTAAACCTAGTAGTTTTTTTTCTAATATTTCAATTTTTCTAAAAAAATACTAGTTTTCACTTTTGTAAAAAAATTGTCAGTAGCGCCATTGTTTCTGAAGGTGGAATACTTATAATTGGTACGAGCGTTCTATAGAGATGAAGAAAAAGATATATGTAAAGATATTTGAGTTAGCTGCTACAGGGTGTTCAAAATAAATTTATGCATTTCGACTGTTTTAAATTGAAAAATCTCAAAGTTTTTAAATGACACTTCCTGTATATTATTATTTTTTCTGATAAATTTTACAAAACTCTCCAACTTTTGTTAAGTTGGAGAGTTTTGTATATAGATTGATAGATTTGATTAATAGACATGTCTATTAATCAAGTAAAAATAGTTTAATTTGTTATAGTAAGTCTCGTATAAAGGTAATAGTTATGAATTTTCCTAAAAATGAATTAATTGATATGGTTTATATACTTGGTGGCGCGGGAAAAAATTGTCCTTTGGCAGTAAGGCTTTACGGAGCGAAGTACCCTAATAGATGTATACTATCTGGAAAATCTGTTCAGTGCTTAATGGAACGGTTTGATCGTAGTGGTAGCGTTGAGTATACGAAACGGAAAGTAGTAAACCAGAATGCCACCAATGAGGAAAAAGAAATGGAGATTTTACTTCATGTTGAAGATAATCCCCAGGTCAGCAGCCGTCAACTAGCTGACTTATCTGACACATCCCAATCTACGGCTAATCGCACCACGAGAAAATACAAGTATCATCCTTTTCATATGGAACTATACCAAGAACTTCAAGACCGTGATTTTAAACGATGAGTAAACTTTTGTACCACCATGAATGGAGCAATAGAGGCCGATCCAAATTTTTTATCAAAAATAAAGTTTTCTGATGAAGCTACTTTTCGCAGTAATGCACCAGTTAACAGCCCTAACATGCATTATTATTCAACAGTTAATCAGTTTTGGGTCCGGGAAGTTCAAAACCAAAACTATTGGTAGCTTAATGTATGGTGTGGAATATTAAATTTTCTAATTATTGGTCCATATTTTTTCCGCGAACCGCTTAACGGGCCTAGATATCTAAATATTTTGCAAAACGAATAATTCCAGCTTCTTGAAGAAGTTGATAACTTTGAAAGGGAAGAAATGTGTATTCAACAAGACGGAGCTCCTGCTCATTACCACCGGGAAGTTCGGGAATTTTTAAACGATCGTTACCCATAAAAATGGATCTGTAGGGATGGATTCATTGAGAAGCCCCCTCTATCATGTGACTTAAAACCTTTAGACTTCTTTTTGTGGCCCTACATTAAAGATCGTGCTTATGTGAATCCCCCTACAACACCAGCAGATATGAAAAATAGGATACGGGATGCGTGCAGGACAATAACGCCCTTTATGCTAAGAAAAGTGAAGGAAAATATAATAAAACGACTAAACATGTGTATTCAAGTAGACGGGCATATTTTTGAACATTTATTACGTCATAATAATTAATCATTAAATAAGTGAAACTAAAATTAAAATTATTATTAACTATTTGTTTATGTTTTCACAATGGCGTAAGTGTATTAAAAACAAGGATAAACATTGAAAAATTCAAAATAAATCGAAAACTATTAGAAATAGGTATATGACATACTTAATAAAAGTTGGAGGGTTTTGTAAAATCTATCAGAAAAAATAATAATATGCAGGGTGTACCGTTTAAAAAATTTGAGATTTTCCAATTTAAAATAGTCGAAATGCATAAGTCTATTTTGAACACCCTGTAGCAACTAACTCAAATTTCTTTAGATATATATATATATATATATATATATTTTTTATCTCTATAGAACGCTCGTACCAATTATGAGTATTCCACCTTCAGACACAATAGCTCTACTCTCAATTCTTTACAAAACTGAAAACTAGTATTTTTTTTTTTTAAATTGGAATATTAGAAAAACTACTAGGTTTAGGTATATAACATTATTAATAAAAAAGTTAAAAATTTTACGCAATATATAAAAATAAAATAGAAAATAGGATGTTCCATTTAAAAAAAAACATATGTTACATCGGCCATACTTTTTTGAAGTACCCTGTATACTCAAAAATAATTTTAAACTGTGCACCTCAACATTCCCTGAAACTCTTGTGTTTAACATTTTTTCGTCATTTCCGAAACAAATGAGATAATGATCTTTACTCTATCGTTGACTAACCCTGTACAGGTGCAGAGTCCCTACATAGGGTCTAGGCGGTTAAGATGGTGAGAAATGCCCCCAGCGCTTTTAAAAAACAAAAAATATCCTCATGTAGAACATAAAAAAATATGACTTTCCTGAAATTTTCAGCCCTCTAGACCTTCCCATAACCTCAAAAATCTATTAAACGTGATTTTCGGTTTTTTGGTGATATCTCTGGTTCTATTCATCGTAGAAACATCTTTTTTTTCAAATTGTAGGATTTTTTATTGCCTACAACATGCTATTTTTTAAAAAAATTGGCACGAAATTCAAATTGTTTTGAGCGTTTTAAAATTTTTAAAATTGAATTAAAAAAAAACTAGGACTTACTCAGGCCCAAAAAAAATATATATTGTGTATTTTATGTCAAACTATGCCTGTGAATTTTTTCAGATTTCTAAAGGTGGGGGAAAATGATTACAAACGCGAAAAACCGCTTTTTTTTCGTCGTTTTTTTTTTTTTTTCCGCATTTTTACCTACTTTTGGGGCACAGAATTTCGTTGTAGATTCCCAGTTGCTTCAAAATTATATATATATATATATATAGATATATATATGTATATATATATATATATATATATATATATATATATATATATATATATATATATATATATATTATAGAAATACTATTGAATCTTTTTATGTAATATAAAGGCCATATTGCGCCATTTTTTCCTTTAAAATCACGATTAAGGCAAGTTTAAGACAAGATTAAGGCAAGATTAACACATTTTTAAGTTATATTTTTTATTTTGAGTAATTAGTCATACTTCATAATTCATCCAAATATATAATTTTATAGAAATTAAAACATTTCTGTTTATAAAAACATCATATAGAAAAAAGATTTTCTATATTTAATTGAATTAGCGTTAACTTGGTAAAAATCCATGTTCAACAAATTAAATACATATGTAAGTGTGATTTTTTACTTAATATTATTAATATAAAGTAAAAAAATATTTATATTATAAAGCAAAAATCACACTTACATGTGTATTTAATTTGTTAAAAGATTTTCTACTTAAAATTAAGTTAGATAAGGTTAAGATACAAAGACCTTTTTAGATTTTCCGCCCCAATCATTACCTGTAAACTGAAATTGAAATATATCTCAAGTGCCCTCTGCGATTTTTCCAGGCTTGGGACTGGCGTGATAGCACGGCTGCATTACACTCACTCATCATTCATATTTTCATACACTCAGCCTTACTTGAAAGAGAATAGGAAAACATTTTTTCAAAAATATATAATTTTTTTTTTATGAAAGATAAAGTTAAGTAATACTGCTCCTTCATTCTCTTTGCAAGCATTTAATAATTTTACATAATAATACTATGCAATAAAAATAAAATTATATAATTAGTAGAGCAAATCAAACATAAATGTCGAGCCTGAAAGAAAAAACCTGTAAACATAAGACGATATGTAAATATTATACATAATCTCGCAACTGCAAAAATAAATAATAATGATATAATTAATCTTCATCGCTATCTTCATTGATAACTGGCTCAACACCCGCAGTTTAATATATTTTTGTCAGTTTTTCAGCTGATCTGTTTTTTTGATATATACCTTGCATGTGATAAATAATAAACTACAGCTGCTACATGCGAGCATGATCCAATTGTTCTTAAACCGTTCGCACATTCACAGCAGTATCTAAGAATACTTTTATAACCAACTGAATTTGGTTTATAATGAACTAGCCGGGCCCGCGGCTCCGCTCGCGTGGACTTGATTCACTACTATCGTCACTGCTTATTCCTTATGTTACCCAACGTAATAAAATATCTCCCATTATTTCCCCTTATCTCCCAATATTTCTCCTTATTTCCCATTATCTCTACATAATTTCCATTAACTAGGCTTATCTCTGCTCATCTCCCATTATTTCTCCTTATCTCCCATTATTTCTCCTTATCTCTCATTATTTCTACTTATCTCCCATTATCTCACCTTATCTCCCATTATCGAGGCTTATCTCGACTTATCTCCCATTATTTCTCCTTATCTCCCATTATCTCACCTTACCTCCCATTATCTAGGCTTATATCGAATTATATAGAACATATGTACAAATTTATAAAAACACGTAAATCGGATAAGTGGTTCTCGAGTGATAAGTGCACTAACGGACAGACAGACAGACAGAGAGACGTTGCATTTTATATATATTGTATTCTTGGCTACATGATATTGTTCCATATTTAATGCTTTAGGGAGTGTATTACAAGAGAACGCGCTAGGGGCAAACTTTTCTCCGACTTAATTCACTATTATCGTCACTGCTTATTCATTATGTCACCTAATAAAATATCTCCTATAACCTGGCCAGAGAACATACGTATGTTTAAAAAAAAAGCACGTAACTCGGATAAGTAGTTTTCCAGTGATAAGCACACTAACGGACGGACAGACAGACAGACAGACGGACAGAGAGACATTGCATTTTATATATATATTATAGATATTCTCTGCTACATAATATTGTTCCATATTTAATGGTTTGGACTGTGTATTGCAAGAGAACGCGCTAGCGGCAAACTTTGTCCGACTTAATTTACTATTATTGTCACTGCTCATTCCTTATGCTACCTATCGTAATAAAATATAGCCTATAACCTGGCCGGAGAACATATGTATGTTTTAAAAAAAAAAGTACGAAAATCGGATAAGTGGTTCTCCAGTGATAAGCGCACTAACGGACAGACATACAGACAGAATACGTTGCATTTTATATATATATTATAGATGTAATAAAATATATACTTATAACCTGGTCAGAGAACATATGTATGAATTTAAAAAATCACGTAAATCGGATAAGTGGTTCTCGAGGGATAAGCGCATTAACGGACAGACAGACAGACAGACAAACATTGCATTTCATATATAATATAGATATAGATTATTATTATTATATAACCTGGCCAAAGAATATATGCATGAATTTAAAAAAGACAGGTAAATCGGATAAGTGGTTCCCGCGTGATAAACGCACTAATGGACAGACAGACAGACAGAGAGGCATTGCATTTTATATATTATATAGATTATATATTACAGATATTCTTTGCTACATAATATTGTTCCATATTTAATTGTTTAAGCTGTGTATTGCAAAGGCACGCGCTAGCGGCAAACTTATTTCCGACATCATTCACTATTTTACGTCACTGCTCATTCCTTATGCTACCTATCGTAATAAAATATAGCCTATAACCTGGCCAGCGAACATATGTATGTTTTTAAAAAAAAAGTACGTAAATCGGATAAGTGGTTTTTCAGTGATAGGCGCACTAACGGACAGACAGACAGATAGACAGAGAGACGTTGCATTTTATATATATTATAGATGTAACAGTTATACGTTTTGCTGCTAATGTGTCGGGAGCGAACTTGTATCTCAATTATATCTTTGGATTCTTTCAAATATTGTAAGCGAACTTCATTGTTTTCATCCAATATTTCTGCTAAATATGATATGGCCTGTTGCATTTGATAGGTGCCAGTGAAAAATATTTTCAAATCGTTTTCTGTAAGTTCAGGAAAATCCAAAATATCTTCGGAACCCAAACGAGAAAACAACGTTTTTCTTCTACTCCACCTATTACTCTGAGATTCTATAGCTAAAGTATTTTCATCAAGATTTTGAGTTTCAAAGCGGCTTGATATTTCTTCATTAGCAAAAATGGTCGACTCCAAACGTTTTCCGAAGTGATTGATTATGAAACATGCAGCTTTGCAATAATGCTCAACATTTGGTATCAATCGATTATCAAGTTGGTGATGAAGTAACTTGAACTTTTGACCAATGATTCCATGAGTAGCTTCAACAACCCATCTAACAGCTGTAATACGTCGAGAATGGTTAGATTCTGCAGCACTCAATTGTTTTCTTGTTCCCTTCAAAGATGGCATGAGAACAGGATATTGAAATTCTTCTAGATAGTCGACTACATCACGAAAGCCTCTATCCAATACAAAAACATCTTGTGACTGCAATAAATTCTGTAAGTCGGTGTTTTCATTTAATAATTCACGAAGGATTTGAGCATCATTCTTATTCGCATAATAAGGTCCCAACACGTCCACTACATATCCATCAGGCGTACAAATAGTGAATGGCTTACATAAGGGAACTTTTTTTTGACCAGAATAAGATTTTCTTTGGTACTCATTATTAGAGCTTTTTTGGTGACGAACGTAGGTTCCATCAGCAAGTAAAATAAGATGATTTTCTGTTTTATGGAGTTTTTTCACTACACTAGTCATATGATTATTAATTAAATCCACTCTTTTCACAGCTTGTAATCCAAATCTAGTGGGAAGAACGTCCTTTTCAAAAGCTTGCAAAATTGATGTTGTAAAGCTCGAGATTTTTTTTGGCTCATCTAATCCCAGTATTGCTGCTATTAACTCATTCGAATTGCCACTACGTAATTTCATTAAAAATACAATTAATGCTTGAGTAACATTCCGGTTGAAAGAATTCCTTAATGAAGTCATCATTTCACGCAACTCTATAATATTTTCCCATGACAAACCGGTGAATACCCGCAGACGATCTTCTGGTAAACTAAAATCTCCCATGTGATCAATGATTTCCTTATCACAAGAAACACTCAAAGATGAAAGCAATTCGAATGAGCTAGTATTGGATGCTACATTAATTTTAACGATATCTTCATCAAAAAACCGATTTTTAATTAAATGGTCCTTGCAGCAACGGCCCGATAACGTTAATATTAAGCAAAGTAACACAGCGCTTGGACAATAGCGACCCCTGAACGCACTCTCTCTCTCTCACAATTATACACATCATACATACGGCGATTTTATATCATTGATTTGTTTATTGATTTTTTCATTAGTTTCATTTTAATGTATAGAAAAAAAACTGAAATTATTGATTTGTATCATAAATACAGCGTTTCAGAATCATTGATTAGGATTGCTTATGACATAGGACTCTTTATTATGCACCGAAGGGACTTTTGTCTTCATTATGACATAGAACTGTCTATTCTGCACCGAATTGGATGCACTTAACGATCTTATATTTTTGTTTCTTACATTCCTCATCGTTACACATAAAAATAATCTTTTAAATTAGAAATTTCTATTGAATTTTTAGGTATTCAGTATTGCAATTGAATAATTTTAAAACATTGGCATTTACAAAAGTTTATATTATGTATTATTTGATGGGTACTTAAAGTCATAGTGTTTTCAATAATATAAAATAACCTAAAAAGTCTTATTTGTAACTTAATCTTGTCTTAATCGTGATTTTAAAGGGAAAAATGGCGCAATATGGTCTTTATATATATATATATATATATATATATATATATATATATATATATATATATATATATATATAATTTTGGAGCAACTGAGGATCTACAACGAAATTCTGTGCCTCAAAAGGAGGTAAAAAAAAGCGGAAAAACGACGAAAAAAGCGGTTTTTCGCGTTGTAACCATTTTCCCCCATCTCTAAAAATCTGAAAAAATTCACAGGCATAGTTTGACATAAAACACACAATATATATTTTTTTTGGGCCTGAGTAAGTCCTAGTTTTTTTAGTGTTCCGTGTGGAACACTTATAAGATCACTTCGGTGTCTGTCCGTCTGTCTGTCGGTCTGTCCGTCTGTCTGTCCGTCTGTCACACCCGATTTTCTCCGAAACTATTTGTCATAGAAAGTTGAAATTTGGTAGTAATATAGGAATTGATGGCTTCATCAGAGCCATGTAGTTTTGAAAGTTAAATTTTGACTTAAGGGGTTAATTTTGGGGGGTGAAATCGGAAGTGAAAAAAAAAAAAAATTTTTTACTAGGTAATCGAGTGTGGTGTCAAATGAAAGCTTGTGAAAACACGAGTAAAAAATATATATACAATGTAATACTTCCGCGCACTTTTCTTTGTATTATTTTTAAAAAATCGCTGTCCCACCCGCCTTATCTCGGAAAGTACTTATCAAAAAATTTTGAAAAAAATTCTGGAATATTCTCCACGGGGTGTAGATTGAACGAAAATTATCACGAGTGCATTACCTGTAATAATTTATCTGGTAAATGAAAAAAAACCGAAATTTCAAGGTCCTCAATTTTCAGTAAAGTTTGCAAATAAACTTTATTGAAAACTTATTTGGGGTGTATTTTGTGAAGTCACTGATTATTTTATATCACCGTAACATAAATTTTGACTTAAGGGATTCGTTTTGAGGGGTGAAATCGGAAGTGAAAAAAAAAATTTTTTACTAGGTCATCAAGTATGGTGTCAAATGAAAGCTTGTGAAAACACGAGTAAAGAATGTATATATAATGTAATACTTGCGCACACTTTTCTTCGTATTACTTTTAAAAAATCGTGAAAAATCGCTGTCAAAACCTTATCTCGAAAAGTACTGATCAAAAAATTTTGAAAAAATTCTGGAATATTCTCCACGAGGTATAGATTGAACGAAAATTATCATTACCTTTAATAATTTATCTGGTATAAAAAAAAACCAAAATTTCAAGGTCACCAGTTTTCAGTAAAGATTGGAAACAAACTTTGTTGAAAACTCATTTGGGGTGTGTTTTGTGAAGTCACTGATCATTTTATACCACCCTAACAAAGTTTTTTATTTTAAAAACAATCAACGTACGGAACACTAATTGTGCAAGTTCAACTTGCACTTGACCGGTTTTATTTTAATTCAATTTTACATGAGGATATTTTCTGTTTTTCAAAAGCGATGCGGGCATTTTTCACCATCTTAACCGCCTAGACCCTTTACTGAGTTCCCCTTTTATCTCATTATTCGTTTTCTTTTTCAAAAACAAATATTTTATCACCGCTCGGTATTCACCTTTGTCAGCTCTAGTGTCAACTATGTTTTTTAGTAATTTATTCGTGAGTGTATTAATAAAAATTGAAAACCTTTTTAATTACCTTTGATTACCTTAATTAAAAGATCATTACTATTGATTGTTAAGTGTTGATTATCGTAGATAAAAAATTTAAAATTACATTAGCAATTTCTATTTTTGACCAATTTTTTAATCTAGTTTGTTATCTTGTATATTAATAATCACGCGATGTTAATATTAGGTTACGTTCTCATATTTTTAATTTTCCCATCAAAAGATTGTAGTTTGAAAAAAATAGTTTCCCAATTCTGTCGATCTATACTGTAATCTTACATGTACCTAGTTTAATTGTTCCTGTATTACACATTGTCGATATTATATTTTACATGTTTATTTGACCGAGATTGCTTTATGATGGGTAGTCATAAGATAAGTAAATCTAGTGTCCACCTCCCTCTTGCCACGGTAACTCCAGAACGAAATGAGATATCGGCTTCATATTTGGTATATTTTTGAATTGTTGTGGTTGTTACTTGATGGAAAATTATAACGAATGTAATGAAAGACTGATTTTGTCAAATTTTCACTTTATTTAGTTTCACTGAAACTGTATGACGCATTTCGCTATACTATAGCTTCTTCTGATACAAAATGATATTTGAATATTAGTGTTGTTACATTTATACAAATACCCTAAGGTAGATAGGTAATAAAATTAATACTATATGCTAATGAATCTTGCTGGGAAATCCATTCTGAATATTAATTGTATAAATTGAGTAAAGGGGAGTTACCATGGGCCAGACAGGAATCTTTTTGTTCGTTTAATATGATGTCTGAATTTTTAATTCTATTTATTTCTAAATTTTCTAATAGGTTAAATTTTAGGCCTTTGTTTTGTATGTGTAGAATTTTAAATTTATCGTCAAAAAGATGATTTGATTCTGTTAAATAATTACTGCTGAGTCAGTTTTGTTTTTTAAATAGCTTCTTTTATGTTCTGAAATCCGAGTTTCGAATGGGCGACCTGTCTGACCTATGTAACTTTTATGACAAGAACCACAATTCAACTGATACACTACAGATTTTTTTGATCTATTTTGTTTTCCCTTTGGGTTTTTAATGAATTTTTCTAACGCTTGTTTGTTCTAAAAGCTATGTTGATATTATATTTGTTTAAGTGGTTTTTAATTTTCTCTGACAGGTTACCAAAATAGGTTAAAACATTATATTTTTTTCCTGTGTTTTCTTTCTTGGGGTATACTAAAGAAATAGCTTAATTTTTTAATTTTTGTTTAGAATTGAGTCTATAGTGCCAGGAGAATATCCGTTGTTAACAGCAATTCGTTTTATTAGATTTAATTCTTTATTAAAATCATCTACAGATAAGGGGACACTTACAAGTCTATGCAACATACTGCGGTAAGCTGCCAATTTGTGTTGTAGGGGGTGAGCTGATTTTATGTTTATTGTAGTATCTGTATGTGAGGGTTTGTGAAAAATAGAGAATTTGTGTTTGTTGTAATGTCTGGTTATCGTTAAGTTAAATTAATTTTCTTACGATAACCAGACATTACAACAAACACAAATTCTCTATTTTTCACAAACTCTCACATACAGATATTACAATAAACATAAAATCAGCTCACCCCCTACGACACAAATTGGCAGCTTACCACAGTATGTTGCATAGACTTGTAAGAGTCCCCTTATCTGTAGATGATTTTAATAAAGAATTAAATCTAATAAAACAAATTGCTGTTAACAACGAATATTCTCCTGACACCATAGACTCAATTCTAAACAAAAAATTAAAAAATGAAGCTATTTCTTTAGTATACCCCAAGAAGGAAACCACAGGGAAAAAATATAATGTTTTAACCTATTTTGGTAACACGTCAGAGAAAATGAAAAACCACTTAAACAAATATAATATCAACATAGCTTTTAGAACAAACAACTCGTTAGGAAAATTCATTAAAAACGCAAAGGGAAAACAAAATAGATCAAAAAAATCTGGAGTGTATCAGTTGAGTTGTGGTTCTTGTCATAAAAGTTACATAGGTCAGACAGGTCGCTCATTCGAAACTTGGATTTCAGAACATAAAAGAAGCTATTTAAAAAACAAAACTGACTCAGCGTACAGTAATCATTTAACAGAATAAAATCATCTTTTTGACGATAAATTTTAAATTCTACAGATACAAAATAAAGGCGTAAAATTAAACCTATTAGAAAATTTAGAAATAAATAGAATTAAAAATTCAGACATCATCTTAAAGGAACAAAAAGATACCTGTCTGGCCCATGGTAACTCCCCTTTACTCAATTTATACAATTAATATTCAGAATGGATTTCCCAGCAAGACTCATTAGCATTTAGTATTAATTTTATTATCTATCTACCTGAGGGTATTTGTATAAATCTAACAATACTAATAATATTCAAATATCATTTTGTATCAGAAGAAACTATAGTATAGCGAAACGCGTCATACCGTTTCAGTGAAACTAAATAAAGCGGAAATTTGACAAAATCAGTCTTTCATTACATTTATTTGGTATATGTTTAATACATACAAATTTTAAGCGATTTCGCTTTAGGAAAGAGATGGGAGTCGACAAATTTTGTATTGCATTGTAATAAATAAATTTCAAGCAAAATTACCTACAATTACACATATAAGGTATTAAAGGAGGAGATTGTTTCGAATACAATAGGCTAATCAGTTCTCATCGTGACTTCAAAGCGACAACATCTACCTTTTTTCGGCTTAACGACCTAAAGTATAACCCGAGTTTTAATCCTCTTTGGAAAACCCAATTTCGAAGATTTAATCCTTTTTGGGAAAAACCTAATTACGGTTTGCAGACTACAGTCTAGACAAGTACTAAAAATGGAAACAGTCATCGTTGAATTAAAAAAAGTCATCGAACAGCAAAGAATAGATGCCTCTAAAAAAGATGCCCTAGTGGAGAAACTTGTCAAAGAAATTCGACTGCTAAGGGCCCATATCGAGAAACTTTCAAGATCTCAGTCGTCTGAGTCTGAAGCAGATGCTGACAACACCATCATGGATGAAGTTGCATTGGGCCTCAACGGAAGCACATCATCTTCAAAATCAGAAACGCCAGTCAGGACCTCTCTGCCCTTCCGTAAGAAAGAAGAATCCAGCGACTCAGATTTTGAGGAACCGGCAACAAGGAAATACAGGCGCAGAAAGAGGAGTAACAAGTCCTCTGATGATGATGCTGCCTCGCAGTCGAAACGTGCAAACAAAAATGCCAACAAAACACCAGCATTCCAGGACAACGCCTCTACCAAAGATTCAACTGTAGCCACAGCATCAACTGTCGCTCCAGCCACCGCCCCAGCCACCGCCCTTCTCCAGCCCCAGACAACGCCTTCCACCACGTCAGGGCAGGCGTCGAGGACCAGTCAGGAAGGTGCTGCTAAAAAAGCTGCTGCAGGTAAGTCGCCAGCACACACGGTAACCTCCCCCTCAAACCCATCATCATCTAACACCAAAGTTCCGCCCATTGTACTGCGTGACAAAACGCGCTACAATCAACTCGTCTCAACTTTCAATGCCAAGAAATTCAGGTTTACCCGCGCGGTCACCCTCCCGGAAGGTGTGAGGATACACCCCGAGACCCCCCAGGACTTTAGAAATATAACTAGATTCCTGGAGGAGAACAGGGAACCCTTCCATACCTTCCAGTTTCAGGAGGACAAGCTAAATCACGTCGTGTTGAGGGGAGTCGTAGAGACTCTCACAACCGACGAGATTGCTAGTGACCTGCGTGAAAAAGGCCACAACCCTCATAAAGTTATCCGATGGCACTACAAATCAGGGGACCCCCATGCCCATGGTTTTGGTGCTAGTGCCCAAATCCGATAAAGCCATTTTTGCTATTACTGAAGTCAGGCACAACAAAATAAAAGCAGAACCCCCAACACTCCAAGTCTAAAAATACCCAATGCGTCAACTGCCAATTATTTGGCCACTCATCCCATCTGTGCAGCGCCCCGCCCAAATGTGTTAAATGCGGGCAGGGGCACCTCGCGTCCACATGCCAAAAAAAAACGCGGGATTTACCTGCCAAATGTGCAAACTGCGAGGGTGAGCATACAGCCTCCTACAGAGGCTGTCCCAAACACCCGTCGCAGCGACTCGCAACAAACCAAGCTAACTCCCAAGCCACCTTCTCCTGGGCAAACCGTCGTCAAACGGCGGCTCCCCCAGCGACCTCAATTCCAACAAACATGACCGACGCCCTTACATCTATCAATAGCATGAATTCTGCCATGCAAACCTTCTTTAAAAACATCCAAAACTTTCAAAAGCTTTCCGCCACTTTCATGCCCCTGCTTAATTCCAACGCCCAAGTATGAGTAAGCGACCAAATAAGATCTCTCCTAAAATGCTAAACATCTTGTCATGGAATGCCAACGACATTCGCGACAAAAAGCATGAACTTCTCCATTTCCTACAAGACCATAACGTCGACGTAGCTCTAATCCAAGAAACCTTTCTAAAGCCCGGCATCCGATTCAGTCTTCCTAACTACACTGTTTACCGCAACGACAGAATCAGGGCCCGCCTAGGGGGGACCATGATTCTTGTCAAGCACTCCTTAAATCACTACCAACCACCCCCCCCCCCTTCCTCTTGTCTAAACTGAAGCCACGCCCATTGCCATAACCATGGCAAACAACGCCACCATCCACCTCTTCTCGGTCTACCAACAAAACGGTGACCAACATCCCATCGATCCTGCAGACTTCCATCTGCTGTTTGGCCCTGTCAATCAAAAGACCGTTCTGGGCGGAGACTTCAATGCCAAAAACGTTCTCTGGGGAAACCTAGCTACGAACGCTAATGGCATTGCTCTCGACGCCATCCAGAACCAAATCCCATTCAATCTCATAGCTCCAGACGAGCCCACCCACATTGGACACGGAAGACCGGACTTTCTAGATATTTTTCTTCTAAAAAATATCAACCTCCGGCATAACATTACTGTCATTCATGACCTTTCGTCTGACCATCTACCGGTCATTTTTACACTGGGAAATCCGGCCGACAAAATGAATGCCACAGTCACCACTTCCAGCACAGACTGGGGCCACTTCCAACGCCTCCTGGCGACCACGGGTCCCATCCCAAAAATTTCCACAACCCAGGATCTGGATTCGGCAGTCAATAAACTGACTGCTGATATTCAGACAGCCCTTCCCCAGGCCACAACGTCACGAACCCAACCAGTCTCTTCTCAAGGTAGACTACCCCCAGCTATCAAAGAGCAGATCAGGGATAAAAACCGGCTGCTCAGAAGAGCCCTCAGGACGGGAGACCCCCTGCCTCAAAAGGCTCGCAAATCAAGCAACGCAGCAGGTGAAATACTCACTTGCTGAATTCCACAGCAGCAGGTGGGAGTCCAAAGTAGAATCCCTCACTACCCAGGACTGTTCTCTTTGGAAAATGGCAACAGCCCTTTCCAATGACGAGCCAAGGTCCATGCCAGCCCTCACCCACGCCGGCACCACAGCCTCCACAACCCAGGAGAAGGCTGACCTTCTGGCAGATCTGCTAGAGGAACAGTTTTCTCCTAACACACTCCTGCCCATCCCGATCCAGCCCGTGATCTTAGGGTCGCTACAACCATACAGACCCTAAATCTTGCCCAGCCCCCTCGCAATACGTACTTCACAACCCCCTCCGCTGTTAATGAGATCATTCAATTTACCTCAATCCGAAAAGCCCCAGGTCATGATAAAATCACAAATAAAGCCCTCAAAAACTCCCCAAGAAACAGATCTCAGAAGCCACCAATATCATTAACAGCATACTGAGACTCAGCTATTTTCCACTCTACTGGAAGAAAGCTGAGGTCATTATGATCAAAAAACCAGGCTCTCCATCCCACGAGGCAAGCAGCTATCGGCCAATCAGCCTACTTCCAGGCCTTGGCAAGATAGCTGAAAAAGTCATCCTCGAAATCGTCAGAGCAAAGTCCACAGCGCTCCGTGTTGTCCCTGACGAACAGTATGGCTTCCAGCCCCTTCATGGCACCATCCATCACACCACGAAACTCGCCCAAACCATTTCCAACAGCTTCAACAAACGTCACAAAGTTGGAGCTGTGTTTCTCGATGTAGCAAAGGCCTTCGACCGAGTCTGGCACGAAGGCCTCATTCTGAAACTGATCCGACACGGCTACCCCCTTTTCATTAACAAACTCATTCAATCCTTCGTCTCTGACAGAACATTCCAAGTCAGAGTCGATAAGGCCACCTCCGAAGTCAAGGCCATTAGAGCCGGAGTCCCTCAAGGCTCCGTCCTCTCCCCCCACCTCTTTAACATTTTCACAGCCGACATTCCAAAAACGGATCAGACTACCCTACTCCTGTATGCTGACGACACAGCCATCATAGCAGAATCCAGCAGCTACAGAATCATCACCAGTAGATTGCAGCGCCACCTGAACGTCCTCGCCCCCTGGTTCGACCGATGGAAGATCCAGCTAAACCCATGTAAGACACAGGCCATCGTCTTCGCCAAAGGCAACGGCACTCCTTATGGACAACTCCAGCTCCAGGGATCCCGCATCCAATGGGCAACCACCATCAAGTACCTGGGAATCCAGTATGACAAACACCTAATCTGTAAAGACCAGGTCTGTGCTGCCTGAAGGAAAGCCAAGCAACTACTGGGCAAGCTGTACCCAATCATCAGCCGGTCCAGTAAGTTGCAACCAAAAATCAAGCTGTTAATTTATAAAACCATCGTGAGGGCAGGACTCACACACGCCTGCCCTAGTTGGTCTAAACTCACCAAGACACGCAGAGCTCAACTTCAGGCAGTACAGAACAAGGCCCTGAGGATGATCACGGGAGCCCCATGGTTCGTCCGAAACCGTCAATTGCATAGAGACCTCGGTGTGCCAACAATCAAGGCACACATGAGGTCCACCCACATTAAGTTCTTCGCAAAGGCGCTACAACACCCAAACGCCACCATAAGGAGCGCATTCCACGTTCCTGCCAACGCCCGCCATCACTATCCAAGACCTTCTGACCCCATATCCGACGAAGACGATGGCCCTCCCGCACCCCCATGAAGATTGTAACCTAGATTAAGTTTAGAATTAAGTTCTAGATTAGTTTAGAATTAAGCTCTAGTTAAGTTAGATTAGTCAACCAATGTAATTAAAACCCAATGTCCTAGGTTAAGTTAATTAGGATTACTGTATAGAACCTAGGTTAAGTAGTATAGGAATATAAGCTATCATAAATGTAAGTAAGAGGCATAGCCTAACTTAAATTCAATAAAGACAATGACAATAGGCTATATGTCTACGTCATGATTTTTACAGTCAAGGAACCTGAAAATCATATTATTTTTTCATTGTTTCCAATTTTACCGAAATTTATATTCAGAAGAGCATGTCAGTTTTAAGTTGTTAGTCTCTATTGTCACTTACACAGTAAAGACAAACATTGTAGGATCTCATTTATTCGGGTTAGGTAATTTAATTAATTTAAAGATATTAATATGCCTAAACTGGCATGAATTTATCTCCTTTTTTGACTGGCCTTCCTACTTTCCTCGTTGAAGCTGAAGCTTCTAAGTACAAAAAATTTCGTAGGCAAAATAACTTCCCGCTCGGATCTTCTAGTGGGGTTGGTTCAGGGGTGAGGAGATCTTGTAATATACGAGATTCAGAATCGAATATAAACTTAGTTCCTCAACTTCTGTAGTCAAAAACTAAGGTGAGCTTATTGACTAACACAGTTAATTTTCTCTAACCGGGGTACGACTTTTATTATCAGTCTAGGTGTAACTTTGTAAACTGTCGTGAGTGTTGTAATTTGATAAGAAATAACATTCCAGTAAACAACATGTTTCAACCCCTGGCTGTATTGGCCAGCAAGTGATATTATCTTTAGAACAATTTTCATTTTTCTTGGAGTTACCAACAATTATGCACAGATTAATCATTCAAGTGGCGAAATTGCAGTCCAGAGCTACTTTAATGGCCACAACATCAAATCAGAGTTAAGTATATTCAGATGCCACAGACGAATAAGATCATGAGGCTGAATCTTTCTTCCGGTTACGACCGTTTTCAGCTTATCGATGAACCAACACGGATTTCTAAGAGTTTGCTTGTTTTCTCGACTTCTTTTAACCACTAGTCTAGAGATGGATACTGTCACCGCAAAATCCGCTGTTATGTTCTTCCAATTATAAACAAAAAATAAGCGATTGGGCACTGCAAATGTTCTAAATGGATAGAACTTATGGAACTTTTACAACCTCTTCCTCGGTTAGACGTTTATTTCAAATTCGATGACTCTGTGTAAGGGAGGTTTCTAATATCATTTTGGCAGGCATGAAAGTTTACATCTCTTTTTCGAAGAAATAGCCTTTCAACGGTAAATCTTGATATCATTAATAACACAATGAATAAATATCAAGCCTACCAACCCCTACGTCATAAATCATAACATCTTTGTTAGTACCCGGAACAGGTGCAAACAAATAATTGATAAAACTAAGCAGGCATGTAATCGAAGAATTCAAAATCATTTTTTACTTGTCCGAACAACTTTGGGTGTTCTTGGTCCGTAGCTATAGTATTAGTTAAAATTTTATTAAGGATGCTATAGCACCTCTTACACGGTCAGATAATACTGTCGCAACAGAATCTGTTGAGAAAGCCAACTTGTAAGTTGAACTCTTTAATTCACGTTCTATCTTTAATTTTCGGAGGGAAATACCATCCATCCAATATGTAGGCAGATATGTCCGGCAATGAAACTACTCAGTATATATCACCACTACACTAAACGCTTTATTTTTGCAATCGCGTCTCGTTAACCATGTTAGCTTCATCAGGAGCGGTGATTGACTAAAGCTAAACTACGAATCTACCCTCTTTATACTTAGCCTAACACCTGAATTACTCAGGCGACACAGACAAAGCCATCAGTTCCGGTTAAGTAACCAGTAGATGAGAATAGGCCCTCTGTCTTTATTTAAATTACTTTTACATTTTATAGTTTCCGTACTTTCGTATGCGTTCAATGATCTCCTATCAGATTAATCTTAGATTATCTAATGTTACAGTATGATCAGCTTCAAGGGCATGTTCAGCAATGCTAGATTTTTCTGTTCTACTGTATTTTAAATGTGCTAAATGTTCTTCGAATCGTGTTTTAATTGACCTTTTAGTTTGCCCAACATACTTTATTAGGAATCTTGGATATCTTAGGAAATCCCAAAAACATAACTTAGAAATAAATTCATTAAAATCAACTTTTATGATGTTCGGAAACAATCATGATTTAGTACAACACACTATTAAAATCAAGGCCGAAGCAGATAAGGTTTCACCCTCTAAATCCTGTAGAAATTTAGGATCATTTATTAATAACATCTTAAGGTTCAAACCACATATAAATAAATGTATTCAATCTACCTAAGCAAATTTAAAAAGATTGTTTCCACATAGACACAACTTATTAAAATCTCAGAAAATAAACCTTGCAGATTCTTTGGTTCTTACCCATTTCAACTTGTCTGACGCTGTTTACGGTCTCTGTATTGTTAAAGAAAATAAAGATAGAATTCAACCCGTCCAAACGTCCTGTTTAAGATTTCTATACAGTATTCGGCAGAATTATTAGAATTGGCAAATAAAATAGTATTATTATTAGCATAAGCTTGTCGTTTATCGTACTTGTTCAAGAATTCCTTTCTATTTAGAACCTCATCCCTTTGAAATGAACTACCAATGATGTTGTTTTGCATCGAGTACAATTTTCAACGATTTATGTATTTGTTTTATAACTTGCAAGAAAATATATATAAGAGATAGTTAAGTAATTAATCTTCTATGTTCTTATGAATCGAGGTTTCTAGTGAGTTCACGGTCTTGTATCAGCTGCGAAGAAGAATTTAATAAGTACAGAAGAGATTTATGAACAGAGTTCTAAATATGATAACATCGCTTTGTAGAAACGATAACAAAAATTTTATCGTTTCTAGCATACTTAGGATGCAATAATTGTCCTCTGTAATTAATTAATTAATTGTTTTTCGATTTAAAAGTGCTTGAAAAATCGAGTTGATGAACTTTGCATCACATTACACAATAAATTATTGAATAATGTTGTCAATGCAAAAAATAATAATTCTGCTACGTATTTTATTTATTCTAAACTATTGTTATTTGAGCAAATATTTTAAACAAATGTCGTGTTCTGGCGTTCTTCTTGTTCTCTAGTAGTAGTTATATATAGAGTCAACTGTGGCAGTGTAACACAATTTTATTGTTATGTATTGGTTGCCCAAAATTCACAAACCTGGAAAAGCAATATGACCCATTGTTTCATCGGCCGGATCACGCACATATTTGATATCCAAATGGTTATCAAAAGAATTTGAGAATTTACCATTAAATACTTTCTCAGTGAAAAATTCCTTAGAATTCATTAACGAAACAAAAGATCTAGTTCTCAACGAAGGCGAAATATTAATTTTTTTTGATATTACTTCTTTGTTTTTAAGTGAGACAATACCACAAATTTTGCAATATTTTCAAGAATTACTTAGGATGAATGACTTTGAGGACGAAATTATTCATGAATACTTAACAGTATCTAAACTTTGTATGGAACAGATTTATTTTCAATATAACAGTCAATTTTATGTTCAGAAAGAAGGAACAGCTATGGGTAATTGCTTAATGAGTAGGTTTGAAACTGAAGCCAGTCAAGGATTTGAGTATTTCCCAAGAGTGTGGTATAGGTATGTGGATGATATGTTCGCGATTTTGATACACAACAAATTTTAATTATTAAAAATAATAAGTTAGAATTTGATATCTATAGAAAAGATACAGTGACAGATAGATATATTCCTAATGATTCATTTCATTGCAAATGACATAAATTAGCCACATTACCTTTTCCTCTTAATTGAGTAAACTTCAATAATGAAAGAAATAGAGTTAATGGTTATGACGATGACTTAATAAATAAGTTAATAAATAGACATAAGTTCAGGTTAAATATTCAGAATTCTATCTTTTTTACAAGTGAAGCAAATAAGACCAAGTATGTCTCCTGACCATATAATTGAAATATAGCAGGGAACTCAATAAGGTATTTAATAAGGTAGACCTTACCTTAGTCTATAAGTCATCCGACAATTTCAGGAATATCTTAGAAAATCACAAAAACAAGATTCCTAATTGTGAGAAAAGTGGCATTTATGAAATTAGCGATAAAAAGTATGTTAAGCATAGTAGAAGGTCAATTAAAACACGATTTAAAGAACATTTAGCCCCCGGTAGAACAGATAAGTCTAGCATTACCGAACCTGCCCTTGAAGCTGATCATACTGTAACATTAGATAATCTAACTACTCAGTATATATCACCACTACACCAAACACTTTATTTTTGCACTCGACGCGCGTTTCGCTAACCATGTTAGCTTCATCAGGAGCGATGATTGACTGTTTAGTTTAGTTAGATAATCTAAGATTAATTAAAGATGTATCTGATAGGAGATTGTTGAACGTATACAAAAGTACGGAAATTATAAAATGTAAAAGTAGTTTAAATAAAGACAGAGGGCCTATTCCTTATAGTTCTCTCTACTGGTTATTTGACCAGAACTGAAGGCCTCGCCCATGTATTTAGTTCCACTTGAGTAATTCAGACGTTAGTCTAAGTATAAGTAAGGTAGATTTGTAGTTTAGCTTTAGTCAATGATCGCTCCTGATTAAGCTAAAATGGTAAGCGAAACGCATGTCGAGTGCAAAATACAGTGTTTGGTCTAGTGGTGACATATAGTGAGTAGTACAGAATTATTGGTTACGTTTTTTTGCAAGAGAGTGGGCTGGCGATCTTATAATCCTCTGTATAAGTGTTTGGAGTTGCTTAACCAGAGAGTATCCACCTATTTTAGTAGATTATTCACTATTTGGTTTTGGCAGGGAGATTTACGGTGTTTTAATTTTTCCAGTGCTTCTATTACGTGTTCTTCGATTATATGTATATGTTTCTTCGTTTATTGTTATATGGTGGTATTTGTGGTAGTGTTTTACTCTGTCTTTGTATACTTGTGTAAGATATGCTATTCACGTTCTTTCTTCACTCTCTTAGTTATTTCATCTCAGTTCTATACTATCTTATGAATTTCCATATTTATTTTTGTTCACTATATAAGTCTAATTCTAATTTTCTTGTATATCTCTCCCAGTTTTTGTTCTTCTTACTAATTCGTGACGAAAAAGAAAATTACGGTGTTAAAATAGAAACAATCGAGTATCCCATTTTTAACCTACAACGAAAACCTTATAACTTTTAAATAGACCACTCTGTATATTTTTTTTGGATTCTATAAAAACACCAGTATATATTTTCATTGTGTTAGTATGCAAAGAAGAAAAATTTGTTTCCCAACTTTGCTGAATGCACAATGGCATTTGCTCATGTTAAGAATTTTGATAGCACAGTTAAAGTTAAGTGTATTAAAATATTTTTTTTCCAGGAGTAAAAAACTTATATATACGAAATATTCATTAAAAACTACTTGTTGCAACAGGCACGCATAATAGAGATATACTACACTTTATGGAATGCAAAGAAGAATGCCTAGATTAAATACATTTCCACATCATAAATAACTTAAAAAAAAAGAAAATAATAATAGGAATAGGTGTATAGTTACCAGAAACTAAGAATCAAAAATATAAAAAACAGGATTGTTTTTTAAACCTTAAATATAGTATTATTACTATTACAAATAAACTAAAATTAATTACGGTAAATGATTAACATGTTCCCCGTTCCGTTTATTGACCTTCACCATTGAAACTGCGACCACCTGTATAGTCTATTCCATTTTATTTATCTTTTAAATAGACCCATAAAACTGTGCCCAACATAAGTAAACCTAGGCTATTCAGTAGCTATCTTAATATTTCAAATCTGCAAATCCATAAAGGGAGAGTGTCATTTAAAAATCGGTTACTATGAGAATGTTGTGTGGTGAAAAGCCATGCTACTACCAATTTATTTTCCTACTATTATGTGATCTTGAATACCAGAAAGTTGGTTAAAGTCTGAGTTTATAACGAATCCAAAAAACGCAGGAGCTAAAAAATGTGGAGAATATTGAACAATTAGCCTCATAAGCCATCTTTTAAAAACATTTCTGAAAATCATTCAAAGAAGAATGTACAAGTTCTGTGAAGGAAACATGTCAGCTACACAATTCGGCTTTCGTGATTCCATGGGAACCAGAGCGGCCTTATATTCTCCGCAGATTTTGATTCAGCGATGTAGAGACGTTAATTGTGACGTATATCTGTGCCTGATTGACTACCAAAAGGCCTTTGATAGAGTCCAACATTACAAAAGGGTCGGAATTCTGAAAGATCTTAGGCTAGATGGAAAGGATCTGCGGATTATTAGCAACATCTACTGGAACCAGATGGCATTTATTAAGACAGAAGGGGAGCGTTTAGAAGCAATATCGATTGAGCGTGGATGAAGGCAGGGTTATGACTTGTCTCCACTATTGTTTAATATATACTCTGAGTAAATCTTCAGAGAGGCATTGGAAGAGGCTGATGAAGGAGTACTGATTAATCGGGAGCGGATAAATAATATTCGTTATGCTGACCATACAGCAGTTATGGATGATAACTTAAAGGGTTTACAACATCTTGTGACAAAAATAAACGAAGTCAGTAATCGATATGGCCTCGAACTTAATATCAGCAAAACAAAGTACATGGTAATCAGAAAGTCTCCGGTTCCTGCCACCTTGTTGATGGTTAACAATCAGCAAATACAAAGAACTCCACAATATTCATATGTCGGTACTATGATAAACGAACAGTGGGATCACTCACAGGAAATTCGTTGCCGTATCCAAAAAGCTAGAACAGTGTTCCTCAAAATCACTTTTTCAAAAATTAAGCACAAGAAAAGGCCTATGACTTAGTACCAAGACAAAGATTATGGAACGCAATGAAAGAAATAGGCACTGACAAAGAACTAATATACGCTAAAGCTCTCTACGAAAACAACACAGTGAACATAAAAATAGGACATAAAATAGGGAAGAGACTCCAAACATCAAAAGGTCTATTACAAGGATGCTCTACATCCCCAACACTATTCAAAATATACCTCGAACAAACATTAAAAAAATGGAAGCAAAAATGTAGTGAAATGGGAGTCCCAATACGAGAAGATTACTTATATACTCTAAGTTTCGCAAACGACCAAGTAATCATAGCGCAAGATGAGGAAGACCTCAGTTATATGGTAAGAAAACTGAAAGAAGAATACACTAAAGCAGGATTAGCAATAAACTTTGATAAAACGGAATATCTAACAACAAGGGAGGGAAACATGGAGAATCTAGAAGTTGATAACGAAACAATAATCAAAGGAACCGATAGATTTAAATATTTAGGAACCATCATTTCAAAAAACGCAACATCAGAAGATGAGATTAAAGCTAGATTAGGACAAACGCGGACATGCATAAGACAATTAAATTCGATCCTGTGGGACAAGCACATTACAAAGAGAAACAAAACACGCATATACAAATCAATAATACAAAGACGACGATCAACAAAAGAAATAAATCTAAAATTAAAGCGGTAGAGATAGAGTATTGGAGAAGATGTTGTAGAGTGACACGTATGGAGAGAATAACAAATGAAGAAATAAGAAGCAGAATGAACATCAAAGAGAACGCAATAAACACCATTGAAGAAAAACGATTAAAATGGTATGGACACATAAGACGGAGCGAAGATAATAGGTGGATAAAGAAAATAACGGAGTGGAGCCCTATAGGGAGAAGAAAAAGAGGAAGACCCAGACGATCGTGGAGGGACAATATGGACGGGGCTATGGAGGACAGGGGTCTGACAGATGGAGACTGGGAAGATAGAAACGGATGGAATCAAAGGCTGAGAGAAGGAAGACAGCGTCAGCTGTAGAAAATCCTTGATATATATATATATATATATATATATATATATATATATATATATATATATATATATATAATAAGACCCCTACGATGTTATGTATTCACTTCTTTACGGTGTGGAATCTTGGACGTTAACTGAAGCAACTTCCAGGAAACCTGAAGCACTTGAATTATGGTTATATCGCAAAATCTTGAAAATGTCTAAACTGGCCATATTACCAACGAAGATGTCTTACGTCGAATGAATTGGAGACTGGAAATTATGGAAACTCTTAAAGTAGGAAAATTGGAGTATTTAGGACACATGATGAGAAATTTCCACAGATATGGATTACTGTCGCAAATACTCCAAGGAAAGTTATTTGGAAAGAGGGGACCAGAACGTAGACGTATTTCCTGGCTAACCAATCTGCGAAAGTGGTTCTCAACAAATACTACCGGTCTTTTCAGAGCAGCAGTGGATAAAGTAATAATAGCCAGAATGATTGCCAACATTCAAATCAAATAGGCACTTTAAGAAGACGATGTGATTCCAAATTTTCCACAATTTCAGTTATCGTTTTCAAGTATGTTCGTTCATTGAAATTTCTACTAAAAAATATTGGCCCTTGGTCATATAGGTTTATTTCTCGTATTGACCGAGAGTTTTCGTTGGCCCAGAAGTGAACATTTTTCAATTAGTAATTTTTGCCCATAAGAAAACTTACTAAATTTTATTAAACTCTCTCGCATCTTCTTTCATATGTTGCATTTTCTCCTGACAACAGTCTAAAAGTAATTCTAGATATTCTTGGGTTTACTATAATTGTAAATCGTTATATACCGTAATTTTTTTTTTCAAAAATCTCAAACAGCATCTGTTATAGTAGTTTCTCGTGTTTTGATGTGACTAATATACTTATAACGTATGTTATACGTTATAAGTATATCATTATATACTTATACGAAATATCAGTCCTTTTCACAATAAAGTTCACTTTTTTGCTCAAATCTGCTCTCATCTCCCCTACTCCTGAAACCATCTGTTAAAACTGTAATGATTTTCTATTTTTTTTTGATATCAAGTAGATAATTATTCAATAAAAAATTAATATATAATAGAAGGAAAGTTATCTTTAATAAGTTATTTTGCTTATTTTTTTGTAACTTTCAGTAAGTGCGCATTTTAATTGCTTAGTCCTGTTAAAGATATACTTTTAGTTTCGTTATAGAGAAGATTGAAAAAAAAAAAATGGAATCTGTTACTGAAAAGCACATTGTTGTAGGTAAGTAGAGTAACATACGCAAATTTTTAATTTGACGAAAAGTAACTTTGTGCTGTTGTACAAATTTACACAAATATATTTTTTTTATTTAAGAATATTGACTCATTTTAGGCTATTACACGAAAATCAATGAAATTTCTTAATTTTAAAATAAGTATAATTTGATAACTAAAACAATACTATCCTGTATTTACCAGATGTAAGGCAAGAAAATTACATGTTAAAATATTATTTCTAGAAATGTACAGGCTGCTTTTCTCGTTTTGAGATGTACAACATCTCAAAAAAGCTAAATTAGAAAATACGGCGTAAGCCGTTGTAACCTTTTTTACTTGGTCGCTTTTTGAGGCGTTATTTTGTACCGTGTATATTAATTGGTCGCTTTTTGCGGCGTCATTTTGTACCCTGTGAAAATTGTTTTTCCCACGCTTGGGCACAATTTTCTTGCAACCTCTTTTTAATTTCTGAGAATGAATTGAGTGAATAATGATTTTAAAAGAACTAAAGAAATTAAACAAACACCAGCTCAGTTTTCCTTGGTAGAGAAATATGGGTAAGAGATAATTGTTATACGTCTTTTTGGAATTATTTTCTATTTTTTAAAAAGCTTCAGTCGTACAAATTTTTGGGCACCATTCATTTTAAAATAGAAAGGATCTAACTTCAGTTAAAAAAATGAAAAAATACTGAAGTGTTTTCCGGTTATTACTAAAAAGAATTATTTTAGTACAACTTTTCTTATCCTGAAAAGAAAAATAGGTATTCAGTGAGACACTAGCTTTAATCAACAAAAAAAGAAAATTTATTCATGGTTTAAAATAAAAGTTCCAACCTTTGCAGTTTTAAGGAATACAAAAAAATTCTAGCCTAAAAGTAGTTTTTATAAATTAGAGTCCCTAAATCAGAGATTTTACTTCTAAATCTTGACTACACCGAAATCGAAGAGTCGTGATTTTCACTTCGCGATCTTTCAGTTCAAATTGCTGTTAAAACACTATATTTGCGGGGAATATATTTATGGATGTATGTTTTGGTAACTTACGATCTTCCTATGGGCTTCTAGGCCTTCAATGCAACACAAAACCGATTTCACACTTTTGAGAAGAGCCTACTTTAGCTACTCCATTTAGAAAACACACAACGCCCACTACGGCTTTATGATAAAAAAACTCGTGCTTAACTTGGCTCTCGTAGATATTGTCGTAAGCCTCTACTGCGGCTCGGTGGAAAATCGCCACTTGGCGGCTCGGTGGAAATTAGCCTGGCTGCGGCTTGATGGTACTAAGCCTCTCGGCGGCTTGATGGTACTAAGCCTGGCGGCGGCTTGATGTTACTGCCTGGCGGCGGCTCGGTGTTCTAAGCCCGGCAGCGGCTTGATGGTACTAAGCCTAGATTCCTGTCCTCCGGACCCTTAAATAAGCCGTGGACACTCTGTCTGTAATATGGCGACGCCGGAACCAGAACTCCGGATACAAACATTTGACCAATCCCGGCGTATCGATAGATTCGGTCGCAAACCCGCACAGCACACTATATAACGAGCGGCTAAGAATTTCTGATTAATATACCGCTCGATACAAAAATGAAAAGAAGTACATTATTAAGAGAAAAATCAGTAACATTATATGGTCTTAAAATCTAGGAAAAAATGAATGTTACACCGTAAATAATTTATTTGAATCATTCATCATCAGTAAGGAAACCCAAATATGCAAGTAAAAAACTTTAAAATATGCGCATAAATATGTAAATAATTTTCTCAAAATATGCACATACATGTTGTATGCAGTAAAAAAAATCGAAATAGACTTGAAAAACGTAAATTTATTGTTTCACATTACATGATATATATGCTACAAATGTAGCAATAAAAAACCCATTTTAAATTTTCAACATACAGGGCGAATGAACTAAATCTAAATATAATGATCTCCAGGTTGTTCGCGACAGTGTAGTGAAAGTCGACATGGTATGTAGCAAACTATTTTTAAATTATAATACATTATATGTTTTAGTATTGTACATACCTCCGCATATAACAAATGCGGAATTTTCGTCCTTATTGGAGTGTGTTGAGGCGCTCTCATTTATGTATGGTAATAACCTGTTTATTATAGGTGATTTTAACGATCCAAATTTCACTAAGGGTGCAGTTGGGGATATGAAGGCTGAGTTGTTGGGAAATTTTATGAACTTGCTAGCTCTGGAACAGTTTAATAATATACTGAATGGAAATGATTCAGTTCTGGACTTAGCTTTTTCTAACATCAATTGCACGGTACATAGGGAACAATTTCCACTGGTGGATGAGGGCAGCCATCATCCACCCTTAGATATTTCATTATCTCTCAAAGTTAAATCCCATAATGTTCCTGTCAACTTATCACAAACTAAGTACAATTTCAGGAAGGCTAACTTTCCGAAGCATTATGAAATGATATTAAATATCGACTGGTTAGATCTTTATATTCTGAAGGATGTTGATGAGGCGTGCGGTTTACTCTACCGGAATTTGTTTGGTATATTTGATGTGTATGTACCTAAATCGGTCATTCGTAAAAGAACATTTCCTGTCTGGTTCACAGCTGATATCATTAAAGGCATAAAGCGTAAACACAGAATTTTTAGGAAGCTCAAATATTCTCATTCAGATTGTCATCGTAGAGAGTTTATTGAACTACGACGTAATGTTAAATTATTGATCGATTTGGCGTATAAAAACTATATCTCTAAAGTAGAGGATTCCATCACTGATGATCCAACTACGTTTTGGTCGTTTATTAAAGCTAAAAAATCGGCAATTTATTTGCCTGATGTGCTTAAGTTGGACAATCTTCAATTCTCTGAGCCGGTTAAAATTGCTGATGCATTTGCCGGCTTCTTTGGGAGTGTATATAGTGCACCGTCAGATCGCGTCCCCAAAAACCATGTCTTCACCTCAAATTTATGTATCGCTCTTGATTGTTTGCCAGAGCAAACTATACTAACGGCATTGAAAGGATTGAAAGATAAACTTACTTGTGGCCATGATAATATTCCCAGCTTTATTGTGAAGGATTGTGTTCATGCTTTATTGTTACCTTTATCTTATATATTCAATTTGTCTCTAAAAACGAACAGATTTCCTGACGTATGGAAGAAGGCCAAAATCATTCCCGTATTTAAAAAGGGTGACGCAAATGATATATCTAATTATAGACCGGTATCTTTATTACCGATATTCGCCAAAGTCTTTGAGATGTCAGTATATCAGTGTATTTTTGCACAGGTTATAAGCCTGATTTCTGTAAATCAACATGGTTTTTTTTAGCAAACGTAGTACAATAAGTAATTTGGCTTGTTTTGCTCAATTTACAGGCAATGCTTTGGACCAACGAATGCAGGTTGATGCTGTGTACAATGATTTCTCGAAGGCCTTTCATAGGGTTGACCATTCCATATTTCTACATAAGCTGGATAGACTGGGTTTTAGCAATAACATAATTACTTTTTTCGAGTCCTATTTGTGTAACCGCTTGCAGTACGTCGACATTCGTGGACATAAATCCTCAACGTTTAGTGCCACAAGTGGTGCACCACAGGGTAGCAACCTTGCACCTTTAATTTTTTCACTCTTCATTAACGACATTGGTGATGGCATAACTAGTAATTTTCTTTTGTTTGCTGACGACCTAAAGACTCTAGTGATTGCCTTTCATTACAACATGATATGGAGTCGTTACAGCAATGCTGTGAGTTGAATAGGCTGCCATTGAATGCCAGTAAGTGCTTCTTTTTGACTTACTCGAATAAATTTAGCACCATCGACTTCCAGTATAAATTGGATAATGAAGATATTACACGTTGTAATACCTTCAAGGACCTTGGAATTATTTTTGATCCTAAACTTTCATTTGCCCATCATATTAATTGGATATGCACTACTGCGATGAGGACGTTGGGTTTCATAATACGTAATTCAAGTGGTTTTCATAACAGTAAAACATTAAAAACTTTATATTCCAGCTATGTGCTTTCACGGCTTGAATATGGTGCAGTTGTTTGGAATCCAATACACGCTAAGTATATTAAACAGGTAGAGAATATTCAAAGAAAGTTTGCCAAATTTCTTATATTAAAATATGATGGTGTGTATCCTGATAGGGGTGTCAATGAGGTCATTATAACTGAACGTTTTCAGCTACCTTTATTGACGAATCGAAGAAATTACCATCTGGTCTGTTTTCTTATAAAATTATGTAAATCTCTTATTGACTCTCCTGACTTACTATTTCAAGTAAACTTTCACGTTCCTAATAGATCGGTCAGAACCTCTCCTGTTTTCTGTTTACCTACTGCATCAACTAATTTTCTCATCAAAAAACACCATCGTTTCAAGCTATGAGCATTTTCAACAGTACTTGTAACGACATTGACGTGAACAACCTGTCATTTGCGCAATTTGCCAAATGTTTAAAAAATAAATTGTTGCATGTATAGATATTTATTCCAAGTGTATCATTTCAATTCTAATTTTTCATTTTTATATAATTTCTATGTGATTTTTATATTAACTGTGTCTTTTGTTCTATACTGGTACTTTGTTTTTCTTTTTATCTCTATCTCCTTTGTTTTTTTTTTAATTTTTTTTTTACATGTGTTTTATGGCATTGGCGTATAACCAATTAGCCAGCATCTCTCTTTGTTGGACACACAAATTTACACATCCACACAACAAATCACAAACACCCAGCCCAGACACGGAATCGAACCGCGGACCTCTCGGACAACAGTGAGCAAGTCTAACGCCTTAAGGGGGTCACTACCGAGGTCAATTTACATTGAAAAGTAAAACCCATTTTCTCAGCAACCGTTCATCCTATTTCAACGAAACTTTGCACACTTATTATTTATTATTATATAATTTAATGGGACTAAGGGTTTAAAGAAATAATTTAAATTACATTTTCTAGAAATGTTGAAAGTTCATGAATTTTATTTGTATGTTTGAATTGACGCGGTAAATTACCAGCTGTTTCGTTTGACATTTCCTTAGTCCGAACTGTAGACAGTGTTGCCATGGATATTTAAAAAAAAAATAGCTCAATAACTTTTATAGTTTTGAAGATAATGGGGCAAATGTACAAAAAAGTCAATTTTTCAGGAGAGCCGAAAAACTAAAAAGTTGTAGTTTTGACTGCTTTTTTTGTTATAATCAACTTTTTTAAATTTATTTCTAGAGTGTTTGTCTTCTTTTTTTTTTGCAAAAACAAGTTTGGCAACACTGACTGTTTACAACAAAATATGTTTTTTTCCAAATTTTTTTTTTTTAGTTTTGTTTTGTTTGGTTATATTTTACGTGAGAGATTGTTTTTGTTTACATAGTTACAAATTTTTTTCCTGTTTTCTGTTACTATTGCTTCTTTGAATGGCGTGGTCTCTGCTGCGAGTACTGACTCAGGCAAAATAGTGGATATTGTGGTACTCTCCAAACACTGTCGTTGTCCACTAAAATTTCAGAATACACATAATGAAAATTGCATAGCCAATCATAGTGGTACCAGTGGGGCTATGGAAGCAGCTGGTGCAGAGCAAATTTTCCTGAGGTCAATGGATAAATACAATGTGAGATATTCTCACTACTTAGGTGATGGAGACTCAAAGGGTTTCTTGAAGGTTGTAGAACAAAACCCTTACGGAGATAGTCTCTTAGTTCAGAAGTTAGAATGTATAGGACATGTACAAAAAATGATGGGATCTAGACTCAGAAAGCTAAAAACTTCCTACACGTCCAAAAAACTGCAAGATGGAAAGCCGATAGGAGGAAAGGGCAGACTCACGGATGTGGCAATAAACGACATTCAAAAGTTTTATGGCTTAGCCATACCAAGAAACGTTGGCAGCTTGGCTGAGATGAAAAAAGCAGTATGGGCAGAATTTTTTCATCTCGGCTCAAACGACCAGAATCCGGCACACAATTTATGCAGCTTGGACTGGTGTAAGTTCCTCAAGGCCCAGGCAGAAAAAAAATTATATGAGCACTCAAAGCATTTTCATCTACCAAAAGTAGTAATGGAAATTTTGAAACCTGTCTTCAGGGACCTGGCGAATCTAGCCCTGTTAGACAAATGTGTTCACGGTAAGACACAAAACACAAACGAAAGCTATAATAATGCATTGTGGGTTAGATGCCCAAAAAATATTTTTGTAGAGAAAAGCACACTAGAATTAGGTGCATATGATGCACTATGCTGCTTCAATGAAGGTAATATTTCCCGCTGCCGAGTACTTGAAAAACTTTTCATTGACCCTGGAAAATTTACAATTGCTGGGCTGATGAAGGAAGATGAACTGAGAATAGTGAAAGTCGAGAAAGACTTACAACAAGCATCGAAATGCGAGAGGCAAAAAATTTCAAGAGTAAGAAAAAGTTTAGAAGAAAAATTTAAGAAGTTAGAAAAAAAAGAAGGCCCGTCATATGAAGCGGGTTCATTTTAGTTAAAAAAAAGTATAACAAAATAATAAAATCTTATTATTACTTTTCAAAATATTAGTGTAAAAATAAAGTTTTTTATTTGTATATAGTAAATAGTATTTCAAAATATTTTTGTAAAAATAAAGTTTTTTATTTGTATATAGTAAATAGTGTTATATAATTATTCCTAAGCATTGTTAATAAAAAGTGGGATAATAATAGTGAAAATAATAATAACTTCATAATGGGTGGAATGGGGTGGTATATTGAAAGGTGCGTAGTGCGAAGCTAGGCGAAGGCTGAGCGGGACTCATATCTTGGCGATACTGACTGATGGCTCATACCTTGACTTCTTTATATAAAAATTTCAGGCACTTATACTCATCGTATAATTGTGGGGGTTGGATTGTTTTGTGCAGAAATGATTGTAGATTATAAAAATGGAAAAAAAAACGAAAAACGTATTTTTTTTCATTTTTCTCGGTAGTGACCCCCTTAACCCACTGCGCCAATCAGCCGGGCTATCTCCTTTGTATTATGTTATTTATGCTTAATTGTCTTGTAAATGGTATATCTGTTAGACAATAAAGATTATTATTATTATGACTGTTCTCGTTTTTCTTTCTCACATTTGGTCAATGTGGTTCCATGTTTGGCTGACGGGCGCAAACCAAGTCAGCACAAACGCATTACTATTGTGTATTAAGGAATGACCTGACAATGTTACATGTTTTCAAAATCACTGACTTCTGAATGTTTCTGTGTATGTCCGTGTTGAGTCCCAATTGCACTAAATGTGGTGTGAATGTTATTGGTGTAAGGCCTGTGGCTGATATAATGAGGGGGACAATGATGACTTTTTCCTGTCTCCATAGCCTTTTTATTTCCGTTGCAAGGTCTGTGTATTTGGAAATTTTTTCTGTGTATTTCGCTTGGATGTTTGTGTCGTTGGGGACAGCTATGTCAATCAGATAAGTGACTTTTCCTTTTTTGCACTGAAAAGTAATATCGGGTCTATTGGCGGAGACTGTTTTATCTGTATGGATACCGATATCCCAGTAGAGCTTGTAATCTTCATTTTCAAGTATGGATGTTGGCGTGTATTTGTAGTAGGGATCTGTGTTTTCTATGAGTCTGTATGTTGTGGCCAGTGCTTGGTGAACCACTTGGGCAGCTGAATCATGCCTGGCTGTGTACTCCGTTCCGGCCAATATTTTACATCCGCTCGTTATGTGTTCGATCGTTTCTTTCTGCTGGTGGCATTTCCTACATCTGTCCTCTGCAATAGTCGGGTCTTTGATGATATGCTTTTGGTAGTTTCTGGTTAATATGACTTTATCCTGGATGGCAAGTAAGAAGCCTTCAGTCTCAGGGAATAGCTGCCCATCCCGTAACCAGGTGTATGATTGTTTTTTATTTACGTGGTCTTGTTCTATGTGGTATCTGTGTTTTCCGTGAAGTGTTTTCTCTGACCACGTTTTCATCTTTTCCTGTTGTAATTGGGTGTGACTGTGTGTGTCTGCTGAGTGGTCTGCCCGGGCTAAGTCGAGAGGTGTGTAGTTTTTGTCTGCTTTCACTGTCGCTGTGTGGAGGCTGGTTTGCTTGCTGTGAAAGAATTTCCTAAGTGTTTGTATTTGTTTTGTGTGTAATGATCTGATGTCTATAATTCCTCTTCCTCCTGCCTTCCTCTCGATGGTAAGTCTTTCTTTGCATGCGTTGGGGTGTAATTTCCTGTATTTGGTGAATTGAGATCGTATAAGGATGTGAATATTTTCTATGTCTGTTTGTGACCATTTGATAATACCAATGAATAAAGTATAGATTTATTATTATTATTATTATTATTATTATTATTATAATATTATACAAAGTAAAAAATAAATATAAATAATAATGTATTTTATTATTTTACTTAAAGATGAACATATAATAATAATAATAATGTAGGTACATATTATAAAAATTTATATACGTAGTAAACAGTATAATAAAACATACATTTTAAATTTGATACATACTGCATGCAACTAAGTAAGCGGAAATATGCAAATATTGCAAAAGACAGGGTCGCCGTTAGTTATAAAAACAATAAACTACTAAATGTTTCTCAAAATTCTCCATTAAAAAGTTTTGTCTTCTATCGTTGTATAAAAATTTATAAATTGAGAAACTCCTTTCCACATCGACTGATCTAATAGGGGCGTTTTTAAAATTATTTAATAGCATAGGATCTAAATCAATGGAATCAGTAAAATCCCCCTTTAAAACATTAGCTACTTGGTTGACAAATTGAAATCCACTATTTTTTTCCATAACATTCCGAAATTTTTGAAAAATTTTGCTCCCAATTTTACCTGCTACATTTTCAAAACCGATCTCATATTGTTTTATTAGTTGAACACTTCGGGTTAATGGCAAATTAGATTCCTCCATTTGAGTTATGGTTTTAGAAACAAAGCTATAATTTGTTTTAAGAAAGGAAAGTTGTTATATCTCCTTGTTTTTGAATAATCGTTTAAGATCTGTAAGGGATTGGGAAGATTCGTCTGATAATTCTGCAATTAGACCATCTAGTTGACAGAAGTTGTCGCAATAAAAAAATGTTGATTCCAACCAAGTGCCCCATCTTGTAATAACAGGCTGAGGTGGAAGAGGAGTGTTTGGTAGTTTTTCTTTGTAGAACTGAATCCTTAAAGGCGCTTTAAGGAAGATTTTCTTCATGTTAGAAATTAAGCGGAAAATAATTCCTAATTTCCTTAGCAACCCTATTTAAAGCATGAGCGAGACATGTTACATGTATTAAGTTTGGATAAAAAAATTTCAAATTTTGCCCGGCCTTTATCATGTACGGTGCTGCATCTGACAAAATAAGCAAAAAATTATCTCCTGGAATAGACGTAGGAAGAAAAAACTTCGATAGTTCCTCTTGAACAAATCTGGCCACTGTCAATGCATTTGTTTTTTCTAACTGTTTGGAAGCAATCAGATAAGATTTTGGCAAAATACCGTCGCTAAGAACTCCAATCAATAAATGCGCAATATACCGTCCTCTTGAATCGGTGGTTTCATTAATACATATGTAAAAATGTTCGTTGCGAATTTTACCTTTAATTTCCCCAATTACCTGTGAATACAAGGAGCTTACGTCGTTTCTCCGTATTGTTGTTTCACCTGGGATATTAAATTTGCAATACTTCTGGAGGAAGGAAGTAAAGTTTTGATTACGCAGCTTCGATAACGGAATGTTTGATGTCATGATTGCACGGCATAGATCTCTGTTAAAGATATCTTGTTCATTCAGCTCTTTATTTTTGTACGTTGGTTGGAAACATTGCATTAATGTGTGTTGTGGCCTATCTTCAGGTTTCGTCTTACTCAATTTGGCAATATGGCAAGCAGTTTTCACGTGTTGCTCTATTTGAAGTTTTTTATCGCATGGTATCTACAATAAAAAAAAGAAAATTTAATTAAAATTCCAAGGAAAAAATTCGTTAAATAGAAATTTCGTTAAATAGAAATTTCGTTAAATAGAAAACTAGGTGCTTAGGGCAGACAAAAATTAAAATTCTGAGTTGTACCTTTTTTATTAGATTACCTAGAAATACATACGTTTACGTATGTATTTCTATTTCGTGGTTTCGTTAAATAGAAATTTTGTTCGTTAAATGGAACAAAAATAACTTAAATAACATTGAAAATAGCATCAACGGAAAAATTTCGTTATGTTTAAATATTAAACGAAAATGAAATACCCTGTATATTGAATAGGTATTCAAAAATTATACTTACAATTTTTAACACATGTAGAACAGTAGATTTTTCCCATATCTATTCTTAGTTCTTTGTATGGTTTAATCCACACTGACACACTACTGGCTTTGGGCATTTCACTGTAGTAAAACATGACTCACAAGATAAAAAGCACAAATCGATGTAACCACTTTAAAAGCACAACCAAAAATGAAATCTAATAAATTATTAATACAAGTATGCTCTGATGGCCGTCTGGGGTTTACTGACTGGTTTTTACTGACTATAAAATAATAAAATTTATTTGGGGAAAACCACCGGCGGCGGCCTAAACATTGACCCTTATTCCGAAAAATGAATGAAAACGCCTGCCAAAGACCTACATTATTATAAATTCCTTCAAATATGCACATATATGCTATTTTTAAAGCATTTATGCAAATATTTAGAAAAATGTATATAATATGCAAAATCTGCAATATATGCGCTTTGCATATTTGGGTGTCCTTAATCATCAGTAGAAAAAGGTCAAAATAATGATGAGATAGGCATAGTTTAGATACAGCAATATTATGATTTTATCCTCTCTGGGGTATCACCAGGAGTATTGTCCTGAGTGTTGGACCTCTAGAAACTTGTGCTCTTTTATTTATAAACAATTTAAGTTTTCAAAACACGTTTTTCGAGCTTGTGAATGTGAATAACTCCGGTTATATAAGTTCGATCGAGACAAAAAAAACCAAACCCTTCGTAATGAAATTTCCAACAAATCCTTGTTGGTTTTAAGTCGCTTAAGAGCGTACATAACCCACAAAATTGAAAAACAGGCAAAAACTGTTCTTTTTTTCATTTTATTGTACAGGGTGTGTCAACGATAAAGTAAAGTTCATTATCTCATTTGTTTCGGGAATGACGAAAAAATGTTAAATACAATAGTTTTAGGGAATGTTAAGGTGCACAGTTTAAAATTATTTTTGAGTATACAGGGTACTTCAAAAAAGTGTGGCCGATATAACATATGTTTTTTAAATGGAACATTCTATTTTTTAATTTATTTTTAAATTCTGCGTAAAATTTTATAATTTTTTTATTAATAATGTTATATACCTAAACCTAGTAGTTTTTCTAATATTTCAATTTTTTTAAACAAAATTCCAGTTTTCAGTTTTGTAATTTTTTTTTTATGGTTATAGCACACGTGCTGTACGGAAAAAGCGATTCACGTTGTTCTTGAATTGCTGTAAATTGTACTCGGTGGGAAACACAGCCCTGGTCAAATTATTCCAAAGGGATATTAATTGCGAGTTGCGTCATTGTTTCTGAAGGTGGAATACTCATAATTTGTACGAGAGTTCTATAGAGATAAAAAAAAGATATATGTAAAGAAACCTGCTACAGGGTGTTCAAAATAAATTTATGCATTTTGACTATTTTAAATTGAAAAACCTCAAATTTTTTAAACGGCACACCCTGTATATTTTTCGATTTATTTTGAATTTTTCAATTTTTACCCTTGCTTTTAATACACATACGCTATTGTGAAAACATAAACAAGTAGTTAATAATAATTTTAATATAGTTTAACTTACTTAATGATTAATCTTTATGACGTAATACATGTTCAAAAATATGCCCGTCTACTTGAATACATATGTTTAGTCGTTTTTGCTATATTTTCCTTCACTTTCCTTAGCATAAAGGGCGTTATTGTCCTGCACGCATCCGTTATCCTATTTTCCACATCTATTGGTATTGTAGGGGGATTCACATAAACAAAATCTTTAATGTAGCCCCATAAAAAGAAGTCTAAAGGTGTTAAGTCGCATGATCGAGGGGGCCACTGAATAAATCCATCCCTACCGATCCATTTTTTTGGACAATGATCGTTTAAAAATTCCCGAACTTCCCGGTGAATCCACATTTGTTCTCTTTCAACGTTATCAACTTCTTCAAGAAGCTGGGGTAATTCGTTTTGCAAAAAATTTAGATATGTAGGCTCGTTAAGTGGTTCGCGGAAAAAATATGGACCAATAATTCGAAAATTTAATATTCCACACTATACATTAAGCGACCAGTGGTTTTGGTTTTGAACTTCCCGGACCAAAAAGGGACTAACTGTTGAATAATAATGCATGTTATGGCTGTTAACTGCTCCATTACTGCGAAAAGTAGCTTCATCAGAAAACATTATTTTGGATAACAAATTTGGATTGGCCTCTATTGCTCCATTCATGGTCGTACAAAAGTTTACTCGTCGTTCAAAATCACGGTCTTGAAGTTTTTGGTGTAGTTCCATATGAAAGGGATAATACTTGTATTTTCTCGTGGTGCGATTAGCCGTAGATTGGGTTCTGTCAGATAAGTCAGCTAGTTGACGGTTGCTGTCCTGGGGATTATCTTCAACATTAAGTAAAATCTCCAATTAAATTATTTTTACTTGCTTAATAGACATGTCAAAATTAGACAATGCCTACATTTTTGTTTTGTCTTGGCAACTATGATGTTATAGCGTAAGTGTATTAAAAACAAGGGTAAAAATTGAAAAATTCAAAATAAATCGAAAACTATTAGAAATAGGCATATGACGTACTTAATAAATGTTGGAGGGTTTTGTAAAATCTATTAGAAAAAATAATAATATACCGGGTGTGCCATTTAAAAAATTTGAGATTTTTCAATTTAAAATAGTCGAAATGCATAAATTTATTTTGAACACCCTGTAACATCTAAATAAAATTTCTTTACATATATCTTTTTTCATCTCTATAGAACGCTCGTACCAATTATAAGTATTCCACCTTCAGAAACAATGGCGCTACTGGCAATTTTTTACAAAACTGAAAACTAGAATTTCTTTTAAAAAATTGAAATATTAGAAAAACTACTAGATTTAGGTATATAATATTATTAAAAAAAGTTATAAAATTTTACGCAGAATTTAAAAATAAATTAGAAAATAGGATGTTCCATTTAAAAAAAATATGTTATATCAGCCACACTTTTTTGAAGTACCCTGTATACTCAAAAATAATTTTAAACTGTGCACCTTCCCTAAAACTATTGTATTTAAAATTTTTTCGTCATTCCCGAAATAAATGAGATAACGAACTTGACTCTATCGTTGACTCACCCTGTACAGGTCGACTAAGTGAACCGATTGGCTTGAAGCTTTCAGAAAATGTGCCTTTTGCTATACCAATAATATTCCGAAATTTTGGTACAAAAATATTGAATTGCCCGCCATTTTATGCCGTTTGGTCCAAAATAGATCATTTTTTTAAAAAATTTAGGCCTCGACGCCAACTTTCCGATGTTATTTAAAAATTTTTTTTGTAGTCATTTTGAAAAAAAAATTGTTAACGAAAATGAAATTTTTATTAATAAAGGTCTCACGATTCTCTACTAGATGTGATAAAAATGTTTCAATTTTTTTTTTCAAATGTCCGAAAAAATGCACTTGTTGTTATTTGATTAATAAACAGTTATAATTTAATTATGTAATATTATTTGCAGAAACGATTGAAAGCAACGTTGAAGAACATGGTGGAAAAGTTTCTCCACTGAAAGCACCAAACGATAAATATGGTTTATGTCACGTACTGTTTTTTCTTTTGGGTATTTTGCATTTCTTGCCTATGAATTTTTTTGGTGCAGCCAACAACGTAAGTAGATGTGTACAACTGATATTAAAAGAAAATTATTACTTATCATTAGAAGTTAGTTTCTAGTGTTCTTTACGGAACACTTATCAGATCACTTCGATGTCTGTCTGTCTGTCAGTCACACCCGATTTTCTCCGAAACTATTTGACACAGAAAGTTGAAATTTGGTACTAATATAGGAATTGAAGGCCTCATCAGACCCATTTTGACTTAAGAGGTTAGTTTTGGGGGGGTGAAATCGGAAGTGAAAAAAAATTTTTTACTAGGTCATCCAGTGTGGTGTCAAATGAAAGCTTGTGAAAACACGAGTAAACTATATATATATATATATATATATATATATATATATATATATTTATATATATATATATATAATGTAATGTATTATTTTTAAAAAATCGCGAAAAATCGAAAAGTACTTATCAAAAAATTTTGAAAAAATTCTGGAATATTCTCCACGGGGCGTAGATTGAACGAAAATTATCACGAGTGTACCTTTAATAATTTATTTGGTATATAAAAAAAACAAAAATTTCAAGGTTATCAGTTTTCATTAAAGATTGGCAACAAACTTTGATGAAAACTCATTTGGGGTGTGTTTTGTGAAGTCACCGATCATTTTATAGCTCCGTAACAAAATTTTTTATTTTAAAAGCAATCAACGTACGGAACAGTAATTCAGCAAGTTCAACTTGCACTTGACCGGTTGTTTTTTTTAAATTTAAAACAGTAAGCACCTGGGCGCTGCAAAAAGTATGAATTTAAAAAAAAATATATTTTAAAAGTTCTTAAATGAATAATACAAACGAATGGTGATTATATATTTTTATTCCACTTTAAATTATAAGATTTTTTTTTTAAATATGTTTTAAATGTTAACATTATTTTTTATCGGATTAAATGGACCACTGATGAAAACTACGGCGCCTCCTTGTCAGTATGATAACTTCAAAAAAAAGAATCCAATCTGCAAAAATAAAATTTAATCTAAATAATACTACCCAGTACATATCACCATTACACCAGACACTTTATTTTTGCACTTTACGCGCGTTTCGCTAACCATGTTAGCTTCATCAGGAGCGATGATTGAATAAAGCTAAATTACAAATCGACCCTATTTATACTTAGCCTAACCCTTGAATTACTTAGGCGGAACTAATGGCATAGGCAAGGCCATCAGTTCCGGTCAAGTAACCATTAGAGGAGACTATAAGGAATCGGCCCTCTGTCTTTATTTAAACTACTTTTCCATTTTATAATTTCCATACTTTCGTATGCGTTCAACAATCTCTTATCGATACATTTTTAAATAATCTTAGATTATCTAATATTACAATATGATCAGCTTCAAGGGCATGTTCGGCAATGCCAGACTTTTATGTTCTATTGTATTTTAAGTGTGCTAAATATTCTTTAAATCGTGTTTTTAATTGACCCTTTAGTTTGCCCAACATATTTTTGTCACAATCATTACAACTAATTTCATAAATTCCACTTTTCTCACAATTAGGAATCTTATCTTTGGGATTTCCTAAGATATTCCTCAGATTGTCTGATAGCTTACTACTAAGGTGAGGCCTACCTTATTAAATACTTTATTGAGTCCCCTGCTATATTTCGGATTATATGGTATGGAGACATACTTGCTGTTATTTTCTTCGCGTGTAAAAAAGATGGAATTCTGAATATTTAAGTAATCGTCATAACCATTAACTCTAGTTATATTTCTAATACGATTCCTTTCATTATTAAAGTTTACTCTATTCAGAGGAAAAGTAATCAAACGATGAACTAAAAAATGTAATGAGGCTAATTTGTGTTGTTTGCAATGAAATGAATCATTAGGAATATATCTATCTGTTACTGTGTCTTTCCTCTAGATATCAAATTTTAATCTATTAGTATTTTTAATAATTAAAATATCTAGAAGAGGCAGTTGTCCTTTGTTCTCAACTTCGTAAGTGAATTTAATGGAATCATACCGGCTATTTAATTTGGAAACAAAATCATCAATATTTGCTTTCTTTGTATCAAAAATCGCGCAACTGTCATCCACATATCTATTCCATATCCTTGGGAAATATTTAAATTTTTGACTGGCTTCGGTTTCAAACTTACTCATGAATAAATTGGCTTTGGCGAAATTATTTTCAATATAACAGTCAATGTTATATTCAGAAAGAAGGGGCAGCTATGGATAATTGCTTATCACCTTTCATAGCCAATTTATTCATGAGTAAGTTTGAAACCGAAGCCAGTCAAGAATTTGAATATTTCCCAAGGGTATGGTATAGCTACGTGGATGATATTTTCGCAATTTTTGATACAAAGAAAGCAAATATTGTTGATTAAATTCACTTACTTGAGAACAAAGGACAACTGCCTTTACTAGATATTTTAATTATTAAAAATAATAATAGAATAAAATTTGATATCTATAGGAAAGACACAGTAACAGATAGATATATTCCTAATGAATCACTTCATTGCAAACAACACAAATTAGCCTCATTACATTTTTTTTTTTAGTTCATCGTTTTGTCACTTTTCTTCTGAATAGAGTAAACTTTAATAATTTAAAGGAATCGTATTAGAAATACAACTAGAGTTAATGGTTATGACGACGATTTAGTAAATAAACTAATAAATAGACATAAGTTCAGGTTAAATATTTAGAATTCCACCTTTTTTACACACAAAGAAAATAACTGCAAGTATGTTTCCATACCGTATAATCCGAAGTATAGCAGGGGACTCAGTAAGGTATTTAATAAGGTAGGCCTCACCTTAGTCTATAAGTCATCAGACAATCTGAGGAATATCTTCGGAAATCCCAAAGATAAGAATCTTAATTGTCAGAAAAGTGGAATTTATGAAATTAGTTGTAATGATTGTGACTAAAAGTATGTTGAGCAAACTAAAAGGTCAATTAAAACACGATTTAAAGAACATTTAGCACACTTAAAATACAGTAGAACAGAAAAGTCTAGCATTGCCGAACATGCCTTTGAAGCTGATCGTATTGTAACATTAGATAATCTAAGATAAATAAAAAATGTATACGAAAGTATGGAAATTATAAAATATAAAAGTAGTTTAAATAAAGGCAGAGGGGCCGATTCTTATAGTCCCCTCTGCTGGTTACTTGAACCGGAATTCAAGGGTTAGGCTAAGTATAAATAGGGTAGATTTGTAGTTTAGCTTTAGTCAGTCATGGCTCCTGATGAAGCTAATATGGTTAGCGAAACGCGCGTCGAGTGCAAAAATAAAGTGTTTGTTGTGGTGGTATATTGAGTAGTGTTATTGTGCCAAAGAATACACATTCCCAAGGTAACAAAAATTTTTTAAATTACTTATAAAAAAATTTAAAAAAGAGGCTGAGTAATATTGCAGACAGTGTCTCAAAAGATAGTTTCGAGGAAAACGTGTTTAAAGTTTGGGTACATAAAAAGTGAACTTATGGCTAATCTCCCATTCTAGCTTCGTACTGTATGTCTTCTTTCTCTTGCAACTTGGTAAACTCCACTAATGGATGCAAAATTCTAACGACTTTATTATAGGCTTAAACCAAGTTTAAAATTGGTATTTCTATTTGGTTAGAGAGCTATCTTGTCAACAGGCCGACAGACTGACAGATAGACACACACTGGGGCTTTCGCACTTTGTAGCCCCAAGAGCCTTCATTTCTCAACCGATTTCAGAGATTCTTTTTTAAAATGATCTTTGCAAAAATACGAGCCAATACCTCACGAGCTATCTTTTAAAAAATTGCCAGGGTTATAGGAAATTTATTTAAAAGGTGATGATGTCTCAGCACCTTCTTATTTACCTGATTTAGCCCCTAGTGACTTTTTTCATTCAAAAAAATCAAGCTCCATACGAAGGGTCAACGCTATGACGATTCGGAAGGCACTAAAGCCACAATGGCACGCTAGTTAAAAATGATATCAAAAGAAGATTTTTCCTAACAGTTCCACAAGGTTTCATCAACGTTCTAAATATTCTATTGTGGTTAAAGAACTTTTTGTATAGGCGATGTATTTCGAGCACTAGATATAATTTATACTTATTAGTAGAGACCTGATTATATGCAACATAAAAATCTTGAAATATGCATGCAAATGTGCATGAAAAATGCTTAAAATATGCATGAAAAGGGTCAAAATATGCAATATTAAATAATAATAAAAGTAGTAATTTTTAGTTTTTTATTTCAAAATCAGCATAAAATTAACAAGTTGTCGACGATGTTTAAATTTAATTAACAATCATTTAACTTTTTTTAAAATTATTTAACATTTGTATTCTTGTACACGTAAACAATAAGGTATTGTTCCAAATGTTGGGTATTAAGATTGTGTCTTCGATCACTTAAAATATTTTTATAAGTGGAAAAAGACAGTTCCACATCCACTGAGGTAACTGGGCAGTATTTGAATTTGGGTGCTATGTTAGAACTTATTGTTTCCGGCAAAAGTTCACCCGTCCCATTAATAAAACTATCAATTTGACACAAAGGTTCAAAGCCTGGGTTATTGCACAAAATGTTTTCAAACTTTTCTTTAACTCTACGCGGGAATACATCTGGCAATGTGGAGTTTATTTGACGGATTTTATTCATTAACTGAATTGGTTCGGTCAACGCCAAACCTCGAGTTTCAAGCTTTTTAATACTCGCAGGTATGTGGGAAAAGTAAGTGGTAATCAAAGCTATGTTTTTTTTTTGTAATATCAGAATCGTTAAATGCTTCCTTGGATTGACGAACTGCCATAGCCTCTACACTATCGAAGTCATTTACTACACCTTTGATGGCCGAGACAATTGTTTATTTGATCCACGCTCAAACAAATATTCTTAGAAACTAACTACTTATCACTTAATATCCTGACCAAGAAACAAAGGAATAAAATACCGTCGTAATTTTGGGTATTCCCTTGGCACTATTACCTAATCGATGTTTAGACTATTGCAGGTAATGTCCCGGCGATAAGATCGGTTCCAGACGGCGACATTAACAATACTCTGAGCAATTCAATTGCCTAGTAATACCCAGAAATATTGTAAATATAGGGAAAATATGCATTATTACTAGATTTTGGGTAAAATATGCAATAATCGGTGAGAATGGTCTAAATATGCAAATGCATATGAAAACATGCAAATGCATATGAAAATATGCAAATGCATATAATCCGGTCTCTACTTATTAGATTCTAGAATAAGTAAAACGTATGAGTACAAGTAAAATCTGCCTTATTTAAATTCTAAAAAATATTTTCCCTGAAAAATTGCGGTATGCGAAAATATAAAGTTTAATCGTAGTCGCTTATTTATAAATTTATATACTTTTTAGTTTTGGATGTACAAATTTCGAAATCTCTCCGACCCAACTATGTCAGCAGGCAACAGGACATCATTGCAGACTCATTTCGCTTCAATTTCTTTGATTGTTAGCACCGTCCCATTATTACTGTTTGGAATTTTGAATGTTGTAATTGCACATAAATTTAGAATCATGAACAGAATTATTTATACTTTGGTTATAGAAATGCTTATGTTCTACATTTTGACAGTATTTGTCAAGATAGACACAGATGACTGTAAGTAAAATTCAGATACTAAATATATGTCTTTGCACAATTCTAATAAACAAAGTCAATATTAGGCCAATTTAGTACTTACGGACATTAAGATATTACTATTTACGTAGTTAAATATAGTCAATCAAGTCAGAACGGGTCTCGCAGTGTTCATTAAAGAATGTACTTATTTAAAAGTTGTTTACATTATTCGACATTAAAGGATTATCTTTAAAATGCTAAGGATTCAGTAGTTAGTACGGCCCCCAACAGCGTCGATGTTCGCGTGGCATCTTCGGGGCATACTTTCGACGAGATTTTCCGAGTATTTTTGAGGCAAATTATTCCTAATTACCCCAATTTTTCGTGATAGCTGCTTTACTGTGTACGCCTTTTTTCTACGAAGTTGCGATGGTCAATCTAGTGTGACAGTACTCTTGCCACTGCCTACAGGTTTTACTCCGATGTTTGGGATCATTACCCTCTTGAAGAATCCACTCCTCATTTTTATCGACATACCACCGTTTGGCAGTCGGTACTAATGCCTTCTTGCAAATCTGGAATGTTTTTTCAGTGTTCAAATTTTAGGTAAAGATGAAGAGTCTCCCAAAACCTCTTTCCGAAAGATGTCCCCAAACATGGGTCTTCATAGGGTGTCTCACAGTGCGCTGAACAAATCGGTTAGTGGAAATTAATCAGGCTAGCAGAGTGATAACATAACCTCAGAATGAAGCCTCATCTGAAGAAAATTACATTTCTCCGTCGTTTCTTTCTGTGTTTTTCACTCAGCAATGAATTCTTGATTGTACTCTGCCACTTCAAATAGTTAGCCTGGAGATGAGCGCGAATCATTTCATACTATGTCCAAATCTTTCTACTTTAGTTTTTGCGCCATTTGGCGCGAAATTAATTGAGGATTTAGGGAAAACATGTATTCAACATTTTGCCGCGCTTGTCCTACACTTTTCCTCTCGAACCCTGTTCTGGTAGGTCATCAAATTTTTTAACTGAGAGTATCATTTCACCCACTTGCTACTGAATGCTCTCGACTTGCCCATATATATAGCAGCCGCTCGATGCGTTATTTTCGGACCTTTTAGATGATTACATAGGAACACAGCCTCCAAGCGCGATGCGTATTCAGCACTCATATTCGATAATGTACTATTTAACTACAAATAAGATGAGAAATGACTTTCCTTCCACAAAGCATTGTTTACAGGGGTGTCAACCATAACCTCAAAAAAAGAAGAATTTCTTTTACCGACTACCAGTTATAGGCGACACGTTCTTACCGACTATGTATATATATATATATATATATATATATATATATATATATATATATATATATATATATATATATATATATATATATATATGGTTTAAAGTAAGAACAACTGAAAACAGACGAAAGTCCTTATCTCAGCAGTCTACCCACTGTTCTCTTATTTGTCGAATCCATCCCGAGACGCGTTTCGCCGTATCACGGCTCATCAGTCGGCCTAGGATCGACAAACAGAGAATAGAACTTTCGGTACTTAAGCCAGTACTGACGGCTAATAATGGTTTTCAGTTGTTCTTTTTTTAAACCACATATGCCTTAGGGGGGATCCCTCGAACGTTCGCGCCACTTGTGGTGAAGTGTTGGCAGTCTGCTAACCACTCTGTCGGAGAATGGCTGCAGCGAGTGACCTCTCCGATGAACTGCCACCTACAAAGGCGTTATATCTTACTATATATATATATATATATATATATTTATATATATATATATATATATATATATATATATATATATATATATATATATACACGAAGGTATCGCTTTAATGTTTGGCATTAAATTCCTTAAAACTTGCATTATAGCGACATCGCTTACAAAGGAAATGCAAAACTGTCAAAGGTACTCATTGGATAATCGACTGTATTAAGTTGGTCTGATAAATTGTGACGCAGTAGTAACGAAATAAACAAAAATGAGTCTCATTATTTAAAATAATAATGTTTTTTCCTATTCTAGCCTCATCTTCTTCTTATCACATCGTTTCTTCTTGAAAGTTGGCGATCAGGCGACCATGGTTCTGGAATGAGCCACAAGAAACAAATCTATCGATTGCATTCGGACCATCTTCCAATGTCTTTTGGTCTGTCATTACCCTTAAATTTACCTTCAATAACACAGCCACACAAGAAAATTCATTACCACGAACCAAAATACATGGATCTAGTGTATTTGTTGACGCTGAATTTGAATTCGTAGTTAAAAAAAGCTTTATCGTGGCATTTTTTTGGCCAAAAACATCCCTGGAAATGGAATAAAACTGTGCTGTATTTGTCCATCTTGCCTGAGACTACGAAAGCCTGTATTTGTTTTCGCAGATGCTAGAACTTCTAAGATCCATCAATCCCAGGGGGTTATTAGGAAGAGGGCCTAGTTGTCTTGAATGTTTGGCACAATCAGATAAAAATACTTGATCCTTTCCGATTTTCACTAACATCCATGTGCATCATTAAAGCGTAGGGGTAGTTTCTACTACCCTCTAAGGGTAGTTTATAGTCGTGTATCGGTGGTTCAAGCGAATCTACTATACATTTGTTTACTCTGCCTAGAAACACAAAAGCCTGAACTTTTTTCGTCGTTATTGAAACTTATGAGATATCTCCGTAGGTGGGGGTAGTTTTTACAACCTATAGGGGTAAGTTTCAACCCTTTAAGAGTAATGTCTGGTTGTCACGCCAGATTCAGATATTTTGTCCCAAGAGCTACAAGAATTTGTCCTTTGTACATGTTATTTAAACTGATGAGCGTTATTTGAGTTTTAGGGTTACTTTTCACCCCCTATAAGGGTGAATTTTGGTTTAATTAATAGACATAGCTTGCTGTAATTTGAATGCATATTCTCTTCTCTAGACTTTAAAACATCTACCATTTTTCACACTTCATTAAGAGTCATTACATTATTACTATAGTATTATAACACTTCAATGGATATTTTTGGCCAAAAAAATAATGACACGATAAATCTTTTTTTAACTAAGGATTCGAATTCGGCGTCAAAAAATACACTAATTTTATGTATGGTTCATGGTAATGAACTTTTTTTTGTCGGGCTGTGCCATCAATCGTAGTTCTGTTCTTCTCATCAGGTGTCCAATGTAGTGTTTTTTCCTTTCTTTATTTAAAAGTATGAGTTCTTTTTGTTTCTGCATATGTCTTCGTCCTTCGTTATTTCTTATATTCGCGATATGCTCTAATAGATACACTGAGAAGGTTTTTTTGTGTTTTTGGATGGAGAAGATGTGACATTAGATTATATGGATTCTAAGTTCTAAATTTAAGAACGTCTCCATATTTATAAATGCTTCGCTTCCGTTCTCATTTCTTTTATTTTAGTGATTGTGACTTCAAATTATAAGAATGTTTGAACTAAGATGAGTAACCGTTTAGGGAAAATAATTATTTTGGTTTTAGCAGTATTTATGAGAAAACCAAAATTTTCTATATATTGGACTATGCAACATCATTTCTTGTAGGTGTTGTATGGGTCCCAATAACACCACAGTATCATCATCAGCATATTTGTTGCTGTTTATCACTTTGCTGTTTATTTTATTCTCATTTGTGTTTCCCTCTGAGGCTTGCTTGAAAATAGCGACAAAGTAGGTATTAAGCTACATTTAGTATTTGTGGATTATCTAATTTGGTTGCTAATGAAACTGTATCATCTGAATGTGTCATGTTATAGTGTCCTTTTCTCATCTTGTTTCTGTCATCAGCGCCCATCCCTTGATTTGCTTTGAGATCACAAAGTGTTGATAATAAATATATCTTGTCCTGATTTGTTCTCTGAATTCAGTTTCGATATCCGATACAAATGTAGGCGACACTCTTGCCTTTGCTTCTCGTTTGAGCTTTTTTTTTAGTGTTCTGCAGGCAAGAAAGACCGGTTTCGAACTGCCAAAGTGAGAGATATACAACATATATATATATATATATATATATATATATATATATATATATATATATATATATATATATATATATATATACAGTAGAACCCCGATTAACCGAGTCGCGATTACCCGAGCTCCGGATTAACCGAGCCAATCTAAGAACCTGATTATCCGAGGTACGCGCGTCTATGCTGCGTATTAACCGAGCTTCTAAAATATGTATGTACATATTTCCATTTAAAATCGTCGGGGCCTTCGGGGAATCCCCCTGGCCCGTGTGAGGTTCCCCTATTTATGTTTTTGGACTCTTTCAGCATGTAAATTTGCGTGAATGCAGTGCGTTATAGCGTTTACTACGGAGAAGTACGAGTATACTCACATAATTTATTTGGTTGGAGTTCTGGTAGTTAAGTGTAATTATTACGAACTGCTTTGTTTGAATTTTTGTTTGTCGTATTATAATGGAGCAAAACAAGCGTAAAAGAATCGTCGTTCCTATTGAAGAAAAATCAAAAGCCATCAGAAGAATTGAAGCAGGAGAGACAGTTAAAGTTGTTGCACGAGATTATGGAGTAGCTGAGGTAACAGTTAGAGATTGGAAAAGAAACCGCACAAAAATAGAAGAGTGGTGTATAAATCAAGCCTCCTCGTTCTCAGGAAGAAAATCAATGAAAATCGGCGACTACGAAAAGGTTAACGGAGCTTTATTCATGTGGTTTAACAAACAGATATCAAAAGGTGTGCCTCTGTCAGGTCCAATTTTACAACAGAACGCACTAATGATGAGTAGGCAATTCCCAGAGATAGATCAGTTTACTGCCAGTTCTGGATGGCTTGACCGCTGGAAAAAACGGTACAGTGTACGACAACTGACTGTATGTGGTGAAAAACTTTCTGCTGATGTGTCATCAATTGAGAAGTTTAAGCAGAACTTTAAAAAGCAAATCGAAGATTGTGGATACACATGTGGTCAAATTTACAACTGTGACGAAACTGGTCTGAATTATAAAATGTTACCAACAAAAACATTGGCATCTCGACAGGAAAAATCAGCTCCTGGGCATATATATATATATATATATATATATATATATATATATATATATATATATATATATATATATATATATATATATATATATTTTTCCCACTTATTGATTACAAAAGAGTTTTGAAATTATTGTGATGTCTCTAGTATCGTTTCGTTCACTATACAGCTGAATCGTCACGGTAGAATTAAATAATTTTGCAGTTATACAAAATATAAATTTATTTCTCCATTAATTCCCGAGACTTAGATAAAGAATTTATATATTTGAATATATTCTCATATTTTCTTCTGTAATTTTAGATCAAACTGGGTTTTTTGTATTCGTTATGTTCAGTTCGGCAGTACTAACAGGTAAGTTTTATACATATATATATATATATATATATATATATATATATATATATATATATATATATATATATATATATATATATATATATATATATATATGTATATATATATATATATGTATATATATATATATATATATATATATATATATATATATATATATATGTATGTATATACGAATATCTCCATTACTATCTGTGGTAATTACGGGTTTCGGCACTATGCTGACTGCTGCCTTCTCGATGTTTTGGTTATTTCTTGCTTTAACTAGTAGTGGAGATATTTATATATATAGATATATATATATATATATATATATATATATATATATATATATATATATATATATATATATATTATTCTTGAATGGACAGGTTTCCATGTGGTGTGTATTATCAAATTTTATTCTTATATTTGAGCGGGATCATTGGAGGAAACCTACTGTGAATCCGGTGGTGGGCGGTTCGATTCCTCCAGTCTGCTTGGGTGTTTGTGTTTCGTCCTTAATAAGTTGATTGCATATATAAAGTCAGAAGCTATATGATATCCACCAACGCCATAAAACACAAAAAAAAATCTTATATTTGGATTACCTTTGAAATCAGAAAATGTTGAAATCATGTAAAATAAAATAAGATATTTTGTAAACACACAACACTTAATAATAAATAATGTATTTTATTCACATCGAGAGATCTGCGTCTGCACCTGAAGGTCAGAATGTTGTGCCGCTACGTCTTCTCTGTTCTACTTTCCGGAGTCGAATCGTGGACGATTGGCTATATCGACGTATCCTGAAAATTTCCCGAACACGTAACTAATAACTGGGTGCTTAGGGGAATAGGAAAGGGTCTGAAACTGACCTGGACGCTGAAAAAGCGCAAATTGGAATACCTTGGAAACGTCACGAGGCACGACCGGTATAGACTGTTGCAATTGATACTTCAGGGCAAGCTTGAAGCAAAAAGAGGGCTATGCAGAAGACGTTACTCCTGGATGTAAAACCTAAGACTGGTTCGATCTCGGTTCGATACAGTTTTTTCGTATTGCTGCTAATAAAGTTAGAATAGCTCTGTCAATCGCTAATGGTCGGAACAGATGAAGCACTATTAGAAGAAGATTTTATTTAATTAATTTTGAATTTAAAAATAGGCTACGTACCTCGAAATCATGTTGTTTCTTAAGACGATCTGATCTCACTAAACGGGGAAAAAGTGGAAGTGTTTAAGCTTTAAGACCGTAAAAAAGTATTTTTAACCAGTTTGCTTTTTTATACCAGTAAAAGCAAACTGCTCCAAGACATAAACACTTTCTCTTTTTCCCTTTTAATGCGGTCAGATCTTTTTAAGAAATGACATAGTTTCTAGGTGCCTATTTTGGATTTAAAATTCATTAAATACATACGAGCAAAGTGTCACACAAAGTTTTTGCGCTTTTCCATTTGCCTGTCGTTTGTTCAACTCATGTGGTACCCATCTACCGGTCTTCTGAATCTTTCCCATCTCTAGCAGCCGATTGGAAACAGCTTGTTGACTAACGCCCAATTGCTCGACGAGTTGTTTTTGTGTTTGCGAATCATCTTCGTCCAACAATGCTTGCAATTCCACATCTTCGTATTTTTTTGGCGGTTTTCCACGTTCCTTGTCTGCAACATCGAAGTCACCACTTTTGAAACGCCAAAACCATCGTTCACATGTATCTTGCGATGGAGCATGTTCACCATAAGCTTCTTAAAGTAATCGGTATGATTCAACAGCAGTTTTCTTCAAATGAAAACAAAAAATTAATGCTCTTTGTTCGGTATAAATTTCGACACAACACAAAACTATGCACAAACTTTTCCAATTTATCACTCGTGCACGTCTGACACTTGTTGATGACACAACAAAATGGCGCAGTGTCAAATCTTTATAGCACAAACTGCATATGTGCACCATCTGTTGTCTAAAATCCGCATTTCATACTTGTATACCTGGTAGAATCTAATTGTAAAAGTTTAAAACAAATATTTACTACCTAAATATTTGTTTAAATTATATCAACAAATAAAATAAAGTTATTTTTTTTCGCTAAAGAAATGACGCACGGTGTTGAAATAATATTGAACCTCACCATACTGTCGAGAATCTCCTTGATATTATCAAGGCACGTAGTTTTTTTTATACCAGATAAACTGTCAAACGTAATGCACTCGTGATAATTTTCGCTCAACCTACACTTTATGAAGAATACTTCAGAGTTTTTTTCAAAATTTTTGATCAGTATTTTCGAGATAAGAGGGGGGGGGGGGGCGATTTTTAACAATTTTTTAAAAATAATACAAAGAAAAATGTGCGCAAGTATAACATTATATATATATTTTTTACTCGTGTTTTCACAAGCTTTCATTTGACGCCACACTCGATGAATTTGTAATTTTTTCTTTCACTTCCGATCATCCCCCATATACCAGATATATTATCAAACGTAATGCACTCGTGATGATTTTCGCTCAATCTATAATTTATGAAGAGTAATCAATACTTTTCGAGATAGGGTGGAGGGACAGAGAAATTTTTAAAATAATACAAAGAAAAGTGTGCCCAAGCAATACACCATATATATTTTTGAACTCGTGTCAAAATTTAACTTTCAAAACTACACAGCTCTGATTGGCCCATCGATTCCTATATTTGTGTCAAATTTCAACTTTATATGTCAAATAGTTCCAGAGACTATCGGGTGTGACAGACGGATACCGAAGTGATCCTACAGGTGTATATATGTATATATGTATATATGTATATATATATATATATATATATATATATATATATATATATATATATATATATATATATATATATATATATATATATATATATACAGGGTTACAGGGAAAGTCGTCCTAGATAATTAAGGACGTTATAGTTTAGGTCGTTTCTGACCGATTTGACTCTATGACATGATGTCCTAAACTTAACCGTTTTCGAGATATTGAAGTTTAAATATTTTCTAAAAAAAACATGTTTTTCTTGCTTTTATATCGATTTTTTTTTTATTAGAGGTTCTCGAGTGCGATTTTTTGGTTATTTTTAGTTAGTCTGTATGTCAAGTATCAAAAATCATCAAAAAAATTTGAACTAGTTACTAACAGTTTCAAATGGCGGCTTGTTAATGTTTCTAAATTACGAATTTTTATCAAGTGTTTCCTACTTTAAATCAATAAAGAGAAAAAAAAAAATTATGGAAGTTATTCTGCAAATTATTTTAAAAACTTTTACGTCTTTTTAGCTATCAAAAAAGGTATAATACTAGGAGTTTAATAGGAAAACTGTACACAGAATGACACCTAAAGCGGGCTCGGGTAGCAAAAGGTAAATTTTTAGTTCTAGGTGAAAATACGAAAAATACACAAATAAAACAAAAAACCTTGCAATTTAATATTTTTTATTAATTATAATTCATGTTCTATATGGTCGCCCCTATTTCTAACACAAATTGTCATTCTTTTTCTTAAATTACTTTTCACAACGCTGGTAGTGAGGTGCCGCCTCATTTCGTCAGCCGCATCAATTATTTTTTGTCTTAGGACATCCACGTTTTTCGATAGGAGTCATCTGGTCGTATACGAGACTTTTCATGTGACCCCACACATAAAAATCCATCGGTGTTAGGTCTGGGCTTCTCGCCGGCCAAGGTATGGGTCCGCCTCTTCCAATCCATTTGTTGGGATAATTGTCATTGAGCCATGCACGAACACTTCCTCTGTAGTGAGCTGGGCAGCCATCGTGTTGAAAGTACATGTTTTGTCTCAAACCAATAGGTAGGTCTTCCATCAAATTAGGTAAATCGTTCCGCAAAAAATTGTCGTATTCCTCGCCATTCAAATTATCTGGCAGGAAGAATGGCCCAACCAAATAATTTGAAATTATACTCATCCACACATTTAAGCTGAATCTTCTTTGTGATCTTTTAGTTCTTTTTTTGTTTGGGTTGCCTTCCTCTTTAGAAGCCCAATAGTGGGCATTGTGGTAGTTTGTAAGACCGTCTTTGTCGAATTTCGACTCGTCAGTCCATAGTATTTTCTTAAAAAAAGATGCATCTTCGACATCGGTATTGAGCATAAATCTGCAGAATTCTAATCGTCGCAACGGATCCCCTTCTTCAATGACTTGCACGGGCGTATAGTGGTAAGGGTGTTGTCCAACAGTATGCATTACAAACCATACCTTCCACTGCGAAATACCAAGCTCTTGTGCGACAACATTTGTAGATGTGGTTGGGTCCACCTCAAAGAGACGTCGTATTTCGTTTTCTTCGTCTTGGTCAAAGATACGTGGTCGTCCCATGTCAGTCCGCCGTCTTTGTACGGAGCAGTTTCTCGTAGTCTTCGATAAGTTCCATCAAATACGCTAACATCAGGTACACGACGAGTAGGATATCGCAGTATGTATTTATCACGTGCACGCGACGACGACACTCCTTCGCAAAATCCGTAACACATTAGGATGTCAGCATATTCCTCGTTGGTATACGTTGCCATATTCACAAGCAGAGATCAAAATCCAGTTACGAGCCAATTCACACAGTCAGAAGATGAAACACAGATATTTTTGAAAAGCACGGTATAGCACATCTACCACGGACGAATCGCATGAGCAGACTAAAAATCATTCAATAATGTTTAGTGAACAGAAAATGTCACTCGCACAGAGAGTACCCCGACCGGAAAAAATGCTTACCCAACCCTTTTTATTGTTTGAAGGTGCAGGTAGTAAACCGGTAATTGGTAGTATCTAAATTCTATTATTATGTAACTCTACATTTGGGCCTATTGAAATCTCATTTTCTTAGAATTTTCAATAGATCTAGTAGATATTATACCGTTTTAGATAGCTAAAAAGACGTAAAAGTTTTAAAAATAATTTGCAGAATAACTTCCATATATTTTTTTTTTCTCTTTATTGATTTAAAGTAGGAAACACTTGGTAAAAATTCGTAATTTAGAAACATTAACAAGCCGCCATTTGAAACTGTTAGTAACTAGTTTAAATTTTTTTGATGATTTTTGATACTTGACATACAGACTAACTAAAAATAACCAAAAAATCGCACTCGAGAACCTCTGATAAAAAAAAATCGATATAAAAGCAAAAAAAACATGTTTTTTTTTAGAAAATCTTTAAACTTCAATATCTCGAAAACGGTTAAGTTTAGGACATCATGTCATAGAATCAAATCGGTCAGAAACGACCTAAACTATAACGTCCTTAATTATCTAGGACGACTTTCCCTGTAACTCTGTATATATATATATATATATATATATATATATATATATATATATATATATATATATATATATATATATATATATATATATGTCAGGAAGTGGAAGAATTACAGCTCAAGCATGACTATTTCAGTATGTATAAAAAAGTTAAAGACGTTACCGGTCAAAACAGTACACGAACACCGACATATTTAATAAACGGTAATAATCAGATATTAACCGAACAAAAAGAGCTAGAAGATGAATGGGCTCGATACATTAAAAATACCTTTGATGACGACAGAGAATTACCAGAACTCATTACGGAAGGAATTTCTTTAAATATACTCCTAGCTGAAGTTGGGGATGCAATAAAACATGCAAAAACTGGAAAGGCTCCTGGACCTGATAATCTTTATGCGGAGATGTTTCAACTTTTAAATGAAGAAAATATTTCTATCTTGTGCAGCTGCATAAATTCCATCTACAGTACAGGAACTATACCAAAGGATTGGCTTAAGTCTATGTTCGTAACCTAAAAAGCCAAATGCGAACAGATGTATACAGCACCGTCTTATAAGCCTAATGAGCCACGCTTCGAAAGTAATGCTTAACATCATTCACCATAGAATACGCAATAAATGCGAACAAGATGTTAGCGAAGAGCAATTAGGATTTAGACAAGGATTTGGAACTCGAGAAGCACTTTTCGGACTGAGTGTATTTTTACAGAAATGTAGAGATCAAAGGAAGGACGTTTACTTGTGTTTTATCGACTACGAAAAAGCATTTGATCGAGTCAAGCATCTACAATTAATACAAATGCTTCAAAATATGTGCCTTGACGAAAATGACATCAGATTTATTACTCACCTATATTGGGATCAGGTGGAGACAATACGAGTAAATAGCAGAGAGACTGAGGAAATAGGAATAAAAAGAGGTGTTCGTCAGGGATGTGTTCTTTCCCCGCTCCTGTTTAATCTATACTCTGAGCACATATTCCAGAAGGCCTTAGAGAATGCCACAGTTAATGGCAAAATCATTAACAACCTAAGGTACGCTGATGATACCGTTATTATAGCAGATACAGCGGATGGACTTCAGCGTCTTATGAACAATATATCTAGGGAAGGCGATATTTTAGGCATGAAAGTAAACGTTAATAAAACGAAAGTAATGGTCATTTCAAGAACATCCGGGTTGCAAACAGATATTCGTGTTTACGATCAATTGATAGAACAAGTAAACAATTTTAAATACCTAGGGTGTTGAGTAACTAATGATTTGAATCTTGAAGTTGAGGTACGAGTTCGCATTAAAATGGCTAGAGTGGCGTTTCTCAAAATGAGATACCTCCTCACAGACTCAACCCTTTCTTTGGATACTCGTTATCGTTTTGTAAAGGTCTATATATATCCAGTGCTTTTATATGGAGTTGAGGCCTGGATCTTGGGAGTACGATCAATGAATCGTTTGGAGTCTTTCGAATTATGGGTCATGCGCAGAATATTGAAGATCTCTTGGACAGAGCGTGTTACTAATGAAGATGTACTTCGTCGAATGGGTAAAGAAAGAGAACTATTGTCTTTTATTAAAAGACAAAAAACTCGTTACTTGGGACATATTTTTATAGGGGTCCACGTTACTCACTGCTCCGGTTGTTGATGGAAGGGAAAACCGAAGGGAAAAGAAGTGTGGGGCGTCGAAAATGTTCCTGGCTGAAGATTATACGAGATTGGACAGGTCTGGATACCCACACTTTATTAAGAATTGCCCAGGATAGGGAGGAATTCGCCGTGAATACAGCCATACTTCAGTAATGGAGATGGCACTATAAGAAGATTATATATATATATATATATATATATATATATATATATATATATATATATATATATATATACGAGGCTGGTTTGAAAAGTCCGTGCAAAAATAAAAACTACTTATGTGTTTGGGGTAAACCTTTTTTATTTTTCGACATAGTCTCCTTTTAGGCTTATACACGTCGTCCAACGATGTTCTAGTTTATTGATCCCTTCCGAATAATAGGATTTGTCCAAGTCTGCAAAATATCCATTAGTGTCTGCAATCACCTCCTCGTTTGAATAAAATCTTTGTCCCGCCAGCCATTTCTTCAAATTGGGGAACAAATAGTAGTCCGAGGGAGCCAAGTCTGGAGAATAGGGGGGATGTGAAACGAGTTGGAATCCTATTTCCATTAATTTTGCGACCACAACTGCTGAGGTGTGTGCTGGTGCGTTGTCGTGATGGAAAAGGACTTTCTCGCGGGCGTTTTTCTTGCAGCTCGGTTTTCAAACGGTCCAATAACGATGAATAATATTCACCTGTAATAGTTTTACCCTTTTCTAGATAGTCGATGAGGATTATCCCTTGCGAATCCCAAAAGACAGTCGCCATAACCTTTCCGGCCGAAGGAACGGTCTTCGCCTTTTTTGGTGCAGATTCCCCTTTGGTAACCCATTGTTTAGATTGTTGTTTGGTCTCAGGAGTATAGTAATGTATCCATGTTTCATCCACAGTGACGAAACGACGCTTAAAGTCCTCCGGATTCTTCTGGAACAGCTGCAAACCATCCTTGCAATACTTCACACGATTCCGTTTTTTGGTCAAGCGTGAGCAATTGCGGCACCCATCTTGCGGATAGCTTCTCATGTCCAAATGTTTATGCAAAATATTATGTACCCGTTCAGTCGAGATGCCCACAGCACTAGCAATCTCACGCACCTTAACTCTTCTGTCATCCATCACCATATCATGGATTTGATCAATGATTTCTGGAGTCGTAACCTTCACAGGCCGTCCAGAACGTTCAGCGTCACTTGTGCCCATATGGCCAGTCCGAAAATTTTGAAACCACTTATAAACAGTTCTAATCGAAGGTGCAGTCACCATAATGTTTATCAAGCTTCTCTTTAGTCTACTGAGGCGTTTTGCCTTTCATAAAGTAATGTTTAATCTCCACACGAAATTCTTTTTCGTCCATTTCTTGAAAATCACTCGACTTCCTTGATTCACACGAATGCCAAACACAAAGAAATAGACCAATATGGCTGAAACTTGGTGTGCGTTCATTCAAGAGATGCTACTAACTAAACATGACCTCGATACGCGCCGGTGGTGCCATCTCTCGGACTTTGCACGTATATATATATATATATATATATATATATATATATATATATATATATATATATCTATATCTATATATATATATATATATATATATATATATATATATATATATATATAATATATATATATATATATATATATATATATATATATATATATATATATATATATATATATATATATATATATATATATATATATATATATATATATATATATATATATATATATATATTATATAATATATATAAAATACGTCTCTCTGTCTGTCTGTCCGTTAGTGCGCTTATCACTGGAGAACCACTTGTCCGATTTACGTGCTTTTTTTTTTTTTTTAACATACATATCTTCTCTGGCCAGGTTATAGGATATATTTTATTACGTTAGATAACATAGGGAATAAACAGTGACGATAATAGTGAATCAAGTCGGAAAAAAGTTTGCCGCTAGCGCGTTCTCTTGCAATACACTGCCTAAACCATTAAATATGGAACAATATCGTGTAGCTAAGAATATAATATATATATAAAATGCAACGTCTCTCTGTCTGTCTGTCCGTTAGTGTGCTTATCACTCGAGAACCACTTATCCGATTTATGTGTTTTTTTTTAAATTCATACATTGATTTTCTGGCCAGGTTATCTATAATCGTCTATAACATATATAAAATGCAATGTCTCACTGTCTATATGTCTGTTTGTCTGTCTACCTGTCCGTTAGTGCGCTTATCACTTAATAATCACGTATCCGATTTACATGGGTTTTTTTAAATCCTTAAAAATGTGTTCTCTGGCCAAGTTATCTATAAACCATAATATATATAAAATACAACGTCTCTCTGTCTGTCTGAACAACCGAGCTCAGTCCACTGAGAGAAATTATTATTAAAACCATTCGTTAAAAACATTTAATATAATTTATTGAAAGGAAAGCAAAACAAAATACATTCTGACATAATAAAAAATAAAATACACATTTACACTGATATAATACACCTATCTATATTTTGTTTTCAAAGCAGCCACTGCAAAAAATGCGGTTTCGCAAAGGTAGGATGTTGAAAATGGTAACAGTATACGAAATGCTCTTGCTTTTAGTGCAGAAAACTCATCATTCACCCCTGCAAGAGTGATTTATTATTAAATTGTCTTTTGATATCGCCACTTGCCGTGAAGTCTATGAAGATTTCTTCTTCGGATGTTGAGAGCCCTTGGGGAGTATTTTGAAATGGATCCCTAACCCACTTGTAACTTGCTACCAAGTTGTCGTCAGTAAGAAAAATACTTTTTAAAATTCTTTGATGATTTTCAGTGGGTACTAAAACAACTTTCACATGTTGTTCTTCAGCCTTGTATGTTTTAACATACATACATTTGCAAATATTTCTAGGTTTTTTTGCTTTACATTTCTGCTCCACAATTCCAATTTTCTACATTAATTTTATCACTTGTATCGAATACATGTGTATTTGTTGCTTGGAGATTTAAGGTATTTAGTTTCTCGAATATATCGACCCAGTAGCTCAATTTCATCACAAATAAACTATCTCGAAACTTCTCGGCTTTCGGTCGGTTTTCCTCTTCTAGAAAAATGGCGATTTCATTTCTTAATTCATAAACACGTTACAAACATTTCCCACGTGATAACCATCTTGCCTCGCAATAAAATAGTAACGCTGAATGTTCGGCACTCATGTCTTTACAAAGTGTAGAAAAAATTCTAGATTTTAGGGGTCTCATTTTAATACAATTTACTACGGTTACAACTGTAGTGAGCACAATATTCAGAGCAGGACTCATTTCTTTGGAAGCCAGAGCTTCTCTGTGGATCATACGATGTGTCAACATACACAGTGGAGATTTTTGTTTCACAAGTGCTTGTACACTTTGAAATCTTCCAGACATTGAATGAGCACCATCGGTACATATTCCGACGCAATTTTTCCACTCCATATTTGCCTCGTTTATAAAATCATTTAGGATAGCAAATAATGCGAGTGATGTTGCTTTGAGTTCTATTGGTTTGCAGAAAAATAGTTCTTCTACTCCTGATATACCATCACGAAATAGTACATAGGCAATGAAATGAGCATCTTTATTGCTATCTCATCAAGCTGAATTGAAAAAAAATTTGTCACGCAACTTCCCGAAAATCTTATGCTGTACATCTTCAGCTATATTAACAATTCGACGGGCAACAGTATCATTTGATATAGGTATGGATAGCAATTGTTTGGCAAAATTATCTCCAAACATAGTTTCTACAATCTCAATTGCTGCTGGCAAAACAAGCTCTTCCCCACTGGTGTGAGGCGTTTTACATCTGGCCATTTTATATAAAACTTTGTAAGAGGCAAGTAAAGCTTTTTCATTCACAGACAAAGTTTTTTTAAAAAATTATTTCTGCTTTACATATGATTTTAATTTTAATTCGAAGAATTCTCGGGGTTTGTTAAGGTACTCGCTATGAAGCGTTTCCAAATGTCGTTTAAGTTTATTTGGTTTCATGCTGTCTGCTGTCAAGATTTTTGAGCAAATAACACACAGGGGCCTTTCTTCTTTATTTACTTCAGTACTGGTAAACCCTAAATTTAAGTATTCTTGAGAATATTTTCTTGATTGAACCACGCTCGTCTGTGCACTTGTTGATGCTTCACTATCGTCTCATGCTTGCTTCCGCCCACTAAAAAATTTATCCATGATTCTGTATAAATTTACTGCCGTGAATACTTAATACCTTGAATTTCAATTAACACGTAAATTACAACATACACATTCACGATAAATCTGATAGCAGTAGAAGGATGAATTCGACTGAGACGGGCTGTAATTGAACGAGGTGCAGCATTTATACACTTCTGGGCAGACTTTCCGAATGTTCGAGACAACTTGGAACTTCTCGCGAAGCCGCTACCGATATGGTGGACGTGACAGAGAGCAATAGAAAGGCATCGATTCTAGTTTTATCAAAGCAGCAGATATGTGTTGCCAAATATGAATAAATTTATTTATTCTTGGTAGTGTGTAAGGTTTGTAATTAAGGTCATAGTATAACTTTAGCATCAAAATACTGAAAATACATTATTATTGCATGTATTGTTATTGTATGAGAGGGGGGGAGGCGCGATGAAAATTATGTTTGAAAATTGGGTCGCAAATATTGAAAGGATGAGAAACGCTGGTATACACACAACAGTTTCTTCAGTTGTTGCAGTTTTTGGACGTCGTAAACGTGAAGATGCTTGTACGACCACGTTTTAAAGTCTAGGTTAAGGAAAATAAGTTACACAATAAAAAAAATTAATTTTTCTAATGAACTCCTAGAGGATCTTAAAAACTTAAAAAATTTACATTGGTTACAGAAACGTACTGAGGACTTTCAATTAAAAAATAAATATAAACACCTAAAAAAATACATAAATAGTAAAATTAAGAAAGAAAAAGAAAGCTACTATAACAGGAAAATAAATAACTAAAAAAACAAAACAAAGACCACCTGGAATATAATTAATTTTTTAAATGGCAAAAACCAAAATAATTCCAATAGATACATTAACCAAATATGCACAGATAATGTCACTCTTACTAATGCAGAAGACATAGCAAGTAGCTTTAGTAATTATTTATCTACTGTTGTAAAAAATAAATTAAATTCTCACTTCAGTAACGGTTTATCACAGGAATGCACTGTATCAAAAAAACGTTTTGGTACCTTTCAATATACTAATGTAACTTCACAGGATGTTAGGTCTGCCATAAAAAAGTTATCCAATAAAAAATCAACGGGACCAGATGAGATACCTATTGCTTTGTTAAAGAGATGTTCGCCTAAAGTAATTGCTTACCAGGTTTATTTAATAAATATGTCTGTTTATGAAGGTATTTTCCCTGTTTTTAAAAAGGGCGATCCCCTTTTAATTGAAAATTATAGGCCTATATCTTTACTTAACTGTTTTTTAAAGGTTTTCGAAAAAGTTATTTACAATAAGATAACTCCATTTCTTGATAATAACAAAGTTCTAACCTCACACCAGCACGGTTTTAGAGAAAAGCACTCTACAGAGATCGCAGCGATCGACTTTATAAAGAATATATATAAAAAACTTGATATAAATGAGAAAGTAGTAGTTCTATTATTTGATCTAACAAGGGCATTTGACACAATAGACCCAGGCTTTGTAGTTAAAAAACTTGAAAGGCTAGGTATTAGAGGACCACTAAATAAATGGTTTAATTCATTTTTGAAGGGTAGAAACTTTAAAATAAAAATTGGTAATATTTTTTCGCAAATGACAAACTGTAACTTAGGGACCCCTCAAGGCAGTGTCCTAGGTCCTCTAATTTTCTTGTTGTTCATAAACGACTTACCTGAATACATTTCATGTGGAATGGTTTTTATGTTCGCTGACGATACGACCATAGTCATCTCAGCCAAAGATGAGAAACTTTTGGAGAAGAAAATTAAAATAATATTGACTGAGTTCTCAAACTGGTGTAAAAAGAATAATCTTACAATAAATTTATCAAAGACCGTGTCTATGGAATTTAAGACAAAAATGCGCAAACCAATAAACCTAAATATTGTATTTAATAATATGAATTTGCCTGTTAGCCATAGCGCAAAGTGTTTAGGAATCATAATAGATTCTAACCTCGAATGGAGTTAGGAGACTAAATAAATGTTTTTTTATGATAAAATCTTTAAAAAACTCATTAAGTGTTCCCAATCTCATAACTGTCTATTACGCTAATGCGTACCCAGCCATGTCCTATGGTCTGGCCTTTTGGGGAAGTGCGCAGGAACTGGACAGAGTGCTGGCAATGCAAAAATGAATCATGAGACTAATTTTTAGTATGCCATATAACGCATCCTGTAGGGAAGTCTTTAAGAATAGAAAAATATTAACAGTTACAAGTATTTATATATATAAACTCTTAATGTATATCTATCTAAATGAAGATAGCTTCATGTCACATAGATCTTTTCATCGTTATCCGACTCGAAACAGAGAAAATTTTTTATACTGAAAAACCCAATCATGAATATGTTAAAAAAAACTAGTTATTACTTAGGCTGCAGACTATTTAACTTACTGCCGGAAAATGTAAAAAGGATTGAATCTATGGCACGTTTTAAAAAACAAATAAAAACTATACTATTAAGTAAAACTTTTTATTCTGTAACTGAATTTGAAAGTTATCTGCTGAGCGGAGTGTGAATGTTATTCTTTATAACATCCTTACTTAATTAAAGCATCTTCAGTATGTATTTTGTTTGTTATAAATTTGTTTGTTATAAATATGTATGTTGTGTTTTTTGTTATATCTTGTATTTACTGGGTATTAATGTGTTTAATAGTAAGATTTCTTTTTTTTTTATTTATTATTTTTGATATTACCTAAGATGGGATCATACATCCCTTTGATGACATGTCTTATCTACAACTTTTGTAGCTGAAAAGATGAATAAATTGTCTATTGTCTGTTGTCTATGAACAGTTGGAAATAAAGGAGCAGACTTCTTTAATACTTTCACTAACTTTGCATTTCAGTTGTCGATAAACTTTCCAAAACAAAGAATTTTATCACTGCACGATATTCGATTTTCTCCATTTTTAAAAAATACTCAAACACGTCTACTTTAATCAGCTGATAAACAATGAATGACTTGACAGATCGACTTGAGATTTAGAGTGTGTTTACAGGACAGATAAAGCTTCAAAATGATGTTCAATATTTGGTTCAAGTGATGCTTCATAGGTGTCGCTTTCAGAACTTACTGACTGACCCGATAAGTATTATATTTTGTTTTTTAGGAGCTAATGCAGTAAACAGCGTAGCCTCGACCATGTTTTATCCAAGATTTCCTCCAATTTACATGAAAACATGTATAATCGGCGAAGGAGTTGCTTCACTTATTGGTGATTCCTTAAACATTATATCTGTAGCAGCTTTCGATGACATAAGAGACTCCACTCTTATGTATTTTCTCATTGGTAGTTTCATGATTACAGTAACATTGCTAATTACTATATTCACGTCAAGGACATCATTTTTCAAGTAAGTTTGTTACTACCTAATTTGACATTGAACGGAAGCATTATTAACATTATGGTGGTTATTGGAATCAACTTTGTTTAATTATATTGACTTTCCGAAGTTTCACTTACGATTGCACGAGACTTTACGCCTTGCGATTAAAAATCAAATAAACCCCGAAAAGCATAAACCCCTTCTTTTTCAAGTAATGCAAGCCGCATCTCTATTAACTGTAAATATTGTAAATGCATTCAGTTTGTAAAGGAATATGGTCTTTTTGTGTTCTAAAAAATTGTTTATTTGGTTATAAGTAAGAAGAATGCAAAATCTATCGCTGTATTTCTGTAACAAGCAGTTTAAGTAGATTATATGGCTATGAACTATGCGCTCTTTAAAATCTGCTTCAATGACGCCCTGATAGGGTGGCTTGAGAATCGATATACAATTGACTCATGAAAATAGCCTGTACAAACTACAGATCGGGACGACCTAGAATTCTTGACAAACCGACTGATTCGAGAGTACCAGAAATGGGGCTTACAAATGAATAAGACAAAAACAAAATATAACACGTAGGCTAAAAAGTTTTTGGTCTGAAACATAGATGTCGCCCTTTTCAAAAAATCCATATGATTTTTAGGAAGTACCAACCTTTAAACGATATGTCTCAAAATTTCATGATATTCCGATGATTAGTTTACAAGTTACAATGGTTTTAGTGATGCTACTTTTGATATTTTCAAAACAATGGGAAAAATCGAATTTCGTGTCTTGGTTAGACTCTGTTTTTTGATGGGAAAAAATACCGTTCAAGCAAAGCAATGGCTTGATAAGTATTACGGGGACTCTGCCCCTGGAAAATCACTCATCATTTACTGGAGTGCTGAATTTAAACGCGGTCGTACATATACAAATGATGCTGAACGCTCTGAACGCCCAAATGAGGTGGTTGCACAGGAAAACATCAAAAAATCCACCAAATTGTTTTGGATGGCCGTAAAGTGAAATTGCGTGAGATAGCTAATACTCACATATATATATATATATATATATATATATATATATATATATATATATATATATATATATATATATATATATATCAAGGATTTTCTACAGCTGACGCTGTCTTCCTTCTCTCAGCCTTTGATTCCATCCGTTTCTATCTTCCCAGTCTCCATCTGTTAGACCCCTGTCCTCCATAGCCTCGTCCACATCGTGTCTCCACGATCGTCTGGGTCTTCCTCTTTTTCTTCTCCCTATAGGGCTCCACTCGGTTATTTTAATCGTTTTTCTTCAATGGTGTTTATTGCGTTCTCTTTGATGTTCATTCTGCTTCTTATTTCTTCATTTGTTATTCTCTCCATACGTGTCACTCTACAACATCTTCTCCAATACTCCATCTCTACTGCGTTAATTTTAGATTTATTTCTTTTGTTGATCGTCCATGTTTCTGACCCGTATGTCATTATGCTTTGTTTTATTGATTTGTATATGCGTGTTTTGTTTCTGTTTGTAATGTGCTTGTCCCACAGGATCGAATTTAATTGTCTTATGCATGTCCGCGCTTTAATCTCTTCTTCTGATTTTGCGTTTCTTGAAATGATGGTTCCTAAATATTTAAATGTATCGGTTCCTTTGATTATTGTTTCGTTATCAATTTTTAGATTCTCCACGATTGTCATATATTGCTTCCCAATCCATTTTATTGCGCTTAACCAGGTCCAAACAGCGCTCAGAATCACTAGTGGAATAAAAACACTTTGTTGTTTTTGATCCACTGTGAGTAAACGTGGTACCCATTTCGAAGAGAGCTTTCTCATGCCCAAATATTCATGCAAAATATGAGCAACACACATCTTTATAGTGTCAGCTATCTCACGCAACTTCACTTTACGGTCATCCAAAACAATTTTGTGGATTTTTTATGTTTTCCGGTGTAACGACCTCATTTGGGCGTCCAGAGCGTTCAGCATCATTTGTGTCTGTACGACCGCGTTAAAATTCAGCATACCAGTAAATGATGAGTGATTTTCTAGGAACAGAGTTCCCGTAACACTTATCAAGCCACTGCTTTGCTTGAACGGTATTTTTTCCCATCAAAAACAGTGGTTAATCAATACACGAAGTTCGATTTTTTTCATTGTTTTGAAAATATCAAAAGTAACGTTACTAAAACCACTGTAACTTGTAAACTAATCGTCGAAATGTCATGAAATTTTGACACGTATCGTTTGAAGGTGTGTACTTCCTAAAAATCGTATGGATCTTTTGAAAGGGCGACATCTACGTGTCAGACCAAAAAGTTTTCAGCCTACATGTTATATAAATGCGTTCGAGAATTATAATACCAACCGACCGACAGCCTGACAGTCGGATAGACAGACTGATGGGAATATATAGTTTTCGTAATCTAACAATATTAAAACGCAAAGAAAAGCAAAAGTTGAGGGGGGAAATTCTTTCCCTTCAGCGATGTAAAAACAATCATTTACCTACTGAGCCAAGGGTAAGTAAGTATATGGCGCAGTAAAAAAAAAGGTCAAAATAAATAAGAGATAGGTATAGTTTAGATACAGCAATATTATGATTTTATCTTCTCTGGGGTATCACCAGGAATATTGTCCTTAGTTTTGGACCTCGAAAAACTTGTGCTCTTTTGTTTTAAAAACGTGCTTTTTGAGCTTAAAATGTAAATAACTCCGGTTATATATATATATATATATATATATATATATATATATATATATATATATATATATATATATATATATACTAGCCGGGCCCACGGCTCCGCTCGCGTGGACTTGATTCACCACTGTCGTCACTGCTTATTCCTTATGTTACCCAACGTAATAAAATATCTCCCATTATTTCCCCTTATATCTCAATATTTCTCCTTACCTTCCATTATCTCTACATAATTTCCATTATCTAGGCTTATCTCTGCTCATCTCCCATTATTTCTCCTTATCTCCCATTATCTCACCTTATTTCCCATTATCTAGGCTTATCTCGACTTATCTCGCAATATTTCTCCTTATCTCCCATTATTTCTCCTTATCTCCCATTATCTCGCCATAACTCCCATTATCTAGACTTATATCTGCTTATGTCCCATTATTTCTCCTTATCTCCCATTATTTATATTTATCTCCCATTATCTCACCTTATTTCCCATTATCTAGGCTTATATCGAATTATATAGAGTATGAATTTAAAAAAAAAAAAGAAAATCGGGTAAGTGGTTCTCAAGTGATAAGCGCACTGACGGACAGACAGATAGACAGGCAGAGAGACAGGCAGACAGACAGACAGAAAGACGTTGGAATTTATATATATTCTAGATAGAAGATTATAGATAACCTGGCCAGAGAACAAATGTATGAATTAAAAAAAAAAACACGTAAATCGGATAAGTGGTTCTCGAGTGATAAGCGTACTAACGGACAGACACACAGACAGAGAGACGTTGCATTTTATATATATTATATTCTTTGCTACATCATATTGTTCCATATTTAATGCTTTAGGCAGTGTATAGCAAGAGAACGCGCTAGCGGCAAACTTTTCTTCGATTTGATTCACTATTATCGTCACTGCTTATTCCTTATGTCACCTAACGTAATAAAATCTATCCTATAACCTGGCCAAAGAACATATGTATGTTTAACAAAAAAGCACGTAAATCGGATAAGTGGTTCTCCAGCGCACTAACGAACAGACAGACAGACAGAGAGACGTTGCATTTTACATATATTATAGATACTCTTTGCTACATGATATTGTTCCATATTTAATGGTTTAGCATGTTTAAAAAAAAAACACGTAAATCGGATAAGTCGTTCTCCAGTTATAAGCGCACAAACGGACAAACAGACAGTGATACGTTGCATTTTATATATATTATAGATGTAGTAAAATATATATCTATAACCTGGTCAGAGAACATATGTATGAATTTTAAAAATCACGTAAATCGGATAAGTGGATCTCGAGGGATAAGCGCACTAACGGACAGACAGACAGACGGAGAGACATTGCATTTTATATATATTATAGATATAGATTATTATTATTATTATATAACCTGGCCAAAGAATATATGTATGAACTTAAAAAAAAAAGACACATAAATCGGATAAGTGGTTTTCGCGTGATAAACGCACTAATGGACAGACAGACAGAGAGACATTGCATTTTATATATATTATAGATTATAGATATTCTCTGCTACATAATATTGTTCCATATTTAATGGTTTAGGCTGTGTATTGCAAGGGAACGCGCTAGCGGCAAACTTTTTTCCGACTTCATTCAATATTTTACATCACTACTCATTCCTTATGCTACCTATCGTAATAAAATATAGCCTATAACCTGGCCAGAGAACATATGTATGTTTAAAAAAAAAAAAGTACGTAAATCGGATAAGTGGTTCTCCAGTGATAAGCGCACTAACGCACAGACAGACAGACAGACAGAGAGACGTTGCATTTTATATATACTCGTATTATAGATATACATATATATATATATATATATATATAATATATATATATATATATATATATATATATATATATATATATATATATATATATATATATATACAGTGCGACCTCGATAATCCCGACTAATTAAAACCGAAGTGATCCGAATTAGTAAATAATTCGAATTACTGAAGCAGGACATTATTTATATTAAAAAACGAATCATTTAATACGAAAAGATTAAAAAATAGCACTTACATAGAATAATATTTAAAATAGAAGCTTTATTTTGTAAAAAAATTTGTAATTTTTGTTTGCTTGACGCTTCTCTGGTTCATCATAAAAACAATTTCTTTTAATCTCTGAAGTACAAGAACATCACTTAGAGGGATATCATTTTTTTCTACCCATCTCATCCACACATTGAAACTTTTAACTGCCTCATCATTCTTCAAAGTGTCTTAACAGTATTTAACTCTGAACCTTCATTATCACTCTCGTGTTGTTCATCTGTATCATCTATGTCTTCCAGCGGTAACAAATCTTCATCATTTTCAAGTCAATTACATATTTCCACGTTCGTGAGATTCTGCTCAATGAGAACATACAGCATATCTGAAACATATGTTAAATATTTACGAATTAACCAAACTCAGAGGAATCAGATCTTCAGCATCCTATTCAGTGTCTGGGTTGGTATCTGCCACATAAGCCATAATTTTGTGCCAGCACTTTTTCAAGACTTCAGGGGAGACTTTTTCCCATGAATTGCATGGTAGACATACAGCATCTTTTAGGTTAATGCTTTTTAATAACCTAACAAGTTTCTCTTCATTATTTGGTAAAATATGGGCTAAAAGACTTTTCCGATAAAATAATTTTGTCAGTCTGATTGCATTCTGGTCCATAGGCTGTAAAAGTGCAGTACAATTTGGTGGAAGAAATAATGTTGTAAACTGTCCATCCTCACTAGCCAGCTCTTCTATAGTTCCATGGCTTAAAGCGTTGTCAACGATTAGCAGGGCTCTTTTTGGCAAGTTGAGACTTCTTAAATGACTTTTGAGTTGACGAATAAAAGAGTGATGAAATCAGTCTAAGAAAATTGCTGTAGTCATCCATGCATTGGCAGATGATTTGTACTCAAAAGGTATGTTCACATTTTTAAAACCCCTCGGATTTTTTGCCTTTCCTATCACTAACAACTTTAATTTTTGTGATCCATCAGCATTGCAACATGCTAGAAAGGTAACGTGTTCTTTGTTTATTTTTCGACCTGGTGCGGTCTTTTCCTGAGAACGAACCAGCGTTTTTTCAGGCAACATTTTCCAATACAGAGCTGATTCATCTGCATTGTATATTTGAGTAGGTCCAAGGTTTAATTCTTTTATCTTATCTGCGAATAAAGTTAGGAAAGGATCGACGGCACTTTCATCATTGGATAGTTTTTGTCCACAAACTTTTAAAGCACGCAGACCATGTCTTTTTCTGAAGTTAGAAATCCAGCCTCTGCTAGCTCTAAAATTATCATTCTCGTGGGTTTCAGTGTAAAACTGTTTTGCTTTGCCTGATAAAATTTCGTAGGAAATTGGGACCTGCCTTGATCGTTACGTACAAAACCATGTATACAAACGAGTTTCCATTTTTGGATATTCGGCTTTTCGTAAGATTTTTCTAGCTCCAGGGCCGGAATCACATTTGGAAATAAATCTAAAAGAAGTTACACGTCCATAGTGAGTGTCCAAAATTATCTTCAAAATAAATCATATATACCTTTTGATTTTCCCTTGCTTCTTTTTTATATCCGAAATTGTGGATGTTCCTACTCCATTTGCCAACACTTTTCACCAAGAACTAGTCTTTCTAATATATTGGACTTTTGTTTTATTGTTAGTGTAATGTGTTTTCTTTTAGAAGGCATTTTAATATGTAGGTACATATACGTAAAAAAAAACGTTTACATACTTATATGAACCACATAAAGTAAAATAGAACGTAGGTATGTTGTACTTGTGACAATAAACAAACAACTACAAAGTCCTTAACCTTTAGACGCGATACGCGATGCGTTGTAGGCAAATCAAAGGCACCTACAGTTTGTGTGAATCCCAGATGTATTAGACTGAGAGTTAGGGGAATCCCCGCATTATCGATTTCAGTTTTTCCACGTAGTTTAAATTAAGTAGATGTCTAAAAACGCAGATCCGGATTATCTAGTACTATAAAATGTTTTAGATGTCGCTTCAGTAGTGAGGTTCATTGTCCACGTTGCTCCCGAATTTCGCTTAATTATAGTGTTTTAACAGAATATTAATTAGGATCGTAATGTTGGTTGGGTGGTGAAGTGACCAGAGCTGTAAGTTATAGTGAACGATTATAAAATTGTTTGTGGATCTGCCTAGTACTGGCCTTTTACTGATTAATAAGTTCCCGCCATTATGGTACTGTCATCAACGGACATACGTGAAATCAAGACGCTGATTACCAATATTTTCAACGACAAATTCCTCGAGGAAATGGCTAATAAAGTTGCCGATATGGTTGAAAAAAAAATTGAGGAGCGACTTGAGATTCAGTCACAAGAAATACATAACATTAATAATAAATTAGTTCGACTGGAGACTGAGAATCAAGCATTGCGCAGGATTGTTGATCTCCATGAACAGTCTACGCGCAATCTTAATGTTCGAATATTCGGAATGGCTGCCGAAAATAACGAAAACCTACGCGGTAAAGTTTAGATTTGTTCAAATATAGGCTAAAGGTAAACATTCAAAATACAGAATTAGTGAAGTGCCACCGGGTTGCAGCAAAAACCACTAGTAATAATAAACATCCATCTGTGTTGGTACGGTTTTCGAATGACGAGATAAAAACTTCAGTTATAAAAAACAGAAAAAACTTAAAAAACAGTGGTGTTCTAATAAAGGAAGATTTAACCAAAGCCAGATTGGCTTTATTAGACCGTGCCATTCGCAGTTTTACTATTAAAAATGCGTGGGTGCATAATGGTAATATTTATGTGCGTTATAGAGATGTAGTGCATCGTATTATGGAAGAAAAGGATTTGGACAATTTAAAGGACTAGGACTTTTACTTACGGTAACAGCATGTCATTCTCTGTCATGTCTTTATTGTTTTTTTTTTGTTTTTTTGGAGAGGGTTAGTACTACCTAAAGGATGTAACAGAATTTTAATGCTTTCATTTACATATTTCTTGTTTTCGAATTTCATTGTGTTTACGGTTTTACTAGTATTCCTATCTCTGTAACGAGTAATGTGGGCTAATTGCCTTTTTTTTTGTGCTCTCTTCTTATCATATATTTTATTTTATTTCTATTTATAACTATTAAGTTGAACTCTCATTCTTTTTTTTTCTATTAGTGTTAGTGGTAGAATTATATGTTCAATATCAAAAAATTTAGAGCGATTACCATAGCACATTTAAATGTACGTTCTTTGTTACCTAAATTTAATGATGTAAGAGATCTCCTGTTGCTTGGGAATTATGATATTTTTTGCCTGTCTGAGACATGGCTGAATCGAGATACTCCTAATCATAATTTGTTCATACAGGGTTATAATTTATTTCGGATGGACCGCCATGTTGGTCGGGGTGGAGGAGTAAGTATTTATGTCAAAGATGTGATGACTTGTAAAATAGTTCCCTCTAGTTGTAATATTGAGCAACTTTGGTTAAGTTTTAATTTAAATAATAAGAATGTCTCGGTGGGTGTAGTTTATCGTCCACCTGATTTTAATATAATGCATTTCATAGAGATATTCGAGCAGGATATTTCTTCTTTTTTGTCATTACATGATGAGTGTCTGTGTCTTGGAGACTTTAACGTTGACTTATTAAAACATGATACTCCGTGTACCCGTCATTTTTTAAATTTAATTGAATCTTTAAACTTGTCCCAAATAGTGGATGCTCCGACACGAATTACCCTCACTAGTGCGACCTTGATTGACCTAATTTTAACAAGCAATGTCGAAATTATTAATAATGTTCAGGTTGAGCCAGTTTATAATATATCTGATCATGATACTATTAAATGTGTTTTAAACATTTCAAATCCTCCGAAAATACCCGTTTTTTAAAATTATTAGAGACTTCAAAAATTTTGACCTTGATACCTTTGTGGCCAATTTACATGGGGCTTCGTTCGATAATATTTTTTTGTTGGAAAATATAAAGGACAAGGTTCAGTTTTTTAATAATACTTTAATAGATGTTTTTAACGTTCATGCCCCCCTAAAGCGTATACGTATAACTAAGAAATTTGCACCATGGTTAACAGATAATATTCGATTTTTAATATCTTTGAGAAATAATGCACACTCTAAGTGGCGTAGGACTAAAAATGTGGCTCATTACAATTATTACAAATCTCTTAGAAATTATACTACCTTGGCATGTCGTAGAGAGAAAAAAGCCTACTTTTCCCAAAAACTTAATACCGGTGGAGTTAATAAAATTTGGAGGGAACTCGATATGTTAAATCTTAGAAAAGGAAAACCGGATATTCCTTCATCACTTTCCGATCCTGATAATATAAATGACTATTTTATTAATGGAATCGCTAAGCTGCGTCCAAACCTTGAACAGATTAATTGGTATCAAACCAATAAAAAGCCTGGGGTAGAAAATTTTGATTTTCATATAGTTGCTGAAGAGGATGTGATTAAACTGTTGTATTCCATAAAGACTAATGCGGTGGGCGTTGACGGGTTAAGTATAAAGCTTTTGCTTCTTGCCACTCCATATATAGTACCCTTTATTACACATATAGTGAACTGTTGTCTGCTCTCGGGTGAGTTTCCTGATCATTGGAAACATGCGATTGTTACACCTTTGCCTAAAGTTGCATGCCCAAATGAGTACAAAGACTTAAGGCCCATAAGTGTTCTTCCCGTCCTCTCTAAGATTTTGGAACGGTTCATGGAGTCACAACTCCGTGGCCACTCTGATAAATTCTCCATTTTGCCCAAATTTCAATCGGGATTTAGACCAGGTCATAGCTGTGAGACAGCCCTTTTGGAAGTAATTGATGACATACTCAGGGGCATCGATGGAGGGTGCTTAGCAGTTTTGACCCTCATTGATTTTTCTAAGGCCTTTGATACAATAAGTCACAGCCTTCTTTGTTCTATACTAACATACATTGGTCTCAGTAACAACAGTTTGAAATTATTGCAAAGTTTTTTAAGTAATCGAAGTCAATCAGTGCGAGTCGCCGGTATTGAGTCGAGACCTTTACCAATCACCTGTGGTGTCCCACAAGGTTCCATTTTGGGACCTCTATTATTTTCAATTTACACTTCACAACTAATACATCGGGTGAGGTATTGCAAGGTACACTTGTATGCCGACGATACGCAGCTTTATCACATATGTCGTCTTAACGAGATTCACAGATGCGTCAGAGAAATCAATGATGATCTGGTGGGGCTAGTTTCTGCTGCCAGTGACCACTCCCTATCAATTAATACAAAAAAAAGTACAGTCATGATTTTTGGTACTCAGAGGCTCAGAAGCGGTTGCTTACCACATATTAATATTAAAATCAACGGGGAAGTGTTACGGATTGATGACAAATGTAGAAATTTAGGCCTTACTATGGACTACAATTTGAGGTACAGATCGCATGTGAGCATAGTTATACGTCGGGCGTACTTTAGTTCAGGTGAAGATGATTTACAATTCTAGGGACTATTTAAATCAAAAATTGAAAACTATATTGTGTGAGTCTCTGGTATTGTCCAGATTAAATTTTTGTGATACTATATATCGATTTTCAATAGACTCATCCGATAGACGACGTATCTAAGTTCTTCAAAATTCATGTTTGCGCCTAATATTTGGTATTCGTAAAAGGAATCACATAACACACCAATTGTTTGAACTGGGATGTTTAAATATGAATGATAGACGTTGTTTGCATGCGGCTTGTTTATTCCACAAAATTGTCTTAACGGGTGTTCCCTCCTACCTACATAGAAAAAATTACCTTTAGATCAGATGTTCATAATTTGAATGTCCGTTTTCGAGGTCGCCTTACGCCTCCGGCTCACAAAACTGAAAAATTTAGATCGTCCTTCTCTTTTCAAATAGCTAAGATTTATAACTCAATTCCAGAAAATATAAAACTATTAGATCCTAGGTCATTCAAGGCGGCGTATAGGAGGATTTTGTTAAATATATAAAGATATAGTACTTATTTATGTAAATTTTCCTTCAGAAAGGAATATCACTAGCTCTTGAGTGTATCTGTGCTCTGTATGAATTCTATTGTTTATCTCGGATATGTTGGGGTGACTCGCCTGTCTGTTTAACAATTTAATTTATATCAAGGTTTTTTTTTTTGTTGTTTGCTCTGGTTGTGTCTCTATTTTCTTTGTCTTTTTTTTTCTTTTTTCCTAACACTTAGAACATTACACAGTTTTTTTTTAAGATACTAGCACAGTTTAATAGATAAATATTGTATTCGATAAACTTTAGTATTAGGATGCTTAAGGTAAAGAACAGGGGGAATGTTTGTACCTTCATGGTCTTACATTCCCAGCTGACCTTCGGCATTTTCCAATTTAATGTAGCATTTTGTTTATTTAGTTTATGATGTTTTGTTTTCTCTTTCATAATTGGAAATAAAGACCATATTTATTTATTTATTTAAAATCCGGATTATAAAGTACACAATGCAATAGAAATGTTTGTCCGGATTATTAAAGAATCCGGTTTAATGGAAATTCGGATTATCGAGGTGGCATTTGTATATATATATTATATATATATATATATATATATATATATATATATATATATATATATATATATATATATAATAAATCTTTTATTTATTAAATAGAAGCCGTTATTTGCCCCTCATGAGCAAAAACTAGTAGAGTACATGGAGGAGATCGAGGTAATTTTTGTACGCCTTTTGAAAATAGTCTCTGTAGTTGTTTAAAACTTGGTTGTACAGTTTTTGGGCCACCACCATTCATTTTAGTATAAAAAGAATCTAAGTTCAGCTCAAAAAATTAAAAAACACAGAAGACTATTTAGTTGTTAATATAAAATTGAGTTGGGTACAACGAAGACAGTCCACGAGGCTTGAGAATAGAGGGCAGAACACTTGAATACGTAGACGAATACATCTAGCAAGGGCAAGTAATAAAGTGTGGAAAATCAAATCAAACAGCAGAAGTACAGGCATGGGCAGCATCAGAAACGAAAGTATAAGACAAAAGACTAAAGTGACAGACGTAAGAGAGCAGGTAGCATGTTTGAAATGCAGATGAGCCGGTCACACAATGAGACAACAACATGACAGATGGAAAAAAAGAATTCAAGAATGGAGGCTATGGTTGGGACAAAGATCCAGAGGAAGGTCCCAAACAAGATGAATAAATGACCTGAAAAGAACGGCTGGTTTAGGATGGATCAGAAAGACGCAAAATTGAGAAGGGTGAAAAGAGGAAGGGGAGGCCTGTGTCCGAGACTGGATGGAAGAAGGCTTATTAGATAGTTAGATAGATTTATTATATTATAGGAAGGTTATGATATAGCTGAGGCGCACATAATTGGATTTATCTCTAATTTAAATAACTGTTAACTTATTTTTTTAGTTATTGCTTCCATAGTATGCAAGAAGATCTTAAAAAAGATATGCCAAAGGCCAAAGAAATATTAAGAGTTACAAGTAAAATTCGAATCACTGTTTTCTTATACGTGATGATCGTCGTTAGTTTGGCCGGTAGCCATACGTCCGTTACGTCACTTGTGGTTTCTGAGCAAGACAGTACGACGAGTGTCTGGGCTAGTAAGTAAAATTCAATTATTTTATGTGTATATTAATAACTTGGTAAAGCCTTTTAATGATGGGTATTTAACATAAAAACTAATCTGTTTTCTAGAGAGGTTCTTTACTCCAGTGCTTACTTTCTTTTGGACTGATTGTTGCCTATTGATCGGCAGATTTTTGGCTACTCATTCTCCTCTACAAGTAAGTTTTCCAAATGAGGCAGACACTTGTGATGATTATAAGAAAGAATCATACACTCTTAAGTATTGAAGGATCATATTTTTTTTTACTTTATTTCGACTTTTTTTTTCCAGAATATGCCAGATGTTGGTTTCTATATAATTTCAATATTAGGAACTGTAATATTTTTACCACTCATATGGTTCTGTAATGCACAGCCTAGAAATCATTTAACTGTTCTCTTTCCACATGACTATCAATATGCAATTATCTTAGGCTCATTTATGATTATCACTGGCTTCTTGGTAAATATGGGAGTGTTATTGATTCCAAGGTTTGTATTCCTATATTTCTTAAATTCGGGTACATCATAGTTTATAGGGATAGGGAAGTTAAAAAATAGCAGAAGAGAGAGCACTGACACCATCTATCTGAAACGTTTCCGAAATGATTTTTCTCCAGATTTTAAGTAGCGCCACAACAAAAAAAGTTTGAACTCACAACTGTAAACAACACTTCTGCAATGAGAATAAAAAACACTAAATTTTTAGTAAAATTTCCAGTTTTATTGATTTTTATACTTGACACGTGTTTCACTAAAACATTAGCTTTATCAAAAGTATGGGTATAGAATGAAATAAACATACTTCTGATAAAGCTAATATTTTAGCGAAACACGTGCCAGGTATAAAAATCAATAAAAGTGGAAAATTTACTAAAAATTTAGTGTTATTCTCATTGAATATGAATTTCCATCAAGTAACGGCCGAGTCAGTTAACACTTCTGCATTGAACCAGCTAGTTCGGATCAGTCAGTGTTGAGTAGTAAACTTGTGAACTTTATGTGTCGTAGTCGTTCTGTCACAGAAAAAAGGTAAAATAGCTACGCAAACATTTGAAGAAAGCTTATATTATTGATTGTTTATGGCGTTCACAAGTGGTTTAATCGCCTTAAAGAAGGACGAGAGTCGCTGGAGAATGATGAAAGATCAAGGCGTTCCAGCACAAATTCGGCCGACGCAAACGTGGTGAAAATTCCTCATCTTCTACAAACTGACCGCTTATTTTTCATGCATATTAATGGTAGAGATCTCTAAATCAAGTATTTAAGACATTGTTCGAAATGTTTTGAACAAGAGGAAAGTGTTCGCGAAGTTTGTTCTCTACAGCCTGAGAGCCGAACAAAAAGAGCAACGCAGACCATTCCTTTCTGCAGAAAATAAAGAGGGGGGTGGGTCGTGGTGTTACCAATACGAGCCTCCATCTCCTAAAGTGGCGCAATGGTTTGGTATTGTGTCAAATATTTGTAATTTACTGTATGCCCGTAGGGCCAGCCCTAGCTTTTTTGCCGCCGTAGGCAAACTCAAAAAATGCCGCCGCAACTAAGCCTAAAGAAAACTATGTTAACCAGGAAAATGACATATAACTAGATGTTCAAAGCCGATTGTAACCTAAAAATTCGGACATAACCTCAAACCATCGATTTGGCGGGAAAATTAAGTTTAAGATCACAAGTGTCGCCATCTGTTGGTTTATGTGTAAAGTTTGGGGAATCCAATTACAGATTTTTACCTTACATGTTTTCGCTATTTAGCAATTTAGCATTAAAAACCGCCTGTATTACAAATTCCTGTAATTCTAGTTCCTAAACTTACACAAAGAATGAAAGATGGTGACACATCATCTATCAATTTTATAGATAGATTCTAGAGCATAACGATGGAATGGTGAAAGCGCAGTAATCAGAACAGGCGAAAGTTCGGCCCGCAGCCTGTGCTGGATGGATAGTATTATATGGGATTATTGTAAAAAACTGAGTTAGAGTTCTGGTTGAACGTTCTCTCGCCCCTGATTATTAATTAATAGCATCAACAACAGGGACCATCTATCAAATTTACAGTCAACTTCAGCTTAGGCAATTAAAGTTGCCTTTAGGGTTAGTTCTAAAACGTTTTGATAGGTCTAACAGATGGCGTCTGTCTGCTTATTAATTAGTAACGATTTTTATTGTTAACAGCGACATCTATCAATTTTACCGTCAAACTTCAGTCTTACAGTCAAAGTTCCCTATCACTCTAGATCCAAAACGTTCCAATAAACCTAACAGAGGTCGTTTGCTAATTAATTATTATCAAGTTTCCTGAGACAGACGGGTTGAGGCTGACATGAGGAAGTTGGACTATAGAAGGATGGTGCTTAAAATCAGATCATGTAATATAATTGAACTGTTACGGGCAGACAGACAACACACCTTGATGACCTTGAAATGTCACCTAAAATGTATTTTAGGTTCATAAGAATTTACATGGGATTTTGGTTCCCGTTCACTTATAACTTTTATCCGATTAGTCAGATGGATAGGCAACCAGACAGACAGACTGACAGACAGACAGTTAGACATTCAGTCAGACAGACAGTTAGATAGACCCGTTTACCTGTCTACCTGTATTGTCTGTCTGTTTCTCTCTCTGTCTGCCTGTCTGTCTGTCTGTCTGTCAGTCAGTCTACCTTGTATGATCCCAAACGAAATTTTCCCGCCAAATCGATGGTTTGAGGTTGTGTCCGGATTTTTAGGGTACAATCGGCTTTGAACACTCATATAATTGAATTAAGAAACTAAAACTACACGTAATACAGATTTACGAAAAATTGTTTTATTGAAAAACAGAGTTTACATTTTTAATGAGCTAACGACAAAGAACTTACAAACTAAAACTACTACCTACTATTTTCAGAGTAAATTTAAATAACGAATTTATTAGTACATGTACAGGGTGAGTTAACGATAGAGTAAAGTTCATTATCTCATTCGTTTCGAGAATCACGAAAAAATGTTAAATACAGTAGTTTCAGGGAATATTAAGGAGCACAGTTTAAAATTATTTTTGAGTATACAGGGTACTTCAAAAAAGTGTGGCCGATATAACATATGTTTTTTAAATGGAACATCCTATTTTTTCATTTATTTTTAAATTCTGCGTAAAATTTTATAACTTTTTTATTAATAACGTTATACACCTAAACCTAGTAGTTTTTCTAATATTTCAATTTAAAAAAAAAATACTAGTTTTCAGTTTTGTTTGGAATACTCATATTTGGTACGAGCATTCTAGAGAGATGAAAAGAAAGATATCTGTAAAGACATTTGAGTTAGATGCTACAGGGTGTTCAAAATAAATTTATGCATTTCGACTATTTTAAATTGAAAAATCTCAAATTTTTTTAAATAGCACACCCTGTATATTATTATATTTTCTGATAGATTTTACAAAACTCTCCAACTTTTATTAAGTATGTCATATACCTATTTCTAATAGTTTTCGATTTATTTTGAATTTTTCAATTTTTAACCTTTAATAAAAGTTGGAGGGTTTATAAAATCTATCAGAAAAACTAATAATATACAGGGTGCGTCAAATTTGAGATTTTTCAGTTTAAAATAGTTGAAATGTATAAATTTATTTTGAACACCCTGTAGCATCTAACTCAAATTTCTTTACATATATCTTTTTTCATCTCTATAGAACGCGCTAGTACCAATTATGAGTATTCCACCTTCGGAAACAATGGCGCTATTGGCAATTATTTACAAAACTGAAAATTAGTATTTTTTAAAAAAAAATTGAAATATTAGAAAAACTACTAGGTTTAGGTATATAACATTATTAAAAAGATATAAAATTTTACTCAGAATTTAAAAATAAATTAGAAAACAGGATGTTCCATTTAAAAAAACATATATTATATCGGCCACACTTTTTTGAAGTACCCTGTATATTCAAAAATAATTTTAAGCTGTGCACCTTAACATTCTCTAAAACTATTGTATTTGACTTTTTTTTTCGTCATTCCAGAAACAAATGATATAATGAACTTTACTCTATCGTTGACTCACCCTGTACAAGGTGTTAGTAGCGTAGAAAAATCTCAAGTACAAAGATTATAATACGAATCTAAAGCCTCTCTTACCTTTTAGCAAAATGAAATCGCTACTTTCCACAGCCACTACACTTGTAACTAACACAAACTGTATCACTACCATAACCGGATGTTGATGCATAAATAAAGCATTGTTTTAAATCTCTTATTTGTGAGTGGAAAAAGCTTGTTGAATTCTGCCTGCGGTGCCGGCGCGGGCGCATCTCACACTTTACGTATAGAAATAGCCAGAACTTCTGGGTATTTCTATAGACAGGAATAGACAGGCTTCTGGCAGAAGCTTGTCTATTCCTGTTGTAACTGGGGGCACGGCAGTGCCCCCGCCAAGTCGAGCAGAAAGCACAGCCGTACCATCCTTTTCTCGAAGCCACTCACGGCACTTTCAACCCCCCTGTAACTTCGTTGTGGATAAAGTTAGAACCCTGAATTTTCAGTGACCAAGAGGACATACTATACTAGCTATATTCCTAAATTACCTACTATTTATACCTTATAGTTTACGAACTATGGCCAGTCGAAGATCTTTAATTTTGTCACTGACACATTCACCGATCATCAAAATTCTAAGGTACTTCTAGCAGACACACACAAACTTCAAATTTTGAATTTAGTTAGTGTTTAGCCTATAAAGGAAGGAAAAAAACTGAAACATCCAGAAATTTCAGTCCCTTTTTCTAAATTGTACGGTCATTTGAGCCAAAAAAGATGGTGAACCTCGGAATGAGAGATAATAAGCTCTAAACTTGTATAAACCTTTATTTTGGCATTCTAAAAGTTGTCTCAAAAGTCTCATAAAATCTCGTGTCCGCGTCTTAAGATATTCAAGGTCAGAGGTAACAAAAATAGGTTTTTCGCAAATATCTCGCTTCCTATGGTTTCAATGATATTTGCATTTACTATAAAAATTGTAGAGCATAAAATTCTCTATAAATTTTGTTCTAAATATTTTTTTATACGTTTAACCGTTTTTGAGATATAGCGCGGAGAGCGCGCAGCGCTCAGCCATACATAGCCTAATGCAAGGTGAACCGTGAGTCCCGGTAAATAATACGTCGTATAAACTTAATTAATCGCTAAAAAATCCATAATTATGAATAATTTGTATTATTTATTAATTAATATATTATATTAATTATAATATTTTTCATTTATCAAATATATTCGTTTAATAATACTTACCTACTTCGTGTAATTAAAAAATTGTTAACTGAAATACTTTAAGTATATTTTAATTATAAAAAGTATGAAGATGATGCTTCCATGACAGCAGGGCTAGAAGAGAATATAGTTATTAAAATAGAAGCAAAGGTCATGTTTAGACGAAATATTGACGTGAGTCTTGGCTTAGTCAACGGTTCTATCGGTATAGGACAAGGAGTAAAGGTTGATCCTGAAAATACAAATAAAATAAAAAAAAATACATATAACATTTAATAATGAACATCTTTACGAGCTTGGTCTAGTCAAAACTAAATTTGAAATTATTAATAGAGCTTATGTTCATCGCGAACAGTTTCCGATATGTATAGCCTATGTTATTACCATACACAAAAGTCAGGGGCTAAGTCTAAACAGTGCACTGATGGCCATCGGTTCTTCAGTGTTCACATGAGGTAAAGCATACGTGACACTTTCGAGAGTGACAAGTCTGGGCGGATTACATCTAATTAATGTCGACTTCGGTAGTATCAAAGCTCAGGAGTCCGCAATCATTGAATATAGTCGACTTAGAAGCACTTATCGTCCAGAATTGTCAAAAATTGTTACATCATAGCCTATGAGAAAAACTAATAGAGACAGGGAGTGAGCTTTAAGAAAATCCATAGCTGACGTACAAGAAATATTACCCTAGAAGAAAAAAAAAGAGGACTACCTACAAAAAGAAATGAGATCCCATCAAAAACCTAAAATGTAAAAAAATGCCAAGTCTCGCAACGCAGTCCTTCCACCACAAAAAGTTATGAGATCTCATGTAAAACCAAGTCAGTTATTTTAGTTAGTATCTATAGAAGCACCTATTCAACAACTTTGTCATAAATTGTTATCGATTTAGTTACCTACCAACATTTATAGTGACCGTATCAATATTAGACATCTTTATTTCTATAATAAATATAATGACTTGGCAATCGCATGGCAACATAATCACATAAGAATAATCTACTATTTAAAATACTTTATTCTTAAGTGCACTGTTTAGAGTTACTTAGCAATCGAAATAGTAGATTATTCTTATGTGATTATGTTGCCGTACGATTGCCAAGTCATTATATTTATTATAGAAGTAAAGATGTCTAATATTGATAGGGTCACTATAAATGTTGGTAGGTAACTAATTAGATAACAATTTATGACAACGTTTTTGAATAGGTGCTTCCATAGATACTAACTAAAATAACTGACTTGGTTTTACATGAGATCTCACAAATTTTGTGGTGGAAGGACTGCGTTGTGAGACTTGGCATTTTTTTACATTCTATGTTTTTCATGGGATTTGATTTTATTACTCGTTCATTTTCTAGATTCAAGTAATCGAAATATATTTTCGTGTTTTTTTTTGCGCTCTAGTAGTTCAGGCGGTTTTGCCGCCGTAAGCAGTTGCCTACCGCCTAGAGCCGGCCCTGATGCCCGTTAAAATCATGCAAACAAAAGTGTTACAAATTATAAAGCAACAGGAATAAAAACTATTACAATCATAAAGTTGAAAGTCTCCTCTTGAAAAAGTTATCTTTTAATTTTTTTTTACGCTTTCACAACAAATCATCGATTATCGTTCGAGTAACGCGTGTAGACTTTCAAAATACTTAACTAAGTAATTTTATCTTTATAATAATCTTTCGAGATAAGTTTCAGACAGTCATGCCTGCATAATTCATAAAATTAATATTAAGCTGGCCTTTTCGATACTGAAGAATAACTTAAGTCAAGAATTACCAGTGGATGTTTTTAGTGTTCCGGACACTTATAAGATCACTTTGGTGTCTGTTTGTCTGTCTGCTCGTATGTCACACCCGATTTTCTTCGGAACTATTTGACATAGAAAGTTGAAATTTGGTACTAATACAGGAATTGATGACCTCATCAGAGCCGTGTAGTTTTGAAAGTTAAATGTTGACTTAAGGGGTTAGTTTTGGGGGATGACATAAATAAATAAATAAATATCGTCTTTAATTCGGTATCCACAAAATCAAAACAAAGGTAATACAAAACAAAATCAAAAATATATATAGTAGACAATTTCCACATCTACACACACAATTACAATTACCGCAGAAGGAGAAGAAATGGCGGAGTTTAGTCACAGGCTACTCCTACACTCAAACATTTCTGTCCTTATCTAAGTCCAATCCAATGTAAAAAAGGAACCAAAAGAAAACATAATACCGAAAAATCGAAATACCAGGTGTACAAGTCTGAAATGCGGATTTCAGACAACAGATGGTGCACCAATGCATTTTGTGCTATAAAGATTTGGCACTGCGCCATTTTGTTGTGTCATCAACAAGTGTCAGACGCGCACGAGTGATAAATTGGAAAAGTGTGTGCATAGTGTTGTGTTCAATATGTCGAAATTTATACCGAACAAAGAGCATTCGCGGACAGCTCTAATTTTTTGTTTTCATTTGAAGAAAACTGCTGTTGAATCATACCGATTACTTCGAGAAGCTTATGGTGAACATGCTCCATCGCAAGATAAGTGTGAATGATGGTTTCGGCGTTTCAAAAGTGGTGACTTCAATGTTGCAGACAAGGAATGTGGAAAACCGCCAAAAAAATACGAAGATGTGGAATTGCAAGCATTGTTGGACGAAGATGATTCGCAAACACAAAAACAACTCGCCGAGTAATTGGGCGTTAGTCAACAAGCTGTTTCCAATCAGCTACGAGAGATGGGATAGATTCAGAAGACCGGTAGATGGGTGCCACATGAGTTGAACGACAGGCAATTAGAAAAGCGCAAAAACACGTGTGATATTTTGCTCGCTCGGTACAAAAGGAAGTCGTTTTTGCATCGTATAGTTACAGAGGATGAAAAGTGGATTTATTTTGAAAATTCCAAAAAACCATGGGTAGCAAGACCGAATCGCTTTGGCAGAAAGATGATGTTCTATGTTTGGTGGGACCAGAGGGGCGTGGTCTATTATGAGCTGTTAAAACCTGGGGGGAAACGGTTAAAACTAAACGTTATCAACAATAATTGACCGATCTGAACGCTGTTCGCTGCATGAAAAAAGGCCAGAATACCGAAAGAGGCAACACAAAGTCATTTTTCTTCATAACAATGCTACATCACATACGGCAAAACTAATTCGCGACACGTTGGAAGCACTCAGCTGGGAAGTTCTACCCCATGCGGCTTACTCACTAGACTTGGCTCCTTCCGATTACCATTTGTTTGCATCGATGGGTCACGCACTTGCTGAGCAGCGCTTTGGTTAGTACGAAGTTGTGAAAAAATGGCTCGATGAATGGTTCGCAGCAAAAGGGGAAGATTTTTTCTGGCGTGGTATTCACAAATTGCCCGAAAGATGGGAAAAATGTATAACAAGCGATGGAGTATACTTTGAATAAAGCACTTTTTATCATTCTTCCGAATTTAACATTTTTTTTTAGAAAAAAAATCCGCATTTTATACTGGTACACCTGGTAAAAGAAAAAAAAGATATATAGAACACTTTAATAATATAATAAGAATCCAAACCCTACACACTATATTACCTATTATAAATATCTGTAAACCACGTATAGCCAAAGTTTACAGAAAAATTCTGCAATCCTTGGTATAGCACTACGTATGTGGTAGACCTAGCAAGCGAGATTTATATCTCGAGCGCAAACTATTGTTATTGCACAATTTCAACTCCTGATCAAGCGAATTATAAAGAGTCACAACGTTATAAGTAAAGCAACGTCGGAACAAAGCAGACTGACTGATGTTGTGGCACAGCGGAGATGATCTCGATGTCTCAAATCACGGTCGTGAACAGAAGAGCGGAGTATAAGTTTTTCTCTTAAGTATGCTGGCCCGTCATTGTGCAGGAGTTTGTTTCATTAGGAATACTGCAAAATGTAATTTAACTGTATTTGTCATATTTAACCATTTTAGTTCATTAATTTTAATTGATACATGATCATACTTTCTAAGGTTGAAAATAGAACGGCAACATGTATGCTGAAACTATCTGCAGACGATTTTTAGTAATCATGTCCAAGCATGGAAAATAGACTATACAACAATAATGGAATATAGGCAGGATCAAGGATTCACATAATTTTTTCCTCACTTTATAATTTAAGATGTACCCATTTACATACAGGATTTTCATTCTCGCATAGCTTCTCCGAAGCAGCGTACAAATATGCCCTCTAAACCACATCAATATACAGCCCCAGTTTCTTACTACATCCCGTAAAACTCAAATTAACGTCACCCAAATGAACTTTAATAACTACTTCCAACATCTGGCGACACCTCCTTGAACAAAACAACATTACTTCAGTCTTATCCGGATCTATTTTCAGGTTATGGTCTTTTGAATAAGTAAGTACTGCCTCGAGATCTTCGTTTAAGCATTGAGTAGCATCCTCTGGTTCGCTGGGGTTAAAATAGTGCAGCAATACAGTATCATCGGCATAAGCCTGTACATGCGAATTTACAGCTGAGTGAAAAATGTCAAAATTGTATATCTGAAACAAGAGAGGTCCGAGAATAGACCCCTGTGGAGCTCCAGACACCACGCTTCCACTGGAGGAACATTTACCGGCAATACGGACCATCTGATGTCTATCTGAAAGATATGTTTCAAAAAAAGACACTGATATAACATCAAATTCCAGATACGCACAAAGCAATTCGTGATCCAGAACGTCAAATGCCTTGGAATAATCAAGAGAGACCGAGATAACAGCTTTATTTTTATCGAAAACTCTGGCTATATTGTCAGTGAGACTTAATAACGCGGAAGCGGTGCTATGGGCCTCCCGAAAACCAGACTGATGGGTGGGGAGAAGACTGTTATATGTAAGATAACGAAGGACCTGTGTGTGAACGGTTCTTTCAAGCACCTTAGAAAGGACGGGGAGAAGACTGATAGGACGAAAGTCACTAACGAAGAGTTGGACTTTTAATTTTTGGGATTGGACAAACTATGGACTGCCTTCAGTACATAGGAAAGTAACCAGATTCCATACAACAGTTAATGATGTGTGTCAAGTGATTCAAGATCAGAGGCAAACTAAGTTTTATCATGAGAATTGTCAGTTCATCACACCCAGCGGCGTTAGACCTGATGCTACAAACATTTTTTTGAACAATTTCAGGACTTACCATGGTGAAACTAAATTGCATGTCAACATCGTGTCTATTATCACAATAAAAAGGTATTCGGAAGCGAAAGAAAACTTTTTTACCAGGTCATTTAGTGTCAAATGAAAGCTTGTGAAAACACAAGTTCATAAATATATGTAATGTAATAATTGAGAACACTTTTCTTTGTATTATTTTTAAAAAATTGCGAAAAAATTTTGAAAAAATTCTGGAATATTCTCCACAGGGTGTAGAACGAAAATTATCACTTTAATAACATAGTGCAACACATAAAATGTAAACTAAATTCTGACTTCAGTTTCTGGAAGTGCCCACCCAAACTAGCAAAACCCTATTTGGGTTTTGATAGTTTAGTTCTAATTTTTTTGCCATCATCAATTTTTTTGCTTGAGCTTTGGTTTTGCACGGCTATATCTCGTAAATTGGGAATTTCTCAATGCAATCTTCAGACGAAATGTTCTTCACACCAAAATACACAATTTTTGTGAACATGTCGAGGCCAGATTTTCACCCTTTCGGGGTGTTTTTAGTGCAGAAAGCCCGAAAAATGCAATTTTTTCACATTTTCGACCATAACTCACAAACCGTGCATATTTTAGCATAACTGTCTTGACAAAAATGTTCTCTGCATCAACACGAGTAACTTTGCTGAACATTGCATTAACCTACAATCGATCCTTATAGTTCTTTTGGCCGTTGTAAGGAATTTCGCCACCAAATAGTACATTTCACACCAAAATTTCAACTTCAGCAAATATATCTTTTTTTGTGTTAAAGGTTATTTCGCAAATGTTTATTCATTTTATAGAGCTATTGAAAATCCAAAATTTAAAAAAAGGCAAAAAAACGTATAATCGATGTGTTTAACACGTATACACACACACGAAAAATTGACATTTAAGTACAGGAATTGGCCCCCACTGTGCTAGTATTGGTACAGTGCTATATACTTAACATGCGCACGTGTTAGATATATGGTACTGTACCAATACTAGCACAGTGCGCGTCAATTCCATAATACACACAAGCGATTCCCCGTTCAAATGTGTGTGTATTTATTCCAGCGTGTTCTTTTCCAAAAATAGATGCTAATGGTTAGTAAACATTCAAAAGTGAGCTTAAAACCAGTTTCTTGAACGTAAAAACATGAAAAAAGCTGAAATTTTGGTGTGAAATTCCTTACAACGGCCAAAAGAACTATAAGGATGGATTGTAGGTTATTGCAATGTTCAGCAAAGGTACTCGTGTTTATGCAGAGCACATTTTTGTCGAAGACAGTTTATGCTAAAATATGCACGGTTTGTAAGTTATGGTCAAAAATGTGTAAAAATGGCATTTTTTCGGGCTTTCTGCACTAAAAACACCCCGAAAGAGTGAAAATCTGGCCTCGACATATTCACAAAAATTGTGTATTTTAGTGTGAAGAACATTTCGTCTGAAGATTGTATTGAGAAATTTCGAATAATTTACGAGATATAACCGTGCAAAACCAAAGCTCGAGCAAAAAATTGAAGATGGCAAAAAAAAAAAATTCGAACTAAACTATCAAAACCCAAATAGGGTTTTGCTAGTTTGGGTGGGCACTTCCAGAAACTGAAGTCAGAATTTAGTTTACATTCGATGACCTCGAAAATGTTGCGCAGTGTAATTTAACAAAGATTGGAAATAAGCTTTGTTGAAAACTCATTTGGGGTGTATTTTGTAAAGTCATTGTTCATTTTATACCTCCGTAACAAAAACTTTTATTTCCCCTTACTTGCCCTTGGTCGGTTATGTTTAAGATTAAAATTACGCAATGTGGCGGGATTATTTGCAAAAAAAATGGAACATAAGAGGTTCCTTCATTTTGTTTAGAACCTTATCTCATATTGATTTGATAAGGAGTCACATTTAACATTAAAATTCAATAGAGTCTTCTTAAATATGAAGTGCCCATTGATTTCCAGAATTCTTTTCATGAGATAGAATTATGCGTTGGGGCGTTCTATTGCTTTTCATCGCGTTCATTATTCGGCCAATGTATTAACGAAAACATTATTCTTTTTCAGGAAAACAAACAAACAAGAATCTGAAATAGGTTATACAGTATTTAGTTTAGTTATGGGATTGGCAAAAACAGTATCATCGCCGGTTGGAATGTTTATTGTGGATCTTTTGTAAATACATAATGACCAGTGACATGTTTCAGTGCCACATCTAACTTGAAAGATTGAAGTTGCCGTGGATCGGCAAGAATCTGATTTTCGAGAGGATCTTTTAAGTACAGGCAGGAAATGAAATAAAAATAATTTATTTGGAAATTTGAATTTTATTTACATGCTCTTTTTTATTTTCCTTCTAGAATGATTTCAGAATTACTTGTGAAAAATCACACTCTAAAGTTTTTGGATTTCTTCATATTTCAGGATTCCTAGATCACAAAAACATTTGTCTGCGTGTTCGTCAAACTGTCTGTCTGTGAGTTGGCACTTGGCACTCAATTCTAAATAAAATGAAATATCAATTTCAAACGTGGTGCGTAAATAACACCTAATGAAGAGATGAAACCTATAACTTATAGAAAAAAGTAAACGATTAGACACTACAAATTCACGGAATTTTTTAACCTTTCCCTCGGTTAGACGTCTGTTTCAGGAGGTTTGGGATGTCATTTTGGCAGGTACGAATGCCAACGTCACTTTTGCTATGATTAGATCCGTCTGGAGGATGGCGAGAGCCGTCTCCAATGACGGACCTAGCCAAATTCCCTCCTTACGTCACGAGAATGGCACCGTGTCTTCCCCTCTAGAGAAGGCAGGTCTATTCGCAGAAATGCTCGAGGACAGGTTTCAACCAAACCCTCACACTCACCCACGATTCGGCAGAGATGCGGTGGTGGCCCAAACCATTCGCATCTTCAATCAAACCCCAGTTCCTCCCGTGCGGATCTTTACGACTCCGCAAATAGTCAAGTCCATCATTCAGACCCGCTCAACTAAGAAAGCTCCAGGCCATGATAAAATCTCTGCCAAATCTCTGAAGGAGCTTCCTCCTAAGCAGATCTCAGAGATCACCAACATCATCAATGGCATTTTCCGACTCAGTTATTTTCCCACTACTTGGAAGAAAGCCGAAATTGTGATGATTCGGAAGCCTGGCTCTCCTTCCCACGAGGCTGACAGCTACCGGCCAATTAGCCTAATATCAACATTGGGCAAAGTGGCCGAGAGGGTTATCCTTGAGGAAATCAGAGACAAAAGCACCGAACTCAACATCATCCCTGATGAACAATTCGGCTTTCAACCAAAGCATGGTACCATTCATCACGCCACAAAACTGGCACAGTACATCTCCAGCGGTTTCAACCGCGGTTTCCGGGTTGGCGCTGTTTTCCTTGACATCTCCAAAGCATTCGATAAAGTCTGGCACGAAGGCTTAATCCTTAAGCTTATCCGTTTTGGCTACCCTTCTCACCTAACAACTCTGGTTCAATCATTCCTCGCCGATAGGACTTTCCAAGTCCGTGTCGAACAATCCCTGTCCGAGGTAAAGAGTATAAGGGCCGGAGTCCCACAAGGCTCCGCCTTATCCCCGCACCTATTCAATATCTTCTCGTCCGATATCCCTAAGGATCGATTCACCAACCTCCAATTGTACGCAGACGACACGGCCATTACCGCTTCAGCAGCGAGAATTGATCACATCACGGCCCGACTTCAACGTCATCTAACGCGCCTCTCTGACTGGTTTGACCGGTGGAGGATTAAGGTCAATCCAGCCAAGACCCAGGCCATAATCTTTGGAAAAGGCTTCCGCATACCCCCTCCTCAACTCTCACTGAATGGAACTAGGCTCCGATGGGCCAACAACATCAAGTACCTGGGCCTTCTATACGACAAACGGCTCGTATGGAAGGACCAAGTGCCTATGGTCGTGCGCAAGGGAAATCAGCTTCTAGGGAAGCTGTATCCGCTCCTGAATCATCGTAGTAAATTATCAACTAACAACAAGTTGCTAATTTACAAATCGATAATCAGGGCCGGACTTACGTACGCCTGTCAGGCCTGGTGCCAGATGTCCAAAACTCATCGGACCAAGGTCCAGACAGTCCAAAATAAAGCCCTCCGTATCATAGCAGGAGCTCCCTGGTTCGTCCGCAACAATCAGTTGCACAGGGAGTTTGAAATGCCCACAATAAAAGAATTCACGCGTAATGCCCAGCTTCGCTTCCTTGAGAAAGCAGCGGTCCATCCTAACCCCGAGATAGCGAACACTTTCAGAGGCAACGTAAATGTCGGCAATCGATACCTACGACCAACGGACATTCTACCACTAGACTAACCAACACTAGATTCAACATGGACTACCCTTGATTAATTAAGGCCGTAGTTTAGTTGAGCAACTCCTTCAGTTTTAAAAAGTGTAAACAACACACACGACTAACACAATTATAACACCACACCCCCGGAAAATGGGGAACTAGGTTAAGTTAGCATTAAGTTAGCATTAAGTTAGGTTAAGGTAGGTTAGATCCACATATTAGAAAATTAATCTTAGAGTTAGCATACATCAAATATCTAGACATTGACAAACCAGAATTGTAAAAGGAGTAGAGGGTTTTCCCAGCTCACAAGGAGTTTTAGTGGGTATGCCAACCCTTCAGGTCGGTGAGCCCCACATACCTGGAGCACTTTGGGGCACCCTTACGGTGACGCAGACTGTTCCAGAAATCCATAAAGCGGATTTCTCCCTGTATAAAAAAAAAAAAGCTATGATTAGAGACCGGATTATATGCAACATAAAAATCTTGAAATACGCATGCAAATATGCATGAAAAATGCTTAAAATATGCATGAAAAGGGTCAAAATATGCAATATTAAATAATAATAATAAAAGTAGTAATTTTTAGTTTTTTATTTCAAAATCAGCATAAAATTAACAAGTTATCGACGATGTTTAAATTTAATTAACAATTATTTAACATTTTTTAAAATTATTTAACATTTGTATTCTTGTACACGTAAACAATAAGGTATTGTTCCAAATGTTGGGTAGTAAGATTGTGTCTTCGATCACTTAAAATATTTTTATAAGTGGAAAAAGACCGTTCCACATCCAGTGAGGTAACTGGGCAGTATTTGAATTTGGGTGCTATGTTAGCACTTATTGTTTCTGGCAAAAATTCACCCGTCCCATTAATAAAGCTATCAATTTGACACAAAGGTTTAAAGCCTGGGTTATTGCACAAAATGTTTTCAAACTTTTCTTTAACTCTACGCGGGAATACATCTGGCAATGTGGAGTTTATTTGACGGATTTTATTCATTAACTGAATTGATTCGGTCAACGCTAAACCTCGAGTTTCAAGCTTTTTAATACCCACAGGTATGTGGGAAAAGTGAGTGCTAATCAAAGCTATGTTTTTTTTAATATCAGAATTGTTAAATGCTTCTTTGGATTGACGAACTGCCATAGCCTCTGCACTATCGAAGTCATTTACTACACCTTTGATGGCCTCGAAATGTTCATTGTAAAATGGTACAGCTTCAATCCATGTTCCCCATCGAGTTACCACTAGTTCGGGAGGTAAAGGCACATTTGGCAGTTTTTCTTTATAGGCGTTATTGCGAGCAGGTGCCTTAAGAAACACTTTCTTTGCTGATGAAATCAGTTTATTTACATTTCCAAACGTGGATCGTACTTCTTCAGCGAGTCGATGGACTACGTGAGCAAAGCACGTCACATGAATTAAATTTGGATAAAATACTTGGAGGACTTTGGCTGCCTTGATCATATAGGGAGCAGCAGCATCTGAGAGAAATATAAACACTCTTTCATCTGCTGAAGATTCAGGAAATATTTTTTTAATACCCATCACCTCATTCACAAATCTGGCGATCGTAGAATGATTTGTCTTGTCAAGTTCTTTGCAGGCCACCAAATAGGAAGATCTAGATCTAATCTTAATGCACCCACAATTAAATTCGCAATATAGCGACCACAACTGTCGGTAGTTTCATCAGCTGAAATCCAAATATTGTCATCCTTAAGTTCATTACGTATTTCTTTCAGAACATGTTGGTAAATTGTTGGTATGTAATTTTTACGCATTGTTGATTCGTCTGGTATTTTTTGATTCAAGCAATATTTTCGCAGAATATCTTTGAATGTAGGATTTGTAAGTTTGTGGAGAGGAATATTACTTGCAAGATATGCTTCACATAAATCCATGCTAAAGTGGTTTTTTTGTTTGCCTATAGAAGTGGAATCACTACTACTTGCTGCTGTTATAAGTTGTTGTCGTGGACCTTTTTTTTGCAGTCCTGCGATATGAAGACTTGTCTTGACATGCTGGTCAGTTTGAAACTTTTTTGTGCACGATACATTTTTCTCGCAAACTCAACAATATAAAACATTTCCGTCGTATGTAAATGTTCCAAGATAATCAGCTACCCACGAAGAGACACTTTTTTTTGCGGGTGGCATGGTACACGTTAAACTTTAACACAACACGTTAAAAATTGCAAAAAGACTACACTGATGCAAGCGCGTCAACAATAATGTTAAAACTGATATCTTGTTTTAAAATAAAAATTCGTCTTCGAGGAAATTGTTTATTTGATCCATGCTCAAAAAAATATTCTTAGAAATTAACTACTTATCACTTAATATCCCGACCAAGAAACAAAGGAATAAAATACCGTCGTAATTTTGGGTATTCCCTTGGCACTATAACCTAATCGATGTTTAGACTATTGCAGGTAATGTTCCGGTTCCAGACGGCGACATTAACAATACCCTGAGCAATTTAATTGCCTAGTAATACCGAGAAATATTGTAAATATAGGGAAAATATGCATCATTACTAGATTTTGGGTAAAATATGCAATAATCGGTGAGAATGGTCTAAATATGCAAATGCATATGAAAATATGCAAATGCATATAATCCGGTCTCTAGCTATGATTAAAAATACAATGAAGCTGTTGCTTCTAAATATCTAGCCTACGAACAGAGGCATCAAAACCCCTACGTCATCGTAACATTTTTGTTAGTGCTCGGAACAGGTGGAAACAAATAAGGCACATAATCAAAGATTTAAAAACAACTTTTTTGTCTGTCCTAACAATTTAAGGTCTTCTTGTTCTTGTTCAAGAATTCTTTTATGTTGAGAACATCACCTCTTTGAAATGAACTACCAACGACTGTGTTTTCTACCCCGTACAGTTTTCAGCTATTCAAGACTATCGTGAACCGTTTCTTTCTGCAGTCTTTTATGTATTTTTTTTTATAACCCAGTTAAAAATATGAAAGTCAAGTTACTAATATTTCTCGTATGTTCCAATGAATCCATTGTTTTAGTAAATACCTGGGCTTATAAGAGGCGAGACGAAGAATTTAAAAAATGCAGAAGATATTTATGAAGATGACATTGGTTTTTAGAAACAATAACAAAAAATTTTATCTTTTTTTGTCATACGTCATACGTAAAAGCAAATTGATTAATTTTGCTTAACATTACACAACAAACTTTTGAATCATACAAAATTAATAATTGCACTACGTATTTTATTTATTCTATCAGGTGTACAAGTATGAAAAGCGGATTTTTTTTCTAAAAAAACATGTTAAATTCGGAAGAATGATAAAAAGTGCTTTATTCAAAGTATGCTCCATCGCTTGTTATACATTTTTCCCATCTTTCGGGTAATTTGTGAATACCACGCCAGTAAAATCTTTCCCTTTTGCTGCGAACCATTCATCGAGCCATTTTTTCACATTTTCGTACGAACCAAAGCGCTGCTCAGCAAGTGCGTGACCCATCGATGCAAGCAACTGGTAATCGGAAGGAGCCAAGTCTGGGGAGTAAGCCGCATGGGATAGAACTTCCCAGCTGAGTGCTTCCAACGTGTTGCGATGGAGCATTGTCATGAAGAAAAATAACTATGTGTTGCCTCTTTCGGTATTCTGACCTTTTTTCAAGCAGTGAATGGTTCAAATCGGTCAATTGTTGTTGGTAACGTTTAGTATTAACCGTTTCCCCAGGTTTAGCAGCTCATAATAGACCACGCCACTCTGGTTCCACCAAACACAGAGCATCGTCTTTCTGCCAAAACGATTCGGTCTTGCGATCGATGTGGATGGTGCACCTGGGTCTACCCATGATTTTTTTGCGCTTGAGATTCTCAAAATAAATCCACTTTTCATCCTCTGTAACTATACGATGCAAAAACGACTTCCTTTTGTACCGAACAACCAAAATGTCACACGTGTTTTGGCGCTTTTCCATTTGCCTGTCGTTCAACTTATGTTGTACCCGAGTTGTTTTTTGTGTTTGCGAATCATCTTCGTCCAACAATGTTTGCAATTCCACATCTTCGTATTTTTTTGGCGGTTTTCCACGTTCCTTGTCTGCAACATCGAAGTCACCACTTTTGAAACGCCGAAACCATCGTTTACACGTACCTTGCGATGGAGCATGTTCACTATAAGCTTCTTAAAGTAGTCGGTATGATTCAACAGCAGTTTTCTTCAAATGAAAACAAAAAATTAATGCTGTCCGCGAATGCTCTTTGTTCGGTATAAATTTCGACATATTGAACACAACAACACAACACTATGCACACACTTTTCCAATTTATCACTCGTGCGCGTCTGACACTTGTTGATGACACAACAAAATGACGCAGTGTCAAATCTTTATAGCCCAAACTGCATTGGTGCACCATCTGTTGTCTGAAATCCGCATTTCATACCTGTACACCTGGTAAAGTATTATTATTGGAGCTAATATTTTAATATAAATATTTTGTTCTATTGTCCACTTGTTCTGTAGCAGTAGTTATATACAAAGTCAACTATGGCAGTGTAACTATAATTTTATTGTTAAATTATTTCTTTAAAGATTCTGTAGTAAAAATAGTGTTATGGATGCTTAGGTTCCAAAAATAATTTTAATACAAATATAAAAATTCAAAAATCTAAGGTAATGTTAGTGGAATTCGGCCTTAAAAAAGGAGGTACTTCCCGTATTTCTTAATACTAGCCTTCCTTATCATACATATAAATAAATAAATAATACTTTATGTGCGTTATATATATATATATATATATATATATATATATATATATATATATATATATATATATATATAATCGTATATCCTTTCTACCATATGGTGTAGGGCAGTTATACATTCTCCTTTTTTTCCCTCTCAATCTCCATATATAAAACTTCTTCCATCTGTCTCTATTCTTTGCCATTTTCACTGCTTAGTTCCAGGATTTTCCCTTCTCCTTAAGTATACTTCCTATACTCCCATTCCAGGTGTGTCTAGAACTTCCTCGCTTCTGTTTTCCCTGTATTCGGGCTTCATACACTTGTTTCACCTGTCTATCATCTTTCATTCTCTGTACATGTCCCACCATCCCAGCTGCCTTTATTGTATATATTCCATAATTGCTTGTACTTTCAGCCTTCTCCTTATTTCTGTATTCCTTATTCTGCCCTTCCGTGTAACTCCTTGTACTGCTCTCAGGTATTTCATTTCGACGGCTTTTATCTTGTTTTTCTGCCTGTCTATTAGGGTCCATGATTCACATCCATATGTCAGGATTGTCCTAAAAATTGCCTTGAACTCTTTTATTTTTGTTTGTTTCGTCACCTCTTTCTTCCTAGTGAATTTATTATTTATTGCATAGTAAAGTTTGTTCGTTTTTTTCGATTTTTTCATTAATTTCTTTGTCTTGTTTTCCAGTTTCATCCATTATCACTCCCAGATACTTATATTGTTCCAGTTGTTGTATTTTATTCCGTTCAATGTAAATGTTTGTTTGTTGGTTTTCCATTGTCATTACTTTTGTTTTATCTATATTAATTTTCATACCTTCTTCCTTAAACGCTTTATTCCAAATATCGAGGTTTCCTTGTAATTGTCTCTCATTTTCCGCCACCAGCACAATATCATCAGCAGAAGCCGCTTCAGATACTTCTATTCTTTTCAGCTTCCAGTATCCTATTGTCATTCTTTTCACTTTTATTTCGCACTTCTTGATTATTTCATCCATGTATACAGTGAACAATGTTGGGCTCAAGCTTCCTCCCTGCCTCAAACCTTCCTGTGTTGTAAATCCCTCCGACTTAATGTTGTTTTTTATTACATACTGCACATTGTTTCTGTATATTCCCTTTATTATTCTTATTGTCTTTTTGTTTATTCCTTTGTTTTCTAGGCTTTTCCACACTTTATTTCTCGGTACACTGTCAAATGTTTTTTTTAAGTCTATGAAAGCAAGGTGTTGACTCTTATTTTGATTTATCTTATAAGAGTCTTATGTGCGTTATAACTAGTATAAATTAAGCCTTAAGCTGCAGGAAGTCTTTATACGACCAATTTAAATTGAAACATTTATATACTGAAACATCTAAAAACCTAAAATTACACATAAAAATCGAGAGCAAAAATAGAATCATTAAAATACTTTTTTAATTAATACACCTTTTTCTATTTCAAAAATATATATCCAGAAATTGAATGTAAAACAATGTTTTTTTAGTGTTCCGTACGGAACACTTATAAGATGACTTCGGTGTCTGTCTGTCCGTCTGTCTGTCACACCCGATTTTCTCCGAAACTGTTTGTCATAGAAAGTTGAAATTTGGTAATAATATATGAATTGATGGCCTCATCAGAGCCATGTAGTTTTGAAAGTTAAATTTTGACTTAAAGGGTTAGTTTTGGGGGGTGAAATCGGAAGTGAAAAAAAATTTTTTTTACTAGGTAATCGAGTGTGGTGCCAAATGAAAGCTTGTGAAAACACGAGTAAAATATATATATATATATATATATATATATATATATATATATATATATATACATATATATATACATATATATATATATATATATATATATATATATATATATATATATATATATATATATATATATATATATAATGTAATAATTGCGCGCACTTTTCTTTGTACTATTTTAAAAAAATCGCTGTCTACCCGCCTTATTACGAAAAGTACTTATCAACAAATTTTGAAAAAATTCTGGAATATTCTCCAAGGGGAGTAGATTGAACGAAAATTATCACGAGTGCATTACCTTTAATAATTTATCTGGTATATAAAAATAAAGATTGGAAACAGACTTTGTTGAAAACTCATTTGGGGTGTGTTTTGTGAAGTCACTGATCATTTTATACTTTCGTTATAAAATTTTCTATTTTAAAAGCAATCAACGTACGGAATACTAATTGCGCAAGTTCAACTTGCACTTGACCGGTTATTTTTACTTAAGTTGCCTTGAAATACTTGCTTTCTTTAATCTTTTTAGGTCGAGAACTTGTGGAATGATCTTCGTAGAATTTATTTTAATCGGCCCACGTTTTGAGCGTTTTTATATGATCATTTCGGTGTCTTTGAAAGTTAAATTTTGACTTAAGGGGTTGGTTTTGGGGGGTGAAGTCGGAAGTGAAAAAAAAAAAAAACATATAACAGGTCATCCGGTGGGGTGTCAAATGAAAGCTTGTAAAAACACGAGTTCAAAAATGTATAAAATGTAATAATTGTCCTCCCCTTTATCTCCAGAAATACTGTTTAAAAAATTTTTGAAAAAATTCCGGAATATTCTCCACAGGATGTAGATTGAATGAAAATTATTACCTTTAATAACACAGGCCAACAAAAAAAATATTTGCAAAAACTTTTTAATCTAATACATCAAAGTGTTATGTATTTTTGGGTGCTGAAACCGTATCTGGTATCAGTTTTTTTGTATCACTCACAGTTCTCTCACAATATGACATCGATTAAATTTCAAAAAATAGGGAAAATTTGATGCATAAAAAATTAAAATTTAAATCGTACTTTTATTTGATTAGGCTACAATTTTTACTCACGATAACATATTTCACTTCAATGCGAATATTTTAGGTGATTATTCTTTTGTATTTCTTTTCCCTTTTCTCTGAGAAGTTTCTTGCATAGCTTTTTCTCCGATGTGATGCATTTTGTTGTTCTCTATGAAGTGGCCAAGAGTAATCACCCATCATGTTGATATTCCACTGTCCCTCATACCGTCTCTCCATCTCCTTTATATCCTGATGGAACCGTTCCCCCTACTCTTAACTCACATCGCCCAAGATTTTAGGAACAAAGTCAAAATGGTTGTGCAAGAAGTGGACTTTAAGGCACAACAGACAACCCAGATTTTTGAACTTGTCTATCATATCAGCTACAATAAGTTCATAGTTAGGGTCTTTCACATTGCCCAAAACCTTCAAACATCATTTTACGAATATCAGGCCCAACGAAAACCCTTTCTTTCAGTTTGGCTTCTGATAAATGAGCAAATCTTTTACACAAATATTTAAAACATTCGCCATCTTTAGGCAAGGCTTTCACAAATTGTTTCACTAAGCCTAACTTGATGTGTAGTGGTGGTAGAAGAATCTTTTTTGGGTCTACTAAAGTTTTATGCAAAATGTTCTTCTCGTCAAATGTTAAAGTTTTTCTTATAGGCCATGGTTTTTTGGACCAATGTTGATCCCTTGCTCTGCTGTCTCGCTCACATATAAACCATGGAAAGTTTGTAAATTCCTTTTGTTGACCAAGGATCATGGAGACAACTTTTAAATCTCCACATAGCATCCAATCGTGCGCTGGATAGTTAATTTTCTGTAAAATCATGTTAAGATTTTCGTAAGTTTCCTTCATATGGACTGAATGAGCAACAGGCAGTGAAGCATAATTATTTCCGTTGTATAACAGAACACCTTTTAAACTAGTTTAACTAACTAGTTTAAGTAACTTAAACTAGTTACTATCTGTAGATGATTTTAGTAAAGAATTAAATCTAATAAAACAAATTGCTGTTAACAACGGATATTCTCCTGACACCATAGACTCAATTCTAAACAAAAAATTAAAAAATAAAGCTATTTCTTTAGTATATCCCAAGAAAGAAAACACAGGGAAAAATATAATGTTTTAACCTATTTTGGTAACACGTCAGAGAAAATTAAAAACCACTTAAACTAATATAATATCAACATAGCTTTTAGAACAAACAACTCGTTAGGAAAATTCATTAAAAACGCAAAGGGAAAACAAAATAGATCAAAAAAATCTGGAGTGTATCAGTGGAATTGTGGTTCTTGTCATAAAAGTTACATAGGTCAGACAGGTCGCTCATTCGAAACTCGGATTTTGGAACATAAAAGAAGCTATTTAAAAAACAAAACTGACTCGGCGTACAATTATCATTTAACAAAATCAAATCATCTTTTTGACGATAAATTTAGAATTTTACACATACAAAACAAAGGCGTAAAATTAAACCTATTAGAAAATTTTGAAATAAATAGAATTAAAAATTCAGACATCATCTTAAACGAACAAAAAGATACCTGTCTGGCCCATGGTAACTCCCCTTTACTCAATTTATACAATTAATATTCAGAATGGATTTCCCAGCAATATTCATTAGCATATAGTATTAATTTTATTACCTATCTACCTTAGGGTATTTGTATAAATGTAACAACACTAATATTCAAATATCATTTTGTATCAGAAGAAGCTATAGTATAGCGAAATGCGTCATACAGTTTCAGTGAAACTAAATAAAGTGGAAATTTGACAATATCAGTCTTTCATTACATTCGTTATGAATTTCCATCAAGTAACAGCCACAACAATTCAAAGTTTAAACTAGTTTTTGATGAGTCTATAAAAAGCCTCCAATCTTCCTTCTTGTACTCAATGTCAAATTCGTTCATTAAACTACCAATATCATGGCAGTAAACCAAATCCTGTTCCTGCTCGAAAAACTGAGCAAACTGTTGATCTCTTGTTCTATAATGGTAAATAGATGTTCCAGAATCCAATAAATGTTTTTCTTTCAGCCTAGAACCAAGCAATTCTGCTTTTTCTTTAGTCAAACCCAAATCTCTCACTAAATCATTTAACTCAGTTTGTGTAAACAACTGTGGTTTTAAATTTTCTAGAGAACATTAAAACTCATCATCATCCGTTCGACTTTCATTGAATTCAGGACTGGACTGTAAAACGTCATCAATAGACTGAGGTGGCTCAGGGGCAGGAAGTCCCGGTCCATGTCCTACCGGTCGATTAGCTGAAGTAAAATTAGGATAGACAATTACTTTCTTATTTTTGGAGTTATATCCAGAAAGATCAACGCTGCAAAAATAACAATTATTAGAATGATTTTCTTGCTCTCTTCCTTATACTAAAATTTCCTAAGATCCTCGACACAAACATAACATACTTTGTGAGGAGCCCAACATTTTTCTTGATTACCCATTTCTACACCAAAATATGCAAAGTATACTTTTTTTACAAAGTCAGTAATATTTCTTTGATGTTTTTTAACTACAAACTCACCACATATATAACAAAAAGTGTTGGGAGAGTTTTTACAACCACGATTAGCCATACTTTGAGTGTGAATTAAAGCACATGGGTTAAACCCTGCACCCAATAACATTTGAAAGATAAAAAATAAACTTTTCACATTTTGAATATTGAAATGTGAAAAATTGGTGGGCGATTCGACTTTTTTATTGTTATTTTCTGACTCAGCGCACCAAAAAACATAGGAATCAGGTAAAATTATTAAAAAAGTTTTTCCATCGTTGGACTGTGTAATCAGGAAACTTATCATGTGTTGTTAAGAATCCAAATTATTTTTAACATTATGTAGGCATTGGTGAATATATAGGGCTGGCATTGTTACGATATTCAATGGTTTAGCATGTTCTCGGTAGAATTACCTCTGTGATATATTTAATATGACTTTTATAGCTCACTCTTGTTTTAAAAAACATATGCCGTTCTACTGAATTATATATATATATATATATATATATATATATATATATATATATATATATATATATATATATATATATCAAGGATTTTCTACAGCTGAGGCTGTCTTCCTTCTCTCAGCCTTTGATTCCATCCGTTTCTATCTTCCCAGTCTCCATCTGTTAGACCCCTGTCCTCCATAGCCTCGTCTACATCGTCTCTCCACGATCGTCTGGGTCTTCCTCTTTTTCTTCTCCCTATAGGGCTCCACTCCGTTATTTTCTTTATCCACCTATTATCTTCGCTCCGTCTTATGTGTCCATACCATTTTAATCGTTTTTCTTCAATGGTGTTTATTGCGTTCTCTTTGATGTTCATTCTGCTTCTTATTTCTTCATTTGTTATTCTCTCCATACGTGTCACTCTACTGAATTTTCACATAAAAAAAATGCATAGGTTAGTCGATTATGAAAAAACACATATAGGTAAAACTCATAGTTTTAATTGTTGAGTAATGTTTTATTTTTCGGAGGAAATAAATGATAGATTTGTCCTAAGCTTTGCAATCTGGTATTTGAAGGCGAGTCTCAAGTCTATGTGCGGACCCAAAAAGTTTCTTTGAGTTTAATGCAGTAGTTTACGTGGAAAGATGGTGAGTTTACTTGGAATCACTTTTTGTTGTAAGGTAAGATTTATTATTTACATTATTTCAGATATTTGCTTATTTTTATGAGCAACGTACAGTGTGATATCATCCACATATTGTATAGGATTAATGTCCTCTAGGTAGTGAGGCAGATCGTTGACATATATCACAAATACGATTGGTTTCAGTATTGAGCCTTGAGGCATACCTGCGAATATTGATGGGATTGATTGTGATGCACCATTATACTCCACCAGCTGCCCTCGGTATTTCAAACATGATTTTAAGAAAGTGTTTGCTCTCACTCTATAGTACTTAATTTTGCCAATAAAGTAATAGTAGAGTGCCGTAAGAAACATAGTCAAGGGCCTTCGAAAGTCCAGTGTAATAATAGTGATTTAGGAATCAATATCGCCAAGCGGTATTTGACAGTGCGAATTATCACAGTAAAGGATGAAGCCATAGGGGAAGTTATTAAAGCTTACGAGATTTTAAATCGAAATAAAAGTATTCACAATATGTATATATGTATGTATATGTATATATGTATGTATGTATATGTATATGTATATGTATATGTATATGTATATGTATATGTATATGTATATGTATATGTATATGTATATGTATATGTATATGTATATGTATATGTATATGTATATGTATATGTATATGTATATGTATATGTATATGTATATGTATATGTATATGTATATGTATATGTATATGTATATGTATATATATATATATATATATATATATATATATATATATATATATATATATATATATATATATATATATAGAGTAGTGGTTTTTCGGGTATCGTGTGTTAGCTTAAAGTCCCTTGATGGACGATTTCGCTGACGTTTCGATGGGATCTCATTCATCTTTTTCAAAGCGTTGATCAGTAGACGGTGTCTTGGCGTTGAATGTCGAGGCTGGCTCCGAGGGCCCCGGTTTTAAGTGCTGGCGGCGTGGCTCTATTGGTCGAATGGTTCTGGCCAATGAAGGCTCGGCTTTGACTGCGCGTTTTGGTCCTGTGGTTTTCTGTAATGTTTGTGTTGGTGAGGTAACATATAGTTGAATTATTTTTTCTCTGGGTTTGACTTGGTATTGGGATTGAATATGTTTCTAAGAGTTTGGTAAACGTTTGCTATCATCCCGATTATTTAAGTTGTTGGGCCTCTTTTCTATTTCTATGGCTTCTTTAATTACCCTAGTGGATAGGTTTTCACATTTTTGTATGGTTCTGGTTTTGTCAAAATCGATGATTTTGTGTCCGGTATTGTGTGCATGTTGTGCTAGAGAAGAGGTGGTGAATTTTTGTTTTACGGCGTTTTTGTGCTCGTCTCTTCTGGAGCTGATTTTTCTGTTTGTTTGGCCTATGGATGAAAGGCTGCAGTCCTGACACGGAATTTCATATACACCTTGGTCTTCTAAGGCCATAATGACTTTTGGGAATATCTTTAATTTTTTTGGTTCGTTGTGTAAATATTTACACAAATTTGTGGGACTTTAAGCTAATACGAGATACTCGAAAAAACCACTACTACATTTCACATCTGTGAGAAGGTTCGTCAAAACATATATATATAAATATATATATATATATATATATATATATATATATATATATATATATATATATATATATATATATATATATATATATATATATACAGTCCCTGGCCAAATTATTAGACGCACTGTATTTTTTTTAGTAATTTTATGTTTCTTAAGAGTTTTTATGCAATATTGGTATATTTAAACTACAATATTATTGATTTTTATTTAAAAGAATTGTTGTAGACTACATATTTGTATTTATTTTTAACATATGGCAACACTGTGTTGACAAAGTGATACATGAACGTAAATAAGTACAAACCTGTATCAGTTGCGATCGGAATCGAGTCAGGTACGGACGTGTTTCTGTGGCTTTATGGACTGTGATTGTTTGTTTAACAGTTTTATACTACTCAGTTATTAGTTTATTTTGTATGCAGTGTTTTAAAAAAGTAATTGGACTATTTTCATTATGGGTAGAAAAGGCGATCTTTCACCACGTAAAAAAGCTGAAGTGAAGGCCCTTGTGATTGCGAAAACATTTACAAACCGAGAAATATCACGAAGATTGGAGGTTTCTGAAGCTAGTGTATGACGCATAAAAAAGAAAATTGAGTCAGGGAAGGAATTAAGCCCGAAAAGAAAGAAAAGATGCGGGTAGAAAACCAATTTTCACTCCACGGTCAGAGAGATGTTTGAAGAAAATTTGTGTAGAAAACAGATTTGCTACCACAAAGGTAATAAAATCACAACTCCAGGATGCTAGCGTAAATGCTTCTGAGCGCACTGTTCGAAGAAAATTGAAAGAATTAAATTTTAAGGCGTGTCGCCTCGCCAGGAAGCCCAAGTTAACAGCTGCAAAGAAAGCAAAGCGCCTGAAGTGGGCCAAACAATGGCAAGACAAAGATGTGGACTTCTGGAGATCGGTAAGATACAGCAATTTAATCAATAATTGATACATTATTATCATTTTCAGTTAAATAAAGCAAATAAACATGGAAGTTTATATATTTTTCCTATTTTTGACAGGTCTGCTTCAGTGACGAAAGCACATTCGAAATTTTGCAGAATAAAGCTCAGTATGTGCGTCGTCGTCATGGAGAAAAGTTTCATCCTGATTGTGTCGTCCCGACGGTTAAACATCCCACCAAAGTGATGATTTGGTCAGTCATCAGCGGCAAGGGCACTGGACGTCTGTACGTCGTCAAAGGAATAATGAGGCAAGATCAGTACAAAGAAGTATTACAAAATCGGTTGATTCCGCAGCTCAGAGAATGGTTTCCAAATGGGGAACCATTAACTTTCATGCAAGATGGAGCTCCCTGCCACACTGCTCGGTCTGTTAAAACTTTTTTGGCAGAAAAAAATATCCCTCTGTTGGATTGGCCGGGTAATAGCCCATTGAAAATGTGTGGGAGCTGATGAAAAGAGAAGTGGCTAAAGATGTGATTACCAACAAACCCCAGCTCCTAGAAAAGATCATTCATGTGTGGAATCATCATCCTCAAATGCAGGAGACAGTACAATCTTGCATTGATAGCATGCCGCGCAGAATTAAAGCTTTGACAGCGGCTAAAGGTGGCTCAACTAAATATTGACTTTTACTAACATTAATTTCACTTTTCTTTAAAACTTAATAAACTTATGCTTTTCTAAATTAATGCTGTTTTATTTATGTCAAATAAATAGGTAATTGATTGGATAATATAAAAATAAAAAACAAATCAATTTAAAATAATAAAACGGTACAATATCACTCGGTAATTAATATTTTACATGAAATCTTGCAGTGCGTCTAATAATTTGGCCAGGGACTGTATATATATATATATATATAAATATATATATATATATATATATATATATATATATATATATATATATATATACATATATATATATATATATACATATATATATATATATATATATATATATATATATATATATATATATATATATATAATTTCATTTGCAGATGAATGTATGTAGCCAGATTTTTATTAAGTTTTACTCGTACAATGTACAGAGTTATTGATTATAAATGGAGTACCACTTTAACTAGCTTATTTAAAGAGTAAAATGTTAAATTAGAAGTTGTAACGTTTCAAAAAAAGAAATCATCATCGTTTTTAAATAAAACACTCTGTATATTATTTTTCAGTTTATAGAAACCCCAATATATATTTTTATGATGTTAGTATGCAAAATAAAGTAGAAAAAAATCTGTTTTCTGGCATTTGCTCATGTTAAGAATTTTGATAGCACTAAGTTAAAATTATGTGTATAAAAATGTTTTTTTTCAGGTAGTGAAAAAAACCGATATATACGAAATATTTATTAAAAATTAGTTATTACAAAAAGCAAGCACAATGGAGATATATAACATTTTATGGAATGCAAAGAAAAATGCCTAGCTTAAATACATTTCCAAGAATTCATTTCCAATCATATAGGAAACTAGCCGGGCCCTCGGCTCCGCTCGCGTGGACTTGATTCACTACTATCGTCACTGCTTATTCCTTATGTTACCCAACCAACCCATTATTTCCCCTTATTTCCCAATATTTCTCCTTATCTCCCATTATTTTCCCTTATTTCCCAATATTTCTCCTTATCTCCCAGTATCTCTACATAATTTCCATTATCTAGGCTTATCTCTGCTCATCTCCCATTATTTATCCTTATCTCCCGTTATTTCTCCTTATCTCCCATTATCTCACCTTATTTCCCATTATCTAGGCTTATCTCGACTTATCTCGCAATATTTTTCCTTATCTCCCATTATTTCTCCTTATCTCACCATAACTCCCATTATCTAGACTTACCTCCCATTATTTATACTTATCTCCCATTATATCACCTTATCTCCCATTATCGAGGCTTATCTCGACTTATCTCCCATTATTTCTCCTTATCTCCCATTATCTCACTTTATCTCCCATTATCTAGGCTTATATCAAATTATATAGAACATATGTATAAATTTATAAAAACACGTAAATCGGATAAGTGGTTCTCGAGTGATAAGCGCACTAACGAACAAACAGACAGACAGAGAGACGTTGCATTTTATATATATTATATTCTTTGCTACATGATATTGTTCCATACTTAAGGCTTTAGGCAGTGTATTGAAAGAGAACGCGCTAGCGGCAAACTTTTCTCCGACTTGATTCACTATTATCGTCACTGCTTTTTCCCTATGTCACCTAACGTAATAAAATATATCCTGTAACCTGGCCAGAGAACATACGTATGTTTAAAAAAAGAGCACGTAAATCGGATAAGTAGTTCTCCGGTGATAAGCGCACTAACGGACAAACAGACAGACAGACGTTGCATTTTATATATATTATAGATATTCTTTGCTACATGATATTGTTCCATATTTAGTGGTTTAGGCAGTGTATTGCAAGAGAACGCGCTAGCGACAAACTTTTTTCCGATTTGATTCACTATTATCGTCACTGCTTATTCCTCATGTTACCTAACGTAATAAAATATAGTCTATAACCTGGCCAGAGAACATATGTATGTTTTAAAAAAAAAAGTACGTAAATCGGATAAGTGGTTCTCCAGTGATAAGCGCACTAACGGACAGACACAGACAGACAGACAGAGAGACGTTGCATTTTATATATATTACAGATAATTTGAAAAAAATGAAGAAAAGGTGAAAATTACCAGAAACTCACAAAAAAATATATAAAAGACAGGTTTGTTTATTTAATTTTAAATTTGGCATTATTACTATTACAAGTAAACTAAAATGAATTATAGTAAATGGTCAATATGTCCCCCAATCCGTTCAATGCATTTCCCCTAAATTTTTTTTTGTCTTTTTATGGCTACTGAAATGATTTCTTGGCCTTGGCCACTGAAAACTGCGACCACCTGTATAATCTCCTCCCTTTTATTTACGTTTTAAATAAACGCATACAATTGTGTCCAGCATAGTTAAATATAGGCTGTGCAGTGGCAATCTTAATCTTCCAAACCTACAAATCCATAAAGGGAGTTTCATTAAAAAAATAGGTTACTAGGGGGGCGGGGGGGGGGGGGGGGGGGGGTTGAGAATGTCGTGTGGCGATACGACTCACCAGTTTACGAGTACTTTCCTGTTATTTTGTATTGCCAAATTTTTCACAATTTCCGTTGTCGTTTTCAAGTATGTTACCCCATTGAAATTTCTATTAAAATATATTGGCCCTCGGCCATCGAATTTTATTTCTCCTATCGGTTGAGGATTTTCGTGGGCCTAAAAATAAACATTTCTTTTACTAAAAGTTTTTGCTTATCAGAAAAAACTGACTTAATTTTATTAAACCCTTTCGCATCTGTGGTCGACGTAAAATAATTCGTCAAATCCATCCCGAGACGCGTCTCTCCGTATTACGAATCCTTAGTCGGGATAGGAGTGACAAACAAGAAGACAGAATTTACTGGTACTTATCCAAGTAGTTACGAAACACGATGGTAGGATACAATGAATTATACTAAGTATGCATACGTAATAGTCCATCGAAAGCTGACGGAGCAGCTTTCTAGCCGACAAAGTGGTTGATATGGTCAACACTTAAACGCAGGCAGCGCTTTTCGAGGGAGCATCCTCAGATATATGTGGTGAATATGAAATAACTGAAAAAGGACAGGACCCATATTTCTTTCGTATTTTCTTCCATATGTTGTATTTTCTTATGGTAACAGTCTAAAAGTAACTTTTGATATTCCTGGGTTTATTACACTTGTAAAACTTTGAATAACGTAATCTGTTTTTTAGAGATCTTTATCAGCATCTGTTATAGGAGTTTCTGGTGTTTTGATGTGACTAATATATAAACTAAATAATGGACTGTTAGTCAGATTGTCTTCTTCCTTTTCACAATAAATTTTCTCAAGTGTTTTTGTCTATTGGTTCACTTTTTTTTGTTCAAATCAGCCCTCATCTCCCCTATTCAAGCAACCATCTGATTTAAACTAGTGATGATTGATGAAATGATGATTTTCTAAATCCTTTTTTATATCAATTAGATAATTATTGAGTAAAAATGAATATATAATAAGTCGAAATGTGTCGCTAATAAGTTATTTTACTGAATTCTGTTGCAACTTTTAGTAAACGTGCATTTCAATAGTTTGGTCCTTTCAAAAATATACTTACTATAACGAAAGAAGATTGAAAAAAAATTATGGATTCTGTTACTGAAAAGCACATTGTTGTAGGTAAGTACAGCAACATACGCAAATTTTTGATTTAATGAAAAGCAAAAAAATATAATAATTATTATGGATTTCTACCGAGTATCGGCTGAAACAATTGTATTGATAAAAGAAGCTTCAGAAAGCTTCCTAGCCACCTGGTATTTTAAGTTACTTTTGAGAAGTGTCATCTATTCTCAAAACTTATGGTTTTTTGACAAGTGTGCAAAAAACATTGTCTTCCCTAAATACATGAAACTGAAAAGTCATAACAAGAGTAACACATGGGCTGAAAAGTCCCGGGCCTAACACATAGATGGCGCTAGTTTTATTGCAGTCACCTTTTTTTCAGTTACTACTAACCTTCAAAAGACAGCTGTTAAAATTTCATGATATTCTATTCATTAGTTTGTGCGTTATTGTGCTAAGAGTGACGCTACTTTTGTTATTTTCAAAACAATGGATCAAAAACAATTTCGTGTTTTAATTTTACACTGCTTCTTGATGGGAAAAAAATACCGTTCAAGCGAAGCAATGGCTTGAAAAGTGTTATGGGGACTCCGCTCCATCAGAAACAACAATAAAACGTTGGTTTGCTGACTTCAAACGTGGTCGTAGAGACACCGATGATGCAGAACGCAGTGGACGTCCAAAGGAGGCGGTAACACCAGAAAACATCAAAAAAAATCCATAAAATCGTTTTGAATGATCGAAAAGTGAAGTTGCGTGAGTTAGCTGACATCGTAAAGATATCAAAAGAACGTGTTGGCTTTATATTGCATGAGCATTTGACTATGAGAAAGCTCTGTTCAAAGTGGGTGCCGCGTTTGCTCACCGTTGATCAAAAACAAGAACGTGTTGATGATTCTGAGCAGTGTTTGGCCATGTTTAAACGTAACAAACCCGAATTTTTGCGTCGATATGTGACAATGGATGAAACATGGATCCATCACTTCACTCTGGAATCAAAACGATCGTCATCTGAGTGGACAGCAACTGGTGAACCTCGTCCAAAGCGCCCGAAAGCACAACAATCGGCTGGAAAGGTTATGGCCTCGGTATTTTGGGATGTGCGTGGTGTAATATTCATCGACTATCTTGAGAAAGGAAATACTATCAACAGTGAATATTATATAGCGTTATTGGAGCGTTTGAAGGCCAAAATTGCAAAGAAACGACCGCATATGGCAACGAAAAAATTTTGTTTCATCAAGACAACGCACCGTGTCACAAGTCAATCAAAACAATGGCAAAACTACATGAATTGAACTTCGAATTGCTCCCACATCCACCGTATTCGCCAGATTTGGCTCCCAGCGACTACTGGCTGTTCGCAGACCTGAAAAAAATGCTCGCCGGTAAGAAATTTCGCACGAATGAAGAGGTTATCGCTGAAACTGAGGCCTATTTTGAGGCAAAAGATAAATCGTTCTACAAAAGTGGTATTGAAATGTTAGAGCGGCGCTGGAATGATTGCGTTGCTCTTGATGGAGATTACGTTGATGAATAAAGCTAATTTTGAACCAAAAAAACCGTGTTTTCTTTGTTAGGCCCGGGACTTTTCAGCCCATGTGTTAAAGCAGCACAAGAAGCTTCCATCGCAGGCTTAAGAAAATGGCTATCCGTAGAGAAGAAAACCCAATTTCAGAAACGTGGTATTTATAACATTTATCTGAAAGTAATTAAACATAAAAAACAAAACTAATTTCTGACCATAAACTTTTTGACAGATTTTCTAATCTTTCTGTCATTTTACTGAAACTGAGACACAACTCTTAGAAAAAGGCTTTAAATATAATATCAGAGAACAAACTTCAACCAAAAATTTAGAATTATTAGGTGTCGATGTTGAACTAGCCCTTAAAAACGTACCTTTTAACTTAAGTTTAAAATTTGAAACTTCTAATATTATTAAAAAATAATTCCTTAAAGATGCGAAACCAAATCCTGAAATTCAATTTATAATTATTTACTAAAGCTGACAAAGGCAACACGGTAGTTGCGATCAATAGATCTGATTGTATTAAGAAAACATTAGATTTTCTTAACCCAGACAAATACCATATTCTAAATCATAATTATACAGACCAACTTTAACAAAAAATTAAAAATTGTATTTAACAGGTTGACTGCCGATCTATATTTTTGAGTTTGTGGTTGACGCCGGTAAGATTTTTCCAAATATTTTTATTTTATTGTGGTAAATATGAATTAAAATGAGTCTTGGATGTGTTTTTTTTATGTGCCATTCAAAATATTAGAAAAAAAAAAATTTCACTCCGATCGGAGTAATCAGCATTGCAAGTGAAAATTTTTACTAGATGCCGAACACTCCGATCGGAGTGTCCAATTAAATAAGTAAAGAAATAATAAATCGAACTCATGAACTCAAAAACATTTATTTCTAAATCATTTTTGTTCATTTTTATGGTAATCCTCAAAGCAATTAAGGCAAAAACCTGGTTGTCCAGGGCACATTTTGCATTCATACACTGTTTGCTTTCTTATTTTATTTTTCCTGCATTCTTTGCATTCCTTTCTGCTTACCCGTTTTGTTTCTTTAGTTCCTTTTTTTTTCACTAACAATTTTTTCTACTTTGCTAATGCTGTGGACATTTATTTGGCCTGGAGGAATTTGCGGCAAATTAGTAATTGGTCGTCTGGCTAGTAAATTTCTTATGACATCCAATCGGAAATCATATAATCGTAACTGGTCAGACGGCGAATATTTATTGTACAAAAAATAGGCGTTTATCATGCTCATTTGCAGCACATGCATGAATAACTTTTTGTACCACCGAATGGTTTTACGGCTGCAAGGATAATATGCCATCATTTGATCCTGTCTATCTATACCGGCCATAAAAGCATTATATCCAATGATTGCGGAAGGTTTTTCAGATTCTTGATTTCTTTTGTTTTTAAAAATGCCCATTTCGCTTCCAAATTCTGTTGAAATGTATTGAACATTGCGTCCCACACCCAATTTTTCCTCCAATAAATGTAAAACAATCTTTTCAGTATGTCCGCTTCCACCATAAACATCTGTCGCACCTTCGTAGACACGAAATTTCAAAATAAGTCCATTAGGCTCTGTTAGCATGTATAACTTCATACCATACTTATGACGCTTATTCTTGATATACTGTTTAAACTGGAGACGACCCCGATAAAGTACCATAGCTTCATCCAAAGACAACTCTCTTCCAGGATAGTAAATTTCTCCCATCTTGTTGTTAAAAAAATCTGCCACAAATCTAATCTTTCCTAGCCGATCTGCCGGATCCATATCTGGAGATGTAAAATGCAAACACCTCAAGATAAGCAAAAATCTATTCCTTGACATATATTTTCTAAACAGGCAGATTAAATAGCGGATCAGTTTTCCAATAATTGTTAAGACGGCTCAAGGATATTGTGCCAGTGTAAAGTAACAGGGCCAAAAAAATTTTTAGTTCGCAAAAGTAAGATCTTTAAAATTAGTAATACGTGGTTTTGTACTTGTTTCTGGGCGCAGCAAAACCTCGACTGCGTAAGAGTTCGTTCGTTCTACAATAGTTTGTAAAAAATCATCATCAATGATCATTTCGAAAAAATCGATAGGTGCACCCTGTCCTGGAATTTGCACCAATAATTCCTGGGTTTTCTGGAACAAAATTTGTTTTAACGCACCTCTGTCGTTCCATTTTATCTCATCAAGGCTAGGAAGTGTTTGATGTGGCCGAATAGGGTCTATAAAATTCTCTTCTTCGGACTCGGAGCTTGAATTTACATCACTATCGTCTGTGTCTGGTACGTAATGTTCGTCACTACTACCTCCGCTTTCTTCCAATAGCTGCAATAATTCAGTGTCAGTTAGCTTCTTTTTCTTATCATATACCTTTTTTTCATCACTACAATGTCTTTTTTTAATACCAGAAGGCCCAGGTTGATTGTCCATATTGTACGGCAGATTACAACCAAACCAAAAGCAAATCCGCGGAACCACTTAAGCACCTGTTAGAACTTGCGTTTTTAAGCAACGCCACCACTAGAAACACGTTTCATATACAACGCCGATGGAATACTAAAACGTTTCGTAAGAACGCATGTCGAACTCCGATCGGAGTAGACGGCGTTGGCGAAGAGACCCGACGCACTCCGATCGGAGTGATCGGCAGTCAACCTGTTAAAATTGTAAAAGTTTGTTTAATGACAGAGATGTCACTAGGTTCACAATAATGAACCCACAGCCTCCAAAAATAAATTAATTAGTTAAACTTCATAAACCAGGATATCCTATTAGGCCAGAAGTCTCATTCTTTTCAGCACCATCCTACAAAATATCTAAAAAACTAATAGAGATTATCCAAACATATACGCAGTTTTCAGGGAAATATCAAATTAAAAACTCATTCGACTTAGTAAACAAAATTAAAAATATTTATTTACCAAATAACGCCAAACTAATTTCATTTGATGTCCCTAATCTCTTCCCCAGTATCCCAGCTTAAGATACAATTACACTAGTAGGAAAACTGTTAAATAACAAAAAATTAAAAAAAAACCGGTCAAGTGCAAGTTGAACTTGCACAATTAGTGTTCCGTGTGTTGATTGTTTTTAAAATGAAAATTTTTGTTAGGGTGGTATAAAATGATCAGTGACTTCACAAAACACACCCCAAATGAGTTTTCAACAACGTTTGTTTCCAATCTTTACTGAAAACTGGTGACCTTGAAATTTTGTTTTTTTTTTTTTTATATACCAAATAAATTATTAAAGGTAATGCACTCGTGATAATTTTCGTTCAATCTATATCCCGTGGAAAATATTCCAGAATTTTTTCAAAATTTTTTTATCAGTACTTTTCGAGATAAGGTAAGGGACAGCGATTTTTCGCGATTTTTTAAAAATAATACAAAGAAAAGTGTGTGCGCAAGTATTACATTATATATATATATATATATATATATATATATATATATATATATATATTTTACTCGTGTTTTCACAAGCTTTCATTTGACATTACACTCGATGGCCTAGTAAAAAAATTTTTCTTTTACCGATTTCACCCCTCAAAACGAACCCCTTAAGTCAAAATTTATGTTACGGTGGTATAAAATGATTAGTGACTTCACAAAAACACACCCCAAATGAGTTTTCAACAAAGTTTGTTTCCAATCTTTACTGAAATCTGATGACCTTGAAATTTTTGTTTTTTTTTAAATACCAGATAAATTATTAAAGGTAATGGACTCGTGATAATTTTCGCTCAATCTACCCCCCGTGGAGAATATTCCACGATTTTTTCAAAATTTTTTGATAAGTACTTTTCGAGATAAGGCGCGGGACAGCGATTTTTCGCGATTTTTTTAAAAATAATACAAAGAAAAGTGCGCGCAAGTATTGCATTATATATATATATATATATATTTTTTACTCGTGTTTTCACAACCTTTCATTTGACACCACACTCGATGACATAGTAAAAAAATTTTTTTTCACTTCCGATTTCACCCCCCAAAATTAACCCCTTAAGTCAAAATTTAACTTTCAAAACTACGTGGCTCTGATGAGGCCATCAATTCCTATATTATTACCAAATTTCAAGTTTCTCTGACAAATAGTTTCGGAGAAAATCGGGTGTGACAGACAGACAGACAGACACCGAAGTGATCTTATAAGTGTTCCGTACGGAACACTAAAAACATGAAATATTAAACTTACTTACCAAATGTTTAGATTAAAATTACTTCGAATTTAATAACAATCTTTATACCAGCACGGAAGGCTTAATTATGGGAAACTCGCCGAAATATTTCTAGATTTGTTAGAAAGCCAAATTAAAAAACATCCCTTTTTTAAACATTTCGTATATTGGCAGAAAGGCAATTACACATTTTTCCTGAATTTATTAACAACCTTCACGCAAATATAAGTTTTACAATTGAACTAGAATCTAACAATAGCATAAACTATTTAGATCTAACAATTTAGAGAGAGAATAATAAATATCAATTTTCAATATTCCGTAAAGCGTCTCATACTGACACAACCATAAACAGTTCTTCCAGTCACTCAATTCAACATAAATTGGAAGCTTTTCACAGTATGATTCATAGGCTAGTATCTCTCCCCTTTAATAAAAATAATCTTCAGATAGAGCTTAACATCATCAAAAAAATCGCACTTAATAATGGCTATTCAGTAAATTTAGTCGATAAAATTCTACAAAAAAGTTATAACACATGGGCTGAAAAGTCCCGGGCCTAACAAAGAAAACACGGTTTTTTTGGTTCAAAATTAGCTTTATTCATCAACGTAATCTCCATCAAGAGCAACGCAATCATTCCAGCGCCGCTCTAACATTTCAATACCACTTTTGTAGAACGATTTATCTTTTGCCTCAAAATAGGCCTCAGTTTCAGCGATAACCTCTTCATTCGTGCGAAATTTCTTACCGGCGAGCATTTTTTTCAGGTCTGCGAACAGCCAGTAGTCGCTGGGAGCCAAATCTGGCGAATACGGTGGATGTGGGAGCAATTCGAAGTTCAATTCATGTAGTTTTGCCATTGTTTTGATTGACTTGTGACACGGTGCGTTGTCTTGATGAAACAAAATTTTTTTCTTTGCCATATGCGGTCGTTTCTTTGCAATTTCGGCCTTCAAACGCTCCAATAACGCTATATAATATTCACTGTTGATGGTATTTCCTTTCTCAAGATAGTCGATGAATATTACACCACGCACATCCCAAAATACCGATTCCATAACCTTTCCAGCCGATTGTTGTGCTTTCGGGCGCTTTGGACGAGGTTCACCAGTTGCTGTCCACTCAGATGACGATCGTTTTGATTCCGGAGTGAAGTGATGGATCCATGTTTCATCCATTGTCACATATCGACGCAAAAAATTCCGGTTTGTTACGTTTAAACATGGCCAAACACTGCTCAGAATCATCAACACGTTCTTGTTTTTGATCAACAGTGAGCAAACGCGGCACCCACTTTGAACAGAGCTTTCTCGTAGTCAAATGCTCATGCAATATAAAGCCAACACGTTCTTTTGATATCTTTACGATGTCAGCTAACTCACGCAACTTCACTTTTCGATCACTCAAAACGATTTTATGGATTTTTTTGATGTTTTCTGGTGTTACCGCCTCATTTGGACGTCCACTGCGTTCTGCATCATCGGTGTCTCTACGACCACGTTTGAAGTCAGCAAACCAACGTTTTATTGTTGTTTCTGATGGAGCGGAGTCCCCATAACACTTTTCAAGCCATTGCTTCGCTTGAACGGTATTTTTTCCCATCAAGAAGCAGTGTAAAATTAAAACACGAAATTGTTTTTGATCCATTGTTTTGAAAATAACAAAAGTAGCGTCACTCTTAGCACAATAACTCACAAACTAATGAATAGAATATCATGAAATTTTAACAGCTGTCTTTTGAAGGTTAGTATTAACTGAAAAAAAGGTGACTGCAATAAAACTAGCGCCATCTATGTGTTAGGCCCGGGACTTTTCAGCCCATGTGTTATATAAAAACCATCGATATGATTTATCCTAATAGCAAAGAAAAAGCAAACAATTACAAAGTTATATTATATATAGGTTACTCGACTTCAAAAATAGGTCAAATCCTCAACAGTATAGACATTAAAGTAGCTTACAAAACTAACAATTCTTTAGGCAAATTTATTAAAAATAGTAAAACTAAAACGGATAATCTTAAAAAATCAGGAGTTTATCTACTAAATTGCGGAGATTGTGACACAACATAATAGGACTGGTAGATATTTTGGTAAAAGATTAGATGAACACTATAAATGTTTTAACAAAGGAAAAACCTAATCCAATTATGCAAAACATCTAATCGAGAATGGTCACACCTTTAATCATAATTTCAAAATTCTACAAAATGAGAACAAAAGCCAGAGATTAAACCTAATTGAGTCTCTAGAGATAAACAAAATTAAAAATTTCAACCGTCTATTGAACGATCAGGTAGACCTTAATAATTCACCTTTGTTAAATATTTTCTATTAACAGTTAATTAGTTTATGGAAAAAATAAAATTTCTTTTCTTGCTTCTACTTATATATTAACACTTTTTACTCTTTAATGTTCAGTAACTCAGAATATAATGTCTGCAGAAGCTACTGTGATAGCGAAACATGTTAAGGTGTATTACAAAAATAGTGGAAAGTTTGTTGAATAATCATTTTATTATTTTTTCACATTTCACATAATAATTGATAAAAAGCAATGTTGTGCTGAAATTTAAACAAATATATTTTTTTTTTTTAACAATATTCGTTCATCTTAGACTTGTACTGTGATACGAAATATTCAATGAAATAAAAAGCTTATTCGTTTTTAGAAAGTATGCACAATTTGGTAAAATAAGATTATCCCGTTCTAACTAGATGTAACGCAAGAAAACTCAATTTTAAAACATGTATTTCTAGGATTATGTAGACTGCTTTACTCGTTTTGTGATATACAATATCACTGGAAAAAGAAACCAAGCCAATAAATAAAGCTTATTTAAATAATTTGTCTCACCTCACCAACATGGGATAAAAAAATCTGGAGACTTTTAAAGAAAAAACAATGCTTCAAGAGCAATACAATTATTTCAGCAGTCTTCCAACATCTGGATACCTTTCGTTAGCCGCAGCTTCCCATTCATATGAGCCAAATATCTTTCCTGGAGCCACCTTCCAAATTTGAAAAGCTAAGCATATTTTGCAGAGCTGAATAAATCTTAATATAATAATATCCCCAAAGCTGTTCACTTTGATTCTAGAAGACATGTTCAAATCGTTAAAGTGGGAAAATAAAGGAATACTAATGGACGGTGAACGAATAAATCACTTAAGGTTCGTAGATGATGTCACTCTGAACCAAATATTTGAACAACGATAGTGAAGATAAATAACAGCCAGGAACTGTTAATAGAAGGTAAAAGAATAGGAAAGGTACAAACATTCATATATTTAGGACAAGAAATCGAAATATCAAAAAATAACACAGGCCAAAGATGAAAAAACTTATTTAATAATTTTACCTGATTCCTATGTTTTTTGGTGGAGTCCGAAAATAATAATAAAAAAGTCGTATCACCCACCAATTTTTCACATTTTAATATTCAAAATGTGAAAAGTTTATTTTTTATCATTCGAATGTTATTAGGTTGGCAATAAAATCAGAATTTTATAAGGTTGGCAGTAAAATCAAATGTTATTAGGTTGACAGTTCCAATAAATGTAGCAGCTGTTTGTTTTCCAGTTAATATAACCTCACATTGCAGTGTTTAGCCCATGTGCTTTAATTCACACTCAAAGTATAGCTAATCGTGGTTGTAAAAACTCTCCCAACACTTTTTGTTATATATGTGGTGAGTTTGTAGTTAAAAAACATCAAAGAAACATTACTGACTTTGTAAAAAAAAATATATTTTGCATATTTTGGTGTAGAAATCGGTAATCAAGAAAAATGTTGGGCTCCTCACAAAGTATGTTATGTTTATGTCGAGGATCTTAGAAAATGGTATAAGAAAGAAAATAAGGCTTTTAGATTTGCAGTGCCCATGGTATGGAGAGAGCAAGAAAATCATTTAAATCATTGTTATTTTTGAAGCGTTGATGTGTCTGGATATAACTCCAAAGATAAGAAAGTAATTGTCTATCCTAACTTTACTTCAGCTAATCGGCCGGTAGGACATGGACCGGGACTTTCTGTCCCTGAGCCACCTCAGTCTATTGATGACGTTTCACAGTCCAGTTCCGAATTTAATGAAAGTCGACCGGATGATGATGAGTTTGAATGTTCTCTAGAAAATTTAAAACCACAGTTGTTTACACAAGCTGAGTTAAATGATTTACTGAGAGATTTGGGTTTGACTAAGGAAAAAGCAAAATTGCTTGATTTTAGGTTGAAAGAAGAACATTTGTTGGAATTTGGAAAATCTATTTACCATTATAGAACAAGAGATCAATAGTTTGCCCAGTTTTTGGAGCAGGAAGAGGGTTTGGTTTGCTGCCATGATATTGGTAGTCTAATGAACGAATTTGGCATGTACAAGAAGGAAGATTGGAGGCTTTTTATAGACTCATCAAAAACTAGTTTAAAAGGTGCTCTGTTACATAATGGAAATACTTATGATTCACTGTCTGTTGCTCATTTAGTCCATATGAAGAAAACTTACGAAAATCTTAACATGATTTTACAGAAAATTAACTATCCAGCTCACGATTGGATGCTATGTGGAGATTTAAAAGTTGTCTCCGTGATCTTTGGTCAACAAAAGGGATTTACAAAGTTTCCATGTTTTTTATGTGAGTGGGATAGCAGAGCAAGGGATCAACATAGGTCTAAAAAAAATGGCCCGTAAGAAAAACTTTAACACCTGGCTGCATAAAACTTTAGTAGACCCAAAAAAGATTCTTCTACCACCACTACACATTAAGTTAGGGTTAATGAAACAATTTGTGAAAGCCTTGCTAAAGATGGTTAATGTTTTAAATATTTGTGTAAAAGATTTCCTCATTTATCAGAAGCTAAAAGGGGTTTTCGTTGGGCCTGATATTCGTAAAATGATGTTCGATTCTAACTTTGAAGCAAGGATGATTACAAAGGAAAAGGAGGTTTGGATATCATTTAAAGAAGTTGTGACTAAGTTTTTGGGCAATGTGAAAAACCCTAACTATGAACTTATCGTAGCTAATATGGTAGAGAAGTTCAAGAATCTGGGTTGTCTGATGAGCCCTAAAGTTCACTTCTTGCACAACCATCTTGACTTTTTCCCTAAAAACTTAGGAGATGTGAGTGAAGAGCAGGGGAAACGGTTCCATCAGGACATAAAGGAGATGGAGATGGAGAAACGGTACCAGGGACGATGGAATATCAACATAATGGGTGATTACTGTTGGTCCCTTCATAGAGAACAACAAAATGCATCACATCGGAGAAAAATCTATACAAGAAACTTCACAGAGAAGGGAAAGGAAATACAAAAAAATAAGTACCTAAAATATTCGCAAAGAAGCGAAATGTTATCGTGAGTAAAAATTTGTAGCCTAATGAAATAAAAGTACGGTTTAAGTTTTTATTTTTTATGTATCAAATTTTCCCTATTTTGAAATTTAATCGATGTCATATTGTGAGAGAACTGTGGGTGATACAAAAAAAACTGATACCGGTTTCAGCGCCCAAAAATACATAACACTTAGATGTATTGGTTTAAAAAGTTTTTATAAATATTTTTTTTGTCGGCCTGTGTAATTTAAAGGCTGAATTGGATAGAAGAATTTCGTTAGCTTGGTCCGCGTTTGGAAGGTTACAATCTACATTCAAATTGGATATCCCAAATACAATAAAAGCCAGAGTATTCGATCAGAATCTACTGCAGGTACTAACATATGGCACTGAAACGTGGGCTTTAAATAAAAGCATAATAAATAAATTCCAGGTAATCCAATTTGGGTCATCCAAATTGGGCGGGGTATATCGCAAGGCTCAATGATAACAAATGGACACGCCGTATAGTTGAATGGAGGCCTAGAGAACAGAAAAGATGCAGAGGTAGACTATAGACTAGATTAGCAGGACACGATTGGATGCAAAAAGCAAACAACAAAGCTCATTGGACACACATCCGACTATGGATGATATAAGCTAGTAATGATGAAGATAATAAGGACAGGGCCGGTTTTAGGGCAGAGTAAGCGGGGTGGCCGCCCTGGGCGCCACATTTTTACGAGCGCGAAATTGTTTGGGGCGCCTCATTTTCAAAGACGCCAAATTTCTGTTATATTCGATTTTTTAATGATATTATTGAACAATTCTAAAAATAAAGTGATTAAATATGAACTGATTCAGGTTAATCAACACAAATAATTTGTGGCAACGTACTGTTATTAATAATATTCTGTATTAATGACACTCTATTTCACGTGAATTATTAATTTATGTTTACATGATTTATTAATTATATTTCTCGATTTTAAACATTCGTGAATCTTTCATCCATCTCGCCTTTTTGTTCAGCATTCAGAACATTCTATTTTCTCGAGTTTTCTTCAGGACCCACATAAATAGGGGCTCGGAACGCTTTAACGCATCAGGGATCGTCTTTTCGTTCGTACACGACTGTTTAGTCGTATACGATTAGGTGTTGTCAATATGTTGGAAATGCATTGCAAATCATAATGAAGAAATTCTATTTAATTGCATTTAATTTAATTTATAAGTTTTGGCCACTGTTAATTATGATTTTGATGTAAAAAATGATAAAAATATAGAATAAAATTTACTATATATCATTATGGGATGTAGGCCCCCTCAAGTTGTCTCCAATGAGCTTTGCTGTTTGCTTTTGGCATCCAACCGTGTCCAGCAAATCTTTTTATGTCGTCCGACCATCTTGTCTGTGGTCTACCTCTGCATCTTTTGTGTTCTCAAGGCCTCCATGCAACTATACGGCGTGTCCATTTGTTAACAGCTTTGCGATATGCATCGCCTAATTCCACCTTAATATACATATGCATTGTATTTCATCTGTCACTCTTGATCTTCTTTGTATCTCGATGTTAGGAATACGATCTTGGAGTCTAATATTTAGCATTCTGTTCTCCATCTATTATACTTTTATTTAAAGCCCACGTTTCAGTGCCATATGTTAATACCGGCAGTACAGGGTGAGTCAACGATAGAGTAAAGTTCATTATCTCATTTGTTTCGGTAATGACGAAAAAATTTTAAATACAATAGTTTTAGGGAATATTGAGGTGCACAGTCTAAAATTATTTTTGAGTATACAGGGTACTTCTAAAAAGTGTGGCCGATATAATATATGTTTATTTAAATGGAACATTATATTTTCTAATTTATTTTTAAATTCTGCGTAAAATTTTATAACTTTTTTATTATTAATATTATATACCTAAACAAAGTAGTTTTTCTAATGTTTCAATTTTTTTAAGAAATACTAGTTTTTTGTTTTGTAAAAAATTGCCAGTAGCGCCATTGTTTCTGAATACTCATAATTGGTACGAGTGTTCTATAGAGATGAAAGAAAAGATATAAGTAAAGAAATTTGAGTTAGATGCTACAGGATGTTCAAAATAAATTTGTATATTTCGACTATTTTAAATTGAAAAATCTCAAATATTTTAAGTGGCACATCTTATATATTGTTATTTTTTCTGATAGATTTTACAAAACCCTCCATCTTTACATAATTAATAGTTTTTGATTTATCTTGAATTTATCAATTTTTACCCTTGTTTTTAATACACTTACGTTAATGTGAAAACATAAACAAATAGTTAATAATAATTTTAATATAGTTTAACTTATCTAATGTTTAGTTATTCTGATGTAATAAATATTCAAAAATATGTCCGTCTACTTGAGTACACATGTTTAGTGTTCTTCAAGAAGCTGGGGTAATTTGTATTGCAAAAAATTTAGATATCTAGGCCCGTTAAGAGGTTGACGGAAAAAATATGGACCAATAATTCGAAAATTTAATATTCCACATCATACATTAAGCGACCAATGGTTTTGGTTTTGAACTTTCCGGACCCAAAATGGATTAACTATTGAATAATAATGCATGTTATGGCTGTTAACTGCTCTATTACTGCGAAAAGTACCTTCATCAGAAAACATTATTTTGGATAAAAAATTTGGAACGGCCTCTATTGCTCCATTCATAGTGGTACAAAAGTTTACTCGTCGTTCAAAATCACGGTCTTGCAGTTCTTGGTGTCGTTCCATATGAAAGGGATGATACTTGTATTTTCTCGTGGTCCGATTAGCCGTAGATTGAGATGTGTCAGATAAGTCAGCTAGTTGACGGGTGCTGACCTGGGGATTATCTTCAACCTGAAGTAAAATCTCCATTTCTTTTTCCTCACTGGTAGCATTCTGGTTTACTACTTTTCGTTTCGTATACTCAATGCTACCACTACCATCACACCGCACCATTAAGCACTGAAAAGATTTTCTAGATGGTATACGTTTATTAGGGTACTTCGCTCCGTAAAGCCTTACTGCCAAAAGACAATTTTTTCCCGCCTCGCCCAGTATATAAATCATATTAATTAATACATTTTTTAGGAAAATCCATAACTACTACCTTTATACGTCACTTACTACAATAAATTTAACTATTTTTACTTGCTTAATAGACATGTCAAAATTTGACAGTGCCTACATTTTTGTTTTGTATTGGCAACTATGATGTTATAGCGTAAGTGTATTAAAAAGGGTAAAAATTGAAAAATTCAAAATAAATCGAAAACTATTAGAAATAGGTATATGACATCTATAATATATATAAAATGCAACGTCTCTCTGTCTGTCTGTCCGTTAGTGCGCTTATCACTGGAGAACCACTTATCCGATTTACGTACTTTTTTTTAAACATACATATGTTCTCTGGCCAGGTTATAGGCTATATTTTATTACGATAGGTAGCATAAGGAATGAGCAGTGACGATAATAGTGAATGAAGTCGAAAAAAAGTTTGCCGCTAGCGCGTTCTCTTGCAATGCACAGCCTAAATCATTAAATATGGAACAATATTATGTAGCAGAGAATATCTATAATCTATAATATATATATATATATATATATATATATATATATATATATATATATATATATATATATATATATATATATATATATATATATATATATATATATATATATATATATATATATATATATATATAATGCAATGTCTGTCTGTCTGTCTGTCCATTAGTGGGTTTATCACCCGAGAACCACTTATCCGATTTACGTGTCTTTTTTTAAATTCATACATATATTCTTTGGCCAGGTTATATAATAATACTAATCTATATCTAGAATATATATAAAATGCAACGTATCTCTGTCTGTCTGTCCGTTATTGCGCTTATCACTGGACAACCACTTATCCGATTTACGTGCTTTTTTTTAAAACATACATATGTTCTCTGGCCAGGCTATCTATAATATATATATATATATATATATATATATATATATATATATATATATATATATATATATATATATATATATATATATATATATATATATATATATATATATATATAATGCAGCGTCTCTCTGTCTGGCTGTCTGTCTGTCCCTTAGTGCGTTACGTGCTTTTTTTTTTAACATACATATGTTCTCTGGCCAGGTTATAGGATATATTTTATTGCGTTAGGAAACATAAAGAATAAGCAGTGACGATAATAGTGAATCAAGTGGGAAAAAAGGTTACTGTTAGCGCGTTCTCTTGCAATACACTGCCTAAACCATTAAATATGGAACAATATCATGTTGCAAAGAATATAATATATATAACATGCAACGTCTCTCTGTCTGTCTGTCTGTCCGTTAGTGCGCTTATCACTTGAGAACCACTTACCCGATTTACGTGTTTTTTTTTTAATTCATACATTTTTACAAATTTATACATATGTTCTATATAATTCGATATAAGCCTAGATAATGGGAGATAAAGTGGGATAATGGGAGATAAGTATAAATAATGGAAGATGAGAAGAAATAATGAGAGATAAGCAGAGATAAGTCTAGGTAATGGGAGTTGCGGTGAGATAATGGGAGATAAGGAGAAATAATGGGAGATAAGGAGAAATATTGCGAGATAAGTTGAGATAAGCCTAGAAAATGGGAGATAAGGTGAGATAATGGAAAATAAGGAGAAATAATGGGAAATAAGGAGAAATAATGGGAGACGAGCAGAGATAAGCCTAGATAATGGAACTTATGTGGAGATAATGGGGGATAAAGAGAAATAATAGGAGATAAGGAGAAAGAATGGCAGATATTTTATTACGTTGGGTAACATAAGGAATAAGCAGTGACGATAGTAGTGAATCAAGTCAGCGAAGCCGCGGGCACGGCTAGTAGTTAATTAAAGTTGGAGGGTTTTGTAAAATCTATCAGAAAAAGTAATAATATACAGGATGTGCCATTTAAAAAATTTGAGATTTTTCAGTGTAAAATAGTCGAAATGAATAAATTTATTTTAAACACCCTGTGGCATCTAATTTAAATTTCTTTACATATATCTTCTGTTTTCATCTCCATAGAACGCTTATACCAATTACTAGTATTCCATCTTCAGAAACAATGGCGCTACTGGGAATTTTTTACAAAATTTTTTTTTTTAAATTGAAACAGTAGAAAAACTACTAGGTTTAGGTATATAACATTATTAATAAAAAAAGGATATTTCATTTGAAAAAACATATGTTATATCGGCCAAACTTTTTTGAAGTACCCTGTATACTCAAATATAATTTTAAACTATGCACCTTAACATTCCCTAAAACTATTATATTTAACATTTTTTCGTCATTCCCGAAATAAATGAGATAATGAACTTTACCCTATCGTTGACTCACCCCGTACATATTGATCGAACACTCTGGCTTTTATTGTATTTGGGATATCCAATTTAAATGTAGGTTGTAACTTTCCCCAACGCAGACCAAGCTAACGAGACTTTTCTATCCAAATCAGTCTTTAAATTATTTTTTGTTATTTCGATTTCTTGTCCTAAATATGAGAATGTTTCTTATTCTTTCACCTCCTATTAATAGTTCCTGGCTGTTTCTTCACTTTCGTTGTTCAAATATTTGGTTTTGGTGAAGTTTCTTTTTAGACTTATTTCCCCCGACTTATTATTTAATTCCATCAGCATTTCTTGTAATTCTTCTTTTGTGTTGGCGATCAGAGTGATATCATCTGCTAACCTTAAGTGATTTAATCGTTCACCGTCTATTAGTATTCCTTTATTTTCCCACTTTAGCGATTTGAACACGTCTTCTAGAGTCAAAATGAGCAGCTTTGGGGATATCGAGTCGCCTTGTCTAATCCCTCTTTTAATTTTGATTTTATTTGTTTTTTTCTCAAGCATTATATGTGATGTGGCATTTTTATATATTTACTCAAGAAGGGTTGTGTAACTTTCATCGACTCTGCTGTTACTTGAGGCGTTAAAGACTGCCCATATCTCTACTGAATCAAGTGCTTTTTCGTAGTCAACTACTGCTATTCACAAGGTGACCTTATATCCATTTGTTTTTTCCACTAGTAATCTAATTTTTTGAAGAGGGTTCAAAGTGCTGTATCCTCGTTTAAATCCAGCTTTTTCACGTGACTGATAACTGTCTAATTTGTTCGTTAGTCTAGTGAGGATCTTGTACAATACCGATAACAGGCTGATGGATTTGTAATTCTCCAATTTAAATTTGTTTCCCTTTTTAAATATAAGCATAATCAAGGCGTTTACCCAAGGTGTTGGTATTTTACTTTCTATGAGGTACCTATTAAATAGAGCTTGAAGAGATTGTATTATCGATGCCCCTCCATACTTTATCATTTCTATAATTATTTCATCGTCCCTTGGTTCTTTGTTGTTGTGCATATATTGTAGGGCGTTCATTATTTCTTCCGTTGTTAGTTCGGGAATTTCTTCAGATCACACATTTCTTACTATCACTCTATTTCCTCCTTCTTTCCCGGGCGGTGGAGTTATTTTCGTGTTATATAGTGTTTGATAATAATTCTCTGTAGCTTTCTTTATCTCTTTGACTTGTGCGATCTCTTGGTTATCATCTATAATATATATAAAATGCAACGTCTCTCTGTCTGTCTGTCTGTCCGTTAGTGCGCCTATCACTGAAAAACCACTTATCCGATTTACGTACTTTTTTTTTAAAAACATACATATGTTCTCTCGCCAGGTTATAGGCTATATTTTATTACGATAGGTAGCATAAGGAATGAGCAGTGACGTAAAATAATGAATGATGTCGGAAATAAGTTTGCCGCTAGCGCGTGCCTTTGCAATACACAGCCTAAATCATTAAATATGGAACAATATTATGTAGCAAAGAATATCTGTAATGTATAATCTATAATATATATAAAATGCAATCTCTCTGTCTATCTGTCTGTCCATTAGTGCGTTTATCACGCGGGAACCACTTATCAGATTTACCCGTCTTTTTTTAAATTCATGCATATATTCTTTGACCAGGTTATATATAATAATAATAATAATAATCTATATCTATAATATATATAAAATGCAATGTTTGTCTATCTGTCTGTCTGTCCGTTAGTGCGCTTATCCCTCGAGAACCACTTATCCGATTTACGTGATTTTTTAAATTCATACATATATTCTCTGACCAGGTTATAGGTATATATTTAATACATCTATAATATATATAAAATGCAACGTATTCTGTCTGTCTATCTTTCCGTTAGTGCGCTCATCACTGGAGAACCACTTATCCGATTTTCGTACTTTTTTTTTTAAACATACATATGTTCTCCGGCCAGGTTATAGGCTATATTTTATTACGATAGGTAGCATAAGAAATGAGCAGTGACAATAATACGAGTAGTAAATGAAGTCGGACAAAGTTTGCCGCTAGCGCGTTGTCTTGCAATACACAGTCCAAACCATTAAATATCAAACAATATTATGTAGCAGAGAATATCTATAATATATATAAAATGCAATGTCTCTCTGTCCGTCTGTCTATCTGTCTGTCTGTCTGTCCGTCCGTTAGTGCGCTTATCACTGGAGAACTACTTATCCGATTTACGTGCTTTTTTTTTAACCATACGTATGTTCTCTGGCCAGGTTATAGGATATATTTTATTAGGTGACATAAGGAATAAGCAGTGACGATAATAGTGAATTAAGTCGGAGAAAAGTTTGTCGCTAGCGCGTTCTCTTGCAATACACTTCCTAAAGCATTAAATATGGAACAATATCATGTAGCAAAGAATACAATATATATAAAATGCAACGTCTCTTTGTCTGTCTGTCTGTCCGTTAGTGCGCTTATCACTCGAGAACCACTTATCCAATTTACGTGTTTTTATAAATTTATACATATGTTCTATATAATTCGATATAAGCCTAGATAATGAGAGATAAGGTGAGATAATGGGAGATAAGGACAAATAATGGGAGATAAGTCGAGATAAGCCTCGATAATGGGAGATAAGGTGAGATAATGGGAGATAAGTATAAATAATGGGAGATAAGGAGAGATAATGGGAGATAAGCAGAGATAAGTCTAGATAATGGGAGTTATGGTGAGATAATGGGAGATAAGGAGAAATAATGGGAGATAAGGAGAAATAATGGGAGATGAGCAGAGATAAGCCTAGATAATGAAAATTATGTAGAGATAATGGGAAATAAGGAGAAATATTGGGAGATAAGGAGAAATAATGGGAGATATTTTATTACGTTGGGTAACATAAGGAATAAGCAGTGACGATAGTAGTGAATCAAGTCCACGCGAGCGGAGCCGCGGGCCCGGCTAGTTATTTATAAGTTTTATTATTTGATGTCGCCCTTCATTCATTTGTTTGTTTAGGTGTTTCAAACTTTTCCCCTCTTTCAAAGTTTCTTCTATTTTCGAGTTTCTGTACTGTCTGACGTCTTCTCTGATCTTTTTTTTTTTTTTTTTTGTCTAATACTGATCTGCAATTTGTAGGATCATTTCTTAATTGTCACCTCTGTTTCACTAGATTTTGTGTCTCTTTACTTAATTTTTTGTGTTTTTTTCTTTTTTCGATGTTGCTATTTGTTTTGTAGTCATGAGTCGGCTGTTGGTTATTTGTGCGTTTAGTTCATCATGTTTTGTTTGGTAGTTTATGTGTTTTATATGATTTTCTAGTGCTTGTCGATATTATTCCTGTTGGTGTCTTTATCTTTGTATGCGTTATCATTCTACGTCTCTCCTGCTTCAGATTTATTCTTATTTTTGCTCTGAGCATCCAAAGGTCACTGCCAATGCTTATCGTGTTTAGGACAGTCGTGTCAATTACAATATTCTTGTCTGTTACTATATATTGTAGTGCATAAGGGGCGTTTTTTTTTTCATATTCGCCGTGGGCGCCATTTGGTCTAAAGCCGGTCTTGAATAAGGGTATTAAAAAGTTGAAAAGTCGTTAGATTAAATCTATTGATTTGCAAAGTGTCTACACTACCGTTAGGAAGTACTAGCCCACCTATTTACTTCAGTCCCAAGTCAACAAAAACCCAGATATATATATATATATATATATATATATTTAATTTTAATATATATATATATATTATTTTATTTTTTCACATTATTTACACTCGAGAGAAAATCAGAAAAATATTCATGATTTTCCAGGACTTTTGTCATCTATGTGACCTCCTTTGTTTTTAATTACCACTTTATAGAAATTTGACATTCTGTCCAGTAGTTTCTTCAGAGTTTCTTCAGTTATTTTAACCCATTCTGCTTGTAAAAGTTCCCACAAGCGATTTTCTGATGTTGGATTGAGTTTTCGAACACACCTGTCCAAATGGTCCCACAGTAATTCGATGGAGTTCAAGTTGGGTGTTTGTGGAGACCAAGTCGTCACTACCAGGACGTCATCGGATTTCCATTGGTCCAAAAGCTCTCTAATTGATTTAGCAGAATGTTTAGGGTCGTTGTCATGCTGAAAAATAAATTTCCCCTGAAAAATATGGTGGGGATTATCTTCAACCTAAAGTAAAATCTCCATTTCTTTTTTCCTCACTGGTAGCATTCTGGTTTACTACTGGTTTTTCGTATACTCAATGCTACCACTACCATCAAACCGCACCATTAAGCACTGAAAAGATTTTCTAGATGGTATACGTTTATTAGGGTATTTCGCTCCGTAAAGCCTTGCTGCCAAAAGACAATTTTTTCCCGCCTCGCCAGTATATAAATCATATCAATCAATTCATTTTTAGGAAAATCCATATATACGTCACTTATTACAACAAATTAAACTATTTTTACTTGCTTAATAGACATGTCAAAATTTGACAATGCCTACATTTTTATTTTGTCTTGGCAACTATGATGTTATAGCGTAAGTGTATTAAAAAGGGTAAAAATTGAAAAAATTCAAAATAAATCGAAAACTATTAGAAATAGGTATATGACATACTTAATAAAAGTTGGAGGGTTTTGTAAAAAATCAGAAAAAGTAATAATATACAGGGTGTGCCGTTTAAAAAAATTGAGATTTTTCAGTTTAAAATAGTCGAAATGTATAAATTTATTTTAAACACCCTGTGGCTTCTAACTTAAATTTCTTTACATATATCTTCTTTTTTCACCTCCATAGAACGCTTATACCAATTATGAGTATTCCTCCTTCAGAAACAATGGCGTTACCGGCAATTTTTTACAAAACTGAAAACAAGTATTTTTTTTTTAAACTGAAACATTAGAAAAACTACTAGGTTTAGGTATATAACATTATTAATAAAAGAGGATGTTCCATTTGAAAAAACATATGTTATATCGGCCACACTTTTTTGAAGTACCCTGTATACTCAAATATAATTTTAAACTATGCACCTTAACATTCTCTAAAACTATTGTATTTAACATTTTTTCGTCATACCCGAAACAAATGAGATAATGAAATTTACTATATCGTTGACTCACCCTGTACATATTGATCGAATACTCTGGCTTTCATTGTATCTGGGATATCCAATTCAAATGTAGATTGTAACCATCCGAACGCAGACCAAGCTAACGAGACTCTTCTATCCAAACCAGCCTTTAATTTATTTTTTGTTATTTCTATTTCTTGTCCTAAATATGAAAATGTTTGTACCTTTCTTATTCTTTCACCTCCTATTAATAGTTCCTGGCTGTTTCTTCACTTCCGTTGTTCAAATATTTGGTTTTGGTGAAGTTTCTTTTTAGACTTATTTCCCGAGACTTATTATTTAATTCCATCAGCATTTATTGTAATTCTTCTTTTGTGTCGGCGATCAGAGTGATATCATCTGTTAACCTTAAGTGATTTAATCGTTCACCGTCTATTAGTATTCCTTTATTTTCCCACTTTAGCGATTTGAACATGTCTTCTAGAGTCAAAGTGAACAGCTTTGGGGATATCGAGTCGCCTTGTCTAATCCCTCTTTTAATTTTGATTTTACTTGCTTTCTCTTCAAACATTATTTGTGATGTGGCATTTTTATATATGTATTCAAGAAGAGTTGTGTACCTTTCATCGACTCTGCTATTACCTAAGGCGTTACGGACTGCCCATATCTCTACCGAATCAAATACTTTTTCGTAGTCACCCATTGCTATCCACAAGGTGACCTTATATTCATTTGCTTTTTCCACTAATAATCTAATTGTTTGAAGATGGTCTAAAGTGTTGTATCCTCGTCTAAATCCAGCTTTCTCACGTGGTTGATAACTGTCTAATTTGTTCGTTAATCTATACGTTATGAGTCTAGTGAGGATTTTGTACAATACCGATAACAGGCTGATGGATCTGCAATTCTCCAGTTTAAATTTGTTTCCCTTTTTAAATATAAGCATAATCAAGGCGTTTACCCAAGGTGTTGGTATTTTACTTTCTATGAGGTACCTATTAAATAGAGCTTGAAGAGATTGTATTATCGATGCCCCTCCATACTTTATCATTTCTATAATTATTTCATCGTCCCTTGGTTCTTTGTTGTTGTGCATATATTGTAGGGCGTTCATTATTTCTTCCGTTGTTAGATCGGGAATTTCTTCAGATCCCACATTTCTTACTATCACTCTATTTCCTCCTTCTTTCTCGGGCGGTGGCGTTATTTTCGTGTCATATAGTGTTTGATAAAAATTCTCTGTAGCTTTCTTTATCTCTTTGATTTGTGCGATCTCTTGGTTATCGTTATTTATAAGTTTTATTATTTGATGTTTCCCTTCATTCATTTGTTTGTTTAGGTGTTTCAAACTTTTCTCTTCTTTCAAAGTTTCTTCTCTTTTCGAGTTTCTGTTCTGTCTGATGTCTTTTGTGATCTTTTTTTTTTTGTCTAATTCTGATCTGCAATTTGTAGGATCATTTCTTAATAATCGTCTCTGTTTCATGGGATTTTGTGTCTCTACTTAATTTTTGTGTTTTTTCTTTTTTCGATGTTGCTATTTGCTTTGTAGTCATGGGTAGGCTGTTGGTGATTTGTGGGTTTACTTCATCAAGTTCTACTTGGTACTTTATGTGTTTTATATGATTTTCTAGTGCTTCTCGATATTCGTCTGTGTTTTGCTTTATTATTCCTGTTGGTGTCTTTAGTTTTGTATGCGTTATCAATCTACATCTCTCCTGCTTCAGATTTATTTTTATTTTTGATCTGAGCATCCAATGGTCACTGCCAATGTTTATCCTGTTCACGACTGTTGTGTCAATTACAATATTCTTGTCAGTTACTATATATATATATATATATATATATATATATATATATATATATATATATATATATATATATATATATATATATATATATATATATAGGGCATAAAGGGCGTTTTTGTTTATATTCACCCTGGGCGCCATTTCGTCTAAAGTTGGTCCTGAATAAGGGTATTAAAAAGTTGAAAAGTCGTTAGACTATATCTATTGATTTGCAAAGTGTCTACACTACCGTCAGAAAGTATTAGCCTACCTAGTTATTTCAGTCCCAACACAACCAAATAATATATACATTTTTTAAATTTTAATGAATTATTATTTATTTTCACATTATTTACAATCTAGAAAATCAGAAAGATATTCATGATTTTTCGAGATTTTTCTCATCTATGTGACCTCCTTTGTTTTTAATTACCGCTGTACAGAGTTTCGGCATTCTGCTCAGTAGTTTCTTCGGTTATTTTAACCCATTCAGTTCCCACAAGTGATTTTTCTGATTTTGGATTGAGTTTTCGAACACACCTGTCCAAATGGTCCCACAGTAATTCGATAGAGTTCAAGTTGGGTGTTTGTGGAGACCAAGTCGTCACTACCAGGACGTCATCGGGTTTCCATTGGTCCAAAAGTTCTCTAATTGGTTTAGCAGAATGTTTAGGGTCGCTGTCATGCTGAAAAATAAATTTCCCCTGAAAAATATCTCTTCCGGAAGGAAGCATTTGAGTTAGCAAAATTTCTTGATTTTTCTCATGATTCCTTCTATCCTAAAGATTTTTCCAACTTTACCGTTGTCAAAACAACCCCAAATCATTAGTAAACCTCCACCATGTTTTACTCTAGGCAACTGACAGGCCTCCAACATCCTCTTGCCAGCTGACCGCCGCACGTAAACTCGTCGATTTGAACCGAAAATCTTGACTTTAGATTCGTCGCTCTAACGGACGAAATTCCATTGTTCTAATGTCAACTTTTCATGTTCTCGGGCTCATTCTAATCGTTTACGTTCATTCGCTTGCCTAAGAAGTGATTTCCTCACTGCAACTTTCCAGTGTAGTCCACCTTCTGCTAATCTGTTCTTCACGGATGTCATGCTGATGGGGATGGGCCGCTCCAGGTTTATTTGATCCGTGATCTCTGGTGCGGTTAGGAGGCGATTACATCTGCTGGACATTGTTATAGCTCTGTCTTCAGCCGGACTCATTTTTCGATGCCTTCTTGAACGTTTTTGGTTGGGAATTCCATGTCCCGCAGAAATTTTTTTTACGTTGTAGTCCGCCATGCTCCTTTGTATCCGCATATCATTCGCGATTTGTCGACTCGAGTGACCATTTTGATGTCTCACAATTATCAGAGCCCGATTTTCAACAGAAACTTCTTTCGTTTTTTGGCATTTTCACAAAACAATTGAGCCTGTATCAATGATAAAGTACTGTTTGCGAATGGTTTTTTTTTTTTTTTTTTTTTTTTTTATACAGGGAGAAATCCGCTTTATGGATTTCTGGAGCAGTCTGCGTCACCGTAAGGGTGCCCCAAAGTGCTCCAGGTATGTGGGGCTCACCGACCTGAAGGGTTGGCATACCCACTAAAACTCCTTGTGAGCTGGGAAAACCCTCTACTTCTTTTACAATTCTGGTTTGTCAATGTCTAGATATTTGATGTATGCTAACTCTAAGGTTAATTTTCTAATATGTGGATCTAACCTACCTTAACCTAACTTAATGCTAACTTAATGCTAACTTAACCTAGTTCCCCATTTTCCGGGGGTGTGGTGTTATAATTGTGTTAGTCGTGTGTGTTGTTTACACTTTTAAAACTGAAGGAGTTGCTCAACTAAACTACGGCCTTAATTAATCAAGGGTAGTCCATGTTGAATCTAGTGTTGGTTAGTCTAGTGGTAGAATGTCCGTTGGTCGTAGGTATCGATTGCCGACATTTACGTTGCCTCTGAAAGTGTTCGCTATCTCGGGGTTAGGATGGACCGCTGCTTTCTCAAGGAAGCGAAGCTGGGCATTACGCGTGAATTCTTTTATTGTGGGCATTTCAAACTCCCTGTGCAACTGATTGTTGCGGACGAACCAGGGAGCTCCTGCTATGATACGGAGAGCTTTATTTTGGACTGTCTGGACCTTGGTCCGATGAGTTTTGGACATCTGGCACCAGGCCTGACAGGCGTACGTAAGTCCGGCCCTGATTATCGATTTGTAAATTAGCAACTTGTTGTTAGTTGATAATTTACTACGATGATTCAGGAGCGGATACAGCTTCCCTAGAAGCTGATTTCCCTTGCGCACGACCATAGGCACTTGGTCCTTCCATACGAGTCGTTTGTCGTATAGAAGGCCCAGGTACTTGATGTTGTTGGCCCATCGGAGCCTAGTTCCATTCAGTGAGAGTTGAGGAGGGGGTATGCGGAAGCCTTTTCCAAAGATTATGGCCTGGGTCTTGGCTGGATTGACCTTGCGAATGGTTAATTTCCAAAAGGGTAATGGTATTTATAGCATAGTTTTTATCATAAAATTTCACTAGGAATTTCCATAATCCCTAGAAACTTGAAATGAGTTCTTACTTCAACTGGAATTCTCAGAAATCGCCTCAAAACGATTATCATGCAAAACTTGGAAATTTGTTCTAATTGGTTTTTAATTTGTGATTTCACCAAAAAGGCTTATCTAAACAATTTTATGATGGACACTTGTTAAGAACAATTAAATTTACCTAATATAATAAAAGGGTTTAATTAGATATTCAATTTTGGCAGTTACATTGAAATTTCTAAGTGGGCAAATACTTTCTGACGGTAGTATATGGGTCATTCTATGCCAAATCGACTACTTTTGACCCCGACCCCTTTCGATTTGGCTGAAAGTTTTTTTTATCTTTTTCTACCCTATGAAAAAACGGTTCTTAGAATTTTTTCAAATTTTTTTACCCACTTCAAAAAAAGTTATGAATTTTTCAAAAAAATGGCTCTTTTTTTTTCAAATTGCCATACCTTTGTCAAAAATTGGCCGATCGAGACTTTTTTTTTTTCAAAATTTTCGTAATTAAATGTATTTTTTAAAAAAAATACCAAAACATTTTTAGATAATAAAATCTATGAAATTTTTGCCTTTTTTTTGAGAAAAACCGTTAATTTTTTGAAGTTCGCCATTTTTTATTTTTTTTTTCTTAAAAAAAACTTCAATTAATTCTGCAGTTATCCCCACCAATCCCAGAGTGGGCCGAATTTTTTCCCATTTTTTTTTTAATTGAAAAATTTTTTTTCAGTTTTTTGCAATTTTTTAATTTTTTTTTTAGAAACTTTGTTTATATAATAAAATAAATGCAAGTAAATGATTTCACGGTATATTATACTTAATTTATAGTCTAAACTTACAACTAATGACTAGGATTCTACGTTTGATACGATTAACATTTACTGTTTTTAATACTATTTCAACAAATAATTTATTTCATTTTTGTTTGGCGTTTGAATAATTTTGTTCACTATAATTGTGTTTCACATTATAAAATAATTTCGTAAGCATATTATAATAAATTTTAATCTGACATAAATAGTGTTTTTTATCTATAAATTGTTCTTTTTGAACAAACGTGATAACAAAACACTTTCAATAAACACTGAAACACATGACAGATACATAGGTTATGTTTTGGATCTCAATATAAAGTGGTGGTAGGCTTATGAAATAGAATAGATTCGCGTGGATCTAGTGAATTGGCCGTAGGTAAGTCTGTGATTGTCATGCCCTAGCTTATCGATCTAATTAATGTGCTGATTTTGAATATTATTTATGTCAGATTAAAATTTATTATAATATGCTTAGGATATTATTTTATAATGTGAAACACAATTATAGTGAACAAAATTATTCAAACGCCAAAGAAAAATGAAATAAATTATTTGTTGAATTAGTATTAAAAACAGTGAATGTTAATCTATCAAACATAGAATCCTAGGCATAGTTGTACGTTTAGACTATAAATTAAATATAATATACCGTGAAATCATTTACTTGTATTTATTTTATTATATAAACAAAGAGTTTCTAAAAAAAAAAAAATTAAACAATTGTGAAAAACTGAAATTTTTTTTTTCAATTAAAAAAAATAGAAAAAAAATTCGGCCCACTCTGGGATTGGTGGGGATAACTGCAGAACTGATTGAAGCTTTTTTTTTTAAAAAAAAATACAATAAAAAATGGTGAACTTCAAAAAATTGACGGTTTTTCTCAAAAAGGCAAAAATTTCATAAATTTTATTAACCAAAAATTTTTTTGTATATTTTTTTTAAAAGTAAATTTAATTACGAAAATTTTGAAAAAAAAAAACGTCTCGATCGGCCAATTTTTGACAAAGTTATGGTAATTTGAAAAAAAAAAGAGCCATTTTTTTTAAAAATTCATAACTTTTTTTGAAGTGGGTAAAAAAATTTGAAAAAATTCTGAGAACCGTTTTTCATAGGGTAGAAAAAGATAAAAAAACTTTCAGCCAAATCGAAAGGGATCGGTGTTAAAAGTGGTCGATTTGGCATGGAATGACCCATATGTAGAAAAATAAAAAAATCTTGGGTTACATACACCTGGGCACTGCAAAAACTATGTATATTTTAAAAAAATAATTTTAAAGGTTATTAAGTGAATAATACAAAAGAATGGTCATTATATATTTTTATTGTACTTTAAATTATAAGAATTTTTGCTTTAAATATGATTTAAATGTTAACATTATTTTTTATCGGGACCACTGATGAAAACTATGGTGCCTCCTTGTTTGCAGGATGACATCACAAAAATAATCCAATCTTCAAAAATAAACATGAATCTTGTAAAATAATGTAGTAATTAAAAATTGCCAAAGGTTTTTTTTTTAAAAAAAAAATTTACGGTGTTTCCAACTTTAGTATGCCATTTTCGACCAAAAAACATTTATGTTTAATTATTTATAAAATAACCTGTCAAGTGCAAGTTGAATTTGCACAATTAGTGTTCCGTACGTTGATTGCTTTTAAAATAAAAAAATTTTTGTTACGGTGGTATAAAATGATCAGTGACTTCACAAAACACACCCCAAAGGAGTTTTCAACAAAGTTTGTTTCCAATCTTTACTAAAAATTGATGACCTTGAAATTTTTGTTTTTTTATATATCAAATAAATTATTAAAGGTAATGCACTCGTGATAATTTTCGTTCAATCTACACCCCGTGGAGAGCATTCCAGGATTTTTTCAAAATTTTTTGATCAGTACTTTTCGAGATAAGATGGGGGGACAGCGATTTTTCGCGACTTTTTAAAAATAATACAAAAAAAGTGAGTCCAAGTACTACATTATATATATATATATATATATATATATATATATATATATATATATATATATATATATATATATATATATACACACATATATATATATATATATATATATATATATATATATATATATATATATATATATATATATATATATATATATATATATATATATTTTACTCGTGTTTTCACAAGCTTTCATTTGACACCACACTCGATGACCTAGTAAAACAAAATTATTTTCACTTCCGATTTCACCCCCCAAAACGAACCCTTTAAGTCAAAATTTAACTTTCAAAACTACACGGTTTTGATGAGGCCATCAGTTCCTATATTATTACCAAATCTCAACTTTCTATGACAAATAGTTTCGGAGAAAATCGGGTGTGACAGACAGACAGACGGACAGACAGACAGACAGACAGACAGACACCGAAGTCATCTTATAAGTGTTCCGTAAGGAACACTAAAAAAATTAGAAAAATTAAAAAAAACCTCTCGACAGTTTGTAGAAAATGCAATTTTTAAGATTTAAAAAAAAAGTTAAAAAATATTAAAAATTTACTGAGTAATATTGCAGACAGTGTCTGAAAATAGGTAGCGGTCCAAATCCGACGCCAGGTCACATTTAATGCTATAACTTTGTAATGCAATGGAATTTTCTTAATTTTTTTTTTTAAATAATTCTTAGTAGTATAGAGAATAAAAATCCGTAAAAAAATTAAATTTTTTAAAAGTTCGACGTGTATGTAACCCTTAATTTTGTGTTTCTTTGTTAGGTCGAGAAGTTGTGGAAAAAGCCTCGTACATTGAAGAACATGGTGAAAAAGTTTCTCCACTTAAAGTACCAAAAGACAAATATGGTTTATGTCACATACTTTTCTTTCTTGTGGGTATTGTCCATTTTTTGCCTATGAATTTTTTTGTCGCAGCCAACAACGTAAGTAGTTGTGTAAAACTGAAATTTGTTTAAAAAAACATGGTTACAGCTTATTAAATGTATTTGTTTTTAAAGTTTATAAGGTTGAAGTATAAATTTGTCTTTAAAAAACCAGTAAAGTGATTTACCTAATACTTTTCTTGCAAATATGTACTTCGAAGAAAAGTACTGAATTTAACTTTCTGAAGTAAAGAGAAAGTAAAATCTATAATATATATAAAATGCAACGTCTCTCTGTCGTGCGCTTATCACTGGAGAACCACTTATCTGATTTACGTACTTTTTTTTTTAAAACATACATATGTTCTCTGGCCAGGTTATAGGCTATATCTTATTACGATAGGTAGGATAAGGACTGAGCAGTGACGTAAAATAGTGAATGAAGTCGGAAAAATTTTGCCGCTAGTGCGTTCCCTTGCAATGCACAGCCTAAGCCATTAAATATGGAACAATATTATGTAGCAGGGAATATCTATAATCTATAAATATATATAAAATGCAATGTATATATTTTATTACGTTAGGTGACATAAGGAATAAGCAGTGACGATAATAGTAAATCAAGTCGAAGAAATGTTTCCCGACAGCGCGTTCTCTTGCAATATACTGCCTAAAACATTAAATATGGAACAATATCATGTAACAAAGAATATAATATATATATAAAATGCAACGTCTCTCTCTGTCTGTCTGTCTGTCCGTTAGTGCGCTTATCACTTGAGAACCACATCCGATTTACGTATTTTTATAAATTTATACATATGTTCTATATAATTGGATATACGCCTAGATAATGGGAGATAAGGTGAGATAATGGGAGATAAGGAGAAATAATGGGAGATAAGTCGAGATAAGCCTCGATAATGGGAGATAAGGTGAGATAATGAGAGATAAATATAAATAATGGGAGCTAAGGAGAAATAAGGGGAGATAAGGAGAAATATAGCGAGATAAGCCTAGATAATCGGAAATAAGGTGAGATAATGGGGAGATATGGATAAATAATGGGAGATAAGGAGAAATAATGTGAGGTGAGCAGAGATAAGCCTAGATAATGGAAATTATGTAGAGATAATGCGAGATAAGGAGAAATATTGAGAGATAAGGGGAAATAATGGGAGATATTTTATTACGCGGGCGGAGCCGCGGGCCCGGCTAGTTCTATAACATGACTGAAATCTACGCTCACCCCTTTCACCCTGTTTCTTTAAAACGATATACAGTAGGACCTCCGTTATCCGGGGTAATGACGAGGAGGGGGGTCCACGGATAATCGAAAACCCTGGATAAACGAATCACAATTTTTTATTGATTAAATATGCTAGGTAGGAACGTTAATAAAAAAACTGGGAAGAAGATATTTTTTTTAATAAGAAACAAACGTTTTACATTATTATTAATTTTCAATATGTATACAAATGTCCATAATACATATGCATTAAATTTTCCTTTAGAGAAAAAATCGGTAATTTTACTTTGTTTTTTATTAAAGATTTCTTTTCTAATAGCTGTTCTCATGGCCCGTAACGTGATGATTCTGCTATAATCGGCGTTCTCCTGTTCAAATAACTTAACAGAAGTTCCGTCACCTCTAACGCTTGGTTGCGTTTAATTTTCTTCGTTTCCAAAACAATAAACGAATCTTCGTTGTCATCACTCTCGTTTCCAAGGTCAATCTGCGAAGAGGTCGATGGCCGGTCTTTTCTGTGGAGATCTGCTATTTCGGTTTCTGTTAGTTTTTCGAAACCCTCTTCGTTCATTATATTAAATATTATTCGTTCATTATATTAAATATTATTCCACTATCATCATTAGCTCATTCTATCCATAGTCGGATATCGGCCTCATCCAAGTTGTTGTTTACTTTTTCCATCCAATCGTGTCCTACTAATCTTTTTATGTCTGTGGCCTACCTCTGCATCTTTTATGTTCTCTAGGCCTCCATTCAATTATACGGCGTATTTATCTGTTCTTCGTTCATGTCACTTTCCAGCCAATTTATCATATCATCCCTGTTCTCCTCCATCTCCCATCTGCTATTCCTCGCCCATCTCACCACATCCTGTATTTTGCACATTTCCCTTATTTCTTCACATCTCTTCATGTCAAATAAGGTATGTCCTGTTATCGATCTAAGTGTTCGCATTTCTGTTGTTCTTAGGAGTCGTTTTGTTATTGTGTTCCCCGCTCTGGTTTCTATCGCGTACGTCATGATCGGTCCTACGCATGTTTTGTATATTCTTACTTTGCTCCTTATTTGTTTCTCCAAATTATATCTCTTAAGTATTCTGATATTAATGATGCCTTTGTCGTTTGAGTTTTTACTTCCTCCTTAAGGTTTCTGGTACTTGTTATGTTTGCCCCTAGATATTTGAAGGACATCACTTGTTCTACACTCTGATCATAAATCGCGAGTTCGCATCTTTTCGGTTCTTTAGATTGTAAGGGATTTTGTTTTCTCTACAGATATTTGCATATTAAACACTTTTGCTGTTTGTTGGAAGTTATGTAGGAGTTTCTGTAAGTTATCTTCGTCTTCTGATATGATTACTGCATCATCGCCGTAGCATATTATTTTTATTTCTTTGCCTCCCAATCGATATCCTCTTCCAGTTTTCTTTGCTTCGTTTATAATTTCATCCATTATGATGTTAAATAAGATTGGGCTTAGGCTCTCCTTGTCTAATTCCGGTTGTCATAGATATTTTATTGCTTAATTTATTTGCTACTCTTACATATGTGTGGTTGTTGATGTTCAACTCTTCGATAGTTTTTATTATATTCGTGTGAGTTCCCCTTTTTTTGTAGTAGGGTTATGACATCAGTTAACCTTACCCTATCGAATGCTGGGTAAGATCAATGAAACACATAAAGGCTATCTTATTAAACTCTATGGCTTTTTCGCTAATTTGGCGGATTAAAATATGGCGTCTATAGTATACCTGTTCTTTCTGAACCATTGCTGTTCTTCACAGATTCCGGTTGAGGTTTGCTGGAATAAATTTTTTATCCTAATATTTTCGCCCATGAAAGTTTTAATGTTGTAGGGGGTAAATTTACCCAGGCATCACATACAGCAAAAATAGCGTCTTTTATTGTCTACTTCTTTAGGATTTCTTTTATTGCCTCGATGCTACTATTTTCGTTGAGCAGAAGTCGAAGGAATATTCTTTTGTATCCTCGTTTTAAACTTGATATTACCCCTTGATCCATCGGCTGGATTAGTGACGTTACGTTTCTCTGGAAGGTAATGAACGAAAATTTGTCCATCTTCGATGGCCAAGATTGATTCAGTTGGGTGGGACGGAGCATTATCGAGCAATAAAACAGCTCTAAGGGGTAGATCTTTCTTTTTTAAGGGTTGACGTACTAAAGGTACAAATTTGTCTTTAAGGAGGTCCAAATGAGGCAGTCACTCCACCATATTGTTCTGAATGACCGCAAGGTGAAAGGGAGAGAGATAGCTGACATCGTAAATATATCAACAGAACATGTGAGTCATATCTTGAGTGAGCGAAACATGGATTTACTACTACATGCGTGAGTCCCACGGGCAGTCCACAGAGCGGCTGGATCGTGAGAAAGCTGAGCGAAGCGTCCAAAAACACAAACATCAGCTGGAAATGTGTTGGCACGTATTTTATGGGATGCGCATGGAATAATACTAATTGACTATCTTAAGAAGAGGCGAACTATCATCGGAAACTATTACGTTGGTTTATTCGACCGTTTAAATAGTCAAATCAAGAAAAAAATATCGCATTTAGCGAAAAGAAGTTTTGTTTCACCAAGATAATGCACCAGCTCACAAGTCCATAAAATCGACGGTGAAATTGGACCAGTTGGGCTATGAATTGTTTCCTCATATGACGCATTCACCAGATCTGGCCCCCAGCGATTATTATCTCCTTCCAGATTTGAAAAGGTGGTTCCAGGGAAAAGAATTTGGCTTGACAAATTATACTATTTAAAAAAGAATTCGAATGTTGGAAGATCGCCGGAATAAATAAATAAATATGCCTTATTTAAAATCTGATAAATAAATTACTCCCAGGAAAACTTGCAGCAGGTGAAAATGTTCCAATGGGCAAACACTATCAAGTACCTGGACATCCAGTATGACAACAAACTCGTCTGGAAGGACTAGGTCTGCACTGTCACCAAGAAAGCAAAGCAACTGCTGGGCAAATTATATCCTATTATAAATCGCTCCAGTAAGTTGCTACTAAGGATGAAGCTTCTAATATACAATACCATTATAAAGGCAGGTCTTACTTACGCCTGTTCTACATGGTGCCAGCTCTCCAAGACAAGGAAAGCACAATTCCAGACAGTGCAGAACAAGGCCGTGAGGATGATCACGGGAGCCCCATGGTTTATGAGGAACGGACAGACCCACAGAGACTTCGGGTGTGCCTACTTTAAAGGCACACATGAGGAAAGCTCAACTTAGGTTTATGGACAAGGCGTCCCAGCACCCCAACTCAACCACGCCTTCCGATTCCCCCACATGCCCGCCGTCAATTCCCAAGACCCTCGAACCCTTTTTCGGATGAAGATGATGGCCCTCCTCATCCGCCATGACACAAGAATGTCAAACTAGGTTAAGTTAACATTAAGTCCTACGTTAAGCTAGCATAAGTTCTAGGTTAAGGTAGCATTAGTCTTAGGTTAAGTTAGGATAAGAAAATCATGTTAAAAATACTCATCTCCTAGGTTAAGTTAATATAAGACCACTATGCTTAGGATAAGCAAACAATCATTACACGTAATAAACAATTATAAATATAAGTAAGAGGCTATGCCTTACTTAGAATTCAATAAAGAAAATGACCAAAAAAAAAGGTGAAAATGTGAAGTCTAATAGTAGTTGTTCATTTTTATATATTTATTTTCTTTTTAGTTTTTGGTTGTACAAATTTCGAAATCTCTCCGACCCAACTATGTCACCAGGCAACAGGACATCACTGCAGACTTATTTCGCTTCAATTTCTTTGATTGTTAATACTGTCCCATTGTTATTGTTTGGAATTTTAAATGTCGTGGTTGCACATAAATTTAAAATCATGAACAGAATTATTTATACCTTTGTTATAGTAACGATTTCGTTCTATATTTTGACAGTATTTGTCAAGATAGATACAGATGACTGTAAGTAGTAAAATTCAGATTCAAGATATTAATGTTAGTATAAATGTCTTTGCACAATTGTAACATTACTAAGAACAAAATCAATATTGGGCCAATTTAGTACTTTCGGATATTAAGATACTAAATTCACGTCGATAATTACAGTCGATCAAGTAAAAACGAGTCCCGCATTGTTAATTAAAGAGTGTATTTATTTAAAAGTTTTCTACATCATTCGACAGTAAAATATTGCCTTTAAAATGGTAATGATTCAATAGTTGATTCAGTCCCCACTGGCATCGATGATCGCCTGGCATCTTCGGGGCATACTTTCAATGAGATTTTCCTCGTATTCTAGGAGCAGAGTTTCAAATTGCCTGAACTTGCCGTTACAGCTCCGTAGAATCCTTCTATAAACATACATTTCGAAAGCTTCGAGTCGTTTCTCTATGCTGAGATCAAGAGTCCAGCCTTCACATCCATATAGGAGTACTGACTAAGACTAAGGTCGGATCTAGTGAAAAGATTTTTCATGTTTATGAAGGTCCCACGGGCCTGTTCGATTTTCGATCTAATCTCTATTTTTGGATTACACTCGCTATTAATTAGTGTTTCCAGGTATTTAAAAGACATAACCTGCCGAATTCTCTGTCCATTCGCATCAACGTGTGATTTTGAAAACAAAACCAGCTTGGTCTTTGTTATATCTATATGTAGTCCAAATTGCTCACTCCGACGATTTATGAGATTCATCATGCTCTGCAGATCGAGTAAATTATGAGCCACAATAATGGTGTCTTGTTCATATCTTAGGTTGTTAATCATGATGCCATTTCCTTTAATTCCGGTTGTAATCTGGGCTAGAGCTTCTTTGAAAACAGCCTCCGAATAGAGGTTGAAGAAAAGCGAGGACAAAATACATCCCTGTCGCACTACTTTCTTGATAGAAGCTTCCTCCGATAGGCTTTGTTTGATTTTTACTTTCGATGTTTGATGCCAATGCAAACCGGATATGATGTTGATCTCTTGGCGGTCGTCTACCGAGGTACATAGGATCTCTATCATTTTAGCATGTTTGACACAATCAAAGGCCTTACGATAGTTATTGAAACACGCAAACATGTTTACGTTTACGTTTGGAATGGTAATAAACGTGGAATCCAGTCGATCAGATGGTATCTGGCCTAAGTTATAAATGGCGTTAAATAACGATGTTAAAATGGCAACTACTCCCTCTTGTTCTGCAATGATTTTGATTAGTTCGACGTGAATGTTATCTGGGCCAGTAGCTTTTCTGTTTTTCTGGGCCCGTATTGCTTGAATAATTTCGCTATTGGTAATTAGACCATCGGATGTTCAGAGAAAAAAGAAGAATAAATCTACAGTGGGAGAGACGTAGATTGATAACGCATACAAAGATTAAGACACCAACAGAAATAATAAAGCAAAACACAGATGAATATCGACAAGCACTGGAAAACCATATAAAACACATAAACTACCAAACAGAATTTGATGAACTAAATGCACAAATAGCCTACTCATGACTATAAAAGAAATAGCAGCATTAAAAAGAAGAAGAAACCGGTCAAGTGCAAGTTGAACTTGCGCAATTAGTGTTCCGTACGTTGATTGCTGTAAAATAAAAATTTTGTTACAGAGGTGTAAATTGATCAGTGACTTCACAAAACACAACCCAAATGAGTTTTTACCAATGTTTGTTTCCAATCTTTACTGAAATCTGATGACCTTGAAATTTCTGTTTTTTTTTAAATACCAGATAAATTACACAGGTCAACATTTGATCTAAAAAAAAACACTCGGAGCGGTATGGTCCTTATGGGGTTTTTGGGGTCGCTGATTACGACGAGCGGGTTGGTTAACCTTCATCACATCAGATTCGAGGTCATTTGAAGGTCAAATAGAGAAAAAACCTTAGGAAAAATCTGAAAAAATTCACGCGTATGTTTTTGAGGTCCCTGAGTCCGAATCCGTAGTTTGTGACCTTACGCCTTTTCCCAGAGGTCATTTGAAGGTCAAATAGAGTTCAAATAGAGAAAAAATCGTGGAAAAAATCTGAAAAAATTCATCTATTATTTTTTCAGATCATTCAGTTCAAATCCTGCATGATCTTATGCTCAAAAGATATACGGTGGTCATTTTAAGTATCTTTGTATATATATTTGGAGTTTTACTTTGACAATAAAATGCTTTTTCATTCCTCGCGAAATTATTTATTCTCTTCTTTTTTATAAATTTAGCTCAGTCTCGCTTTACACTCCAGTATTAAGGTGTAGTTGCACCCAGGATACCTCCACGTGGTGACGGTGGACAACGGAGTTGTCTCATTATCCGGCGAAGTCCCTAGGTTACGGCGTTTATGCCGGCATGGCAACTACTCCTAAAAAAATTACGAGACAGAGTCCCGGAAACCCAGAATCGGCGGCTGGTCAGGGTGGGAAAGCGGGCCCGCAGGTGTCGTCATCATGCGACTGTAGCTCTACATTGGTGGGAAACTTGGCCTCTGTAGAGTCAAATGCTACAAGAAATTCGTCATGTTCCATTAAACTCGACAATTTTTGTGTTGTTTGTGGGGAGTATATTCCACAAAAGAAATTCATGTTTTCAGATTCGTTAAAAGTAAAATATCACCAAATTTATCATATTGATACAAGCTCATTGGATAACTCTTACACACCAAAATCTATATGTCATAAATGCCGCAATGTTCTATATAGAATTAACAACCAGGTATTTTCTCGGCCAATGATATGGAGACCCCCAACAGACCATACCACCGACTGTTACTTCTGCTTAACAAACTTGAAAGGGTACAACCGAAAGAATAAGGATTCTATTTCATATGCACGTGTAACATCTGTGACTTTACCAGTTCTTATTGAAACAAATTCTGATCATATCATGGAAATTAATGAATTGGGACAAGAAATGGTAATTGATGAAGATATGCCAGATGAAACATTCGAACACGAAGAAAGAGAAAATTTCAGCCCAGAGGAATCAGATGTTGAGGAAAATTATATATCGGAAGCCGAAACATTTAATCAAAACGAATTAAGTGATCTGTGCAGAGACTTGGGACTCTCGAAAGATAGATCAGAGCTTTTAGCATCTAGGCTAAAAGAAAAAAATTGTCTATCCACAGGAACAAAAATTTCTGTCTATCGTTAGAGAGAACGTCCATTCAGAAAATATTTTACTAAAATGAATAATCTAGTCTATTGCCATAATATTGAAGGGTTAGTGCAAGAATACGGTACAGAATACACAGCAAGTGATTGGCGACTGTTTATAGATTCTTCAAAAAGAAGCTTAAAAGCTATCTTGTTACATAATGGAAATATTTATGCCCCTTTACCAGTCGCTCATTCTGTTGTATTAGATGAAGAATACCATAATTTTGAGTTGCTATTGCAAAAATTGAATTACGATCAAAACCAGTGGGAACTTTGTGGGGACTTAAAGATATTTACATTATTACTGGGCCTGCAATCTGGAAACACTTCTTATCCGTGCTTTATTTGTGAGTGGAATAGTCGGGCTCGAGATGGGCATTATGTGAGGAAAGACTGGCCGTTGAGACAAGAATTAATTCCAGGTGAAAAAAACATCATAGGTCCAAGTTTGATATCAACCAATAAGGTCCTACTTCCACCTTTGCATATCAAACTAGGTATTGCAAACCAACTTGTCAAGGCCATGAGCCGAAACGAAAGTCCTGCTTTCATGCATATTTTTAAAGTGCTACCTAATCTTTCTGAAGCTAAAATAAAAGAGGGCATATTTACTGGACCACAAATAAGAGACCTCCTAAAAAATGATGCATTTGAGAGGAAAATGAATGCCAAAGAAAAAGCAGCATGGCAAAGTTTTAGAGAGGTGACGACTAAATTTCTTGGAAATCATAAAGACCCTAATAACAAAAATATTGTTGGAAATTTAGTACAAAATTATAAAGAAATGGGGTGTTTAATGAGTCTGAAACTGCATTTTCTCCATTCACACCTTGATTGGTTCCCTGAAAATTTCGGAGATTTTAGCGAAGAACATGGAGAAAGGATGGTCCAAGACTTAAGTGAATTAGAAAAAAGGTATCAAGGTGTTTGGGGGATAAACATGTTGGCAGATTATTGCCATTGCAGAATCAAATAAATCTCATAAAAGAAAAGCAAGTCGAAGATCATTTCACGAGAAACGAAAGCGTTCTCGTTTAGAGTAGTACTTCAAACATGCTTTAATAAATACTAAAAGAAGCAAACTCTTATGCTTAATTCATATTAAATACTGACTGCACGATTTCGAAAATCTACTTGGACACTCGAGACTCTTTACGAAGTATGAGCCGAATCATTTTTAGTAGTTAACTTAAGCATTGAGGAATTATATAAGACAATATGAGAGTATAAGTAGATATAAGGATTACTGTACACGTAAGTTATTGGGTTCAAAGGTATTGGGTATTAGAGTTTCTTTGTCGACAAGGATTAAGTAATGAAGTATACAGATTAAGGGTTACTTGATAACAAGGTTGTTCGACATTAGAATTATTAATTTGAAATGTATTGGGAATTGAGTTATAAAAAGAAACACAGTCGGGCTGGATTTTAAATTTACTAGATATATGGAACGAACATAGAGTAGGTGAAATTTTTTTTTAGATTTTAAAAGTCTATTTCAGTCACAAAACTAGTCAAAATATTTGTATAGTCTATTTTTGATATGAACAATATTTTAAGTTTTACTAATAAGTACCTTTAAACAGTATTAAAACATTTGTTTGCGTCAGTCTACCTGCCATTATTTAGCTTATATTTCACATATTAATTCCCTTGTAATGACCGAGCAGCATAAAAGACATTTCTGATTGTGATATATTAACGTAAATGTAAAATGATATGTATAAGATATAATCAATAAAAATGTACCGTAAATTAACCTCTGTATGCTTCGCAAGTGTACGATAAAAACAAAATTAAATTTAACAACGCAAAATGACCTTACATATTTTTCAAATAAACATAAATTGATGATGAAATGACCTATAATGACCTTTAAAAGGCGGCTTGAGTCAAACAAACTACGGGTTCGGACTCAGGGACCTCAAAAACATACGCATGAATTTTTTCAGATTTTTTCCACGATTTTTTCTCTATTTGACCTTTAAATGACCTCTGGGAAAAGGCGTAAGGTCAAACAAACTACGGATTCGGACTCAGGGACCTCAAAAAAACATACGCAATTGGAGGCCCAGTTTAATTTATTTTATTGGCTGTGGTTGGTAGTTTGTTTGGTCTATCGTCGTTATAAAGCTGTTCGACATATAATTTTGCAGATCTTTTAATGGTATATAAAATATAAAATTATGTCTTAATTAATTCTTAGAAATTTATGTATTTGCGTGTATGCTCATCTTTTCTTTTATAATTTTAGATCAAACTGAGTTTTTTATATTCGTTATGTTTAATTCGGCAATACTAACAGGTAAGTTCGATATATATATATATATATATATATATATATATATATATATATATATATATATATATATATATATCTATAATATATATAAAATGCAACGTCTCTTTGTCTGTCTGTCAGTCCGTTAGTGCGCTTATCACTGGAGAACCACTTATCCGATTTACCTACTTTTTTTTTTTTTAAACATACATATGTTCTTTGGCCAGGTTATAGGCTATATTTTATTACGATAGGTAGCATAAGGAATGAGCAGTGACGATAATAGTGAATGAAGTCGGAAAAAAGTTTGCCGCTAGCGCATTCCCTTGCAATACACAGCCTAAACCATTAAATATGGAACAATATTATGTAGCAGAGAATATCTATCATCTATAATATATATATAAAATGCAATGTCTCTCTGTCTGTCTATTAGTGCGTTTATCACGCGAGAGCCATTTATCCAATTTACGTGTCTTTTTTTAAATTCATACATATATTTTTGGGCCAGGTTATATAATAATAATAATAATCTATATCTATAATATATATAAAATGCAACGTCTCTCTGTCTGTCTGTCTGTCCGTTAGTGCGCTTATCCCTCGAGAACCACTTATCCGATTTACGTGATTTTTTAAATTCATACATATATTCTCTGACTAGGTTATAGGTATATATTTTATTACATCTATAATATATATAAAATACAACGTATCTCTGTCTGGCGTCTGTCTGTCTGTCCGTTAGTGCGCTTATCACTGGAGAACCACTTATCCGATTTAGGTACTTTTTTTTTTAAAACATACATATGTTCTCTGGCCAGGTTATAGGATATATTTTATTGCGTTAGGTAACATAAAAAATAAGCAGTGACGATAATAGTGATTGAAGTCGGAAAAAAAAAGTTTGTCGCTAGCGCGTTCTCTTGCAATACACTGCCTAAATCATTAAATATGGAACAAACATCATGTTGCAAAGAATATAATATATATAAAATGTAACGTCTCTCTGTCTGTCTGTCTGTCCGCTTAGCACTTGAGAACCACTTATCCGATTTACGTGTTTTTATAAATTTATACATATATGTTCTATATAATTCGATATGAGCCTAGATAATGGGAGATAAGGTGAGATAATGGGAGCTAAGTATAAATAATGGGAGATAAGGAGAAATAATGGGAGATAAGCAGAAATAAGTCTAAGTAGTGGGAGTTATGGTGAGATAATGGGAGATAAGGAGAAATAATTGGAGATAAGGAGAAATATTGCGAGATAAGTCGAAATAAGCCTAGATAATGGGAGATAAGGTGAGATAATGGGAGATCAGTATAAATAATGGGAGATAAGGAGAAATAATGGGAGATAAGCAGAGATAAGTCTAGGTAATGGGAGTCATGGTGAGATAATGGGAGATAAGGCGAAATAATGGGAGATAAGGAGAAATATTGCGAGATAAGTCGAGATATCCCTAGATAATGGGATATAAGGTGCGATAATGGGAGATAAGGAGAAATAATGGGAGATAAGGAGAAATAATGGGAGATGAGCAGAGATAAGCCTAGATAATGGAAATTATGTAGAAATAATGGGAGATAAGGAGAAATAATGGGAGATAGGGAGAAATAATGGGAGATAAGGGGAAATAATGGTAGATATTTTATTACGTTAGGTAACATAAGGAATAAGCAGTGACGATAGTAGTGAATCAAGGCCACACGAGCGGAGCCGCGGGCACGGCTAGTATATATATATATATATATATATATATATATATATATATATATATATATATATATACATATATTATACAAAAACCAAAATTTTTTTGTTTTGGTTATTTATTTTTGGCTATAGGTTTGTTCGTGGTTATTTTTATATTATAGAAACACAGATTTTTAATGATTTTTATTTTCAACCTTTTCTTATTATATTGATTATTGTATATTGTATTTTATTTTTATATTTAGATTACCTATGAAATTAATAAATGTTCAAAATTATGTAAAATAAAATAAAAGATTTTATAAATACCCAACCCTTAATATCAAATAATATATTTTATTTTATGAATTTTGAATTTAAAAATAGGCTACGCACCTCGAAATCATGTCGTTTCTTAAAAAGATCTGACCACACTAAAAGGAAAAAGGAGAAATTGTTTATGTTTTACGAATGTTTGCTTTTTTTACAAGCTAGCCTTTTTATACCAGTGAAAGCAAACAGTTTTAAAACACTTCTGAATTTTAAGACACTTTCGCGTTCTCCCTTTTAATGTTCTTAGATCTTTTTAAGAAATGATATGGTTTTGAGGTGGCCTATTTTTATTTTGTTTCAAATAATTTCAAAATTTTTTATTTTAGTATTTAGTTTAATTTTGTAAGTAATTGAACTAAAAAATACAATGGAGGGAATGTCATGAAAATATGTGTTTTTATAATATAAAAATAAGCACAAACAAACGTATATTCTCTTAAACTTTCTCTTATATATATATATATATATATATATATATATATATATATATATATATATATATATATATATATATATATTATATATATATATACGAGGCATGTTTTTTTAAGTAAGTACCGTTTTGCGATTCCGCCGCCGCAGCGATACGGTCGGCGTTCCGCGCATGCGTGCTGGTAACCTACATCTCATGTCTACGCACTGACGCCATTACAGTCTGATTCTTCATTGTATACGTTGTTTACTGAGTGTTTAAGATGCCTCCGACAATCGTGAGTCCCGATTGTGAAGTACGGGCTGTTATACGATTTCTTAGTGCTAAAGGCGTAAAACCGATCGATATTCATCGTGAGATCTGTGAAGTTTACGGACAAAACATTATGAGTGATGGAATGGTAAGGAAATGGGTGAGAGCATTTAAAGATGGCCGCACAAATGTGCATGATGAAGAACGGAGTGGGCGTCCTTCGGTCGTTAATGAAGATTTGGTGCAGAAAGTGGACGAAAAGGTGAGAGAAAACAGACGCTTTACAATTTCATCATTGTGCGACTGCTTTCCTCAATATTCTCGTAGTGTTTTGTATCGCATTGTGACCGAGAACTTGAATTACCGGAAATTGTGTTCACGTTGGGTTCCAAAAATGTTGACGGATTTGCACAAAACCCAACGTTTAGGCAGTGCATTGACTTTCCTTGAGCGGTACCACAATGAAGGTGAACATTTTTTAGACCAAATTGTTACTGGTGACGAAACATGGGTGGCCTACGTCACACCAGAATCGAAACAACAATCCATGGAATGGCGACATTCATCATCACCCAAAAAAGTGAAGTTTAAGCAAACAATTTCTGCCCGCAAAATCATGTGCACAGTTTTTTGGGACAGAAAAGGAGTATTGCTAGTGGAGTTTCTGCCTCGTAATGAGACAATCAATGCAGCGTCTTATTGTGAGACATTGAACAATCTGCGTCGTGCAATCCAGAACAAAAGACGTGGCAAGTTGAGTAAGGGTATCGTTTTGCTGCATGACAATGCCCGTCCACATGTGGCTAATCGGACCAAAGATCTCATCAAATCTTTTAAATGGGAAACTCTAGATCATCCTCCATACAGCCCTGATCTGGCGCCCAGCGACTACCATTTGTTCCTGCACTTGAAGAAGCACCTGGGTGGTCAGCGTCTTCAAGACGATAACGAAGTCAAAAACATTTGTGATACAGTGGTTAACAAGTCAGGCGGCAGAATTTTATGAGGAGGGTATTCAAAAACTGGTGCCACGTTATGACAAGTGCCTCAATATTCACGGAAATTATGTAGAAAAGTAGATTAAGGTACAGGCTTTCATGTAAAAATAAAATTATAGCGATATCTTTGCACGTCTTTTTTTAATTCCAAAACGGTACTTACTTAAAAAACATGCCTCGTATATATATTTATATATATATATATATATATATATATATATATATATATATATATATATATTTATATATATATATATATATTATATATATATATATATATATATATATATATATATATATATATATATATATATATATATATACGAGGCTGGTTTGAAAAGTCCGTGCAAAAATAAAAACTACTTATGTGTTTGGGGTAAATCTTTTTTATTTTTCGAGATAGTCTCCTTTTAGGCTTATACACTTCGTCCAACGATGTTCTAGTTTGTTGATCCCTTCCGAATAATAGGATTTGTCCAAGTCTGCAAAATATCCATTAGTGTCTGCAATCACCTCCTCGTTTGAATAAAATCTTTGTCCCGCCAGCCATTTCTTCAAATTGGGGAACAAATAGTGGTCCGAGAGAGCCAAGTCTGGAGAATAGGGGGGATGTGAAACGAGTTGGAATCCTATTTCCATTAATTTTGCGACCACAACTGCTGAGGTGTGTGTTGGTGCGTTGTCGTGATGGAAAAGGACTTTCTTGTGGGCCAATCGCGGGCGTTTTTTCTTGCAGCTCGGTTTTCAAACGGTCCAAGGAACGGTATCGCCTTTTTTGGTGCAGATTCCCCCTTGGTAACCCATTGTTTAGATTGTTGTTTGGTCTCAGGAGTATAGTAATGTATCCATGTTTCATCCACAGTGACGAAACGACGCTTAAAGTCCTCCGGATTCTTCTGGAACAGCCGCAAACCATCACACGATTCCGTTTTTGGTCAAGCGTGAGCAATCGTGGCACCCATCTTGCGGATAGCTTTCTCATGTCCAAATGTTTATGCAAAATATTATGTACCCATTCAGTCGAGATGCCCACAGCACTAGCAATCTCACGCACCTTAACTCTTCTGTCATCCATCATCATATCATGGATTTGATCAATGATTTCTGGAGTCGTAACCTCCACAGGCCGTCCAGAACGTTCAGCGTCACTTGTGCCCATATGGTCAGTCCGAAAATTTTGAAACCACTTATAAACTGTTCTAATCCAAGGTGCAGAGTCACCATAATGTTTATCAAGCTTCTCTTTAGTTTCCTGAGGCGTTTTGCCTTTCATAAAGTAATGTTTAATCACCACACGAATTTCTTTTTCGTCCATTTCTTGAAAATCACTCGACTTCCTTGATTCACACCAATGCCAAACACAAAGAAATGGACCAATATGACTGAAACTTGGTGTGCGTTCATTCAAGAGATGCTACTAACTAAACATGACCTCGATACGCGCCGGTGGAGCCATCTCTCGGACTTTGCACGGACTTTTCAAACCAGCCTCGTACATATATATGTATATATATATATATATATATATATATATATATATATATATATATATATATATATATATATATGTATTTATATATGTATGTATATATATATGTATGTATATATATATATATATATATATATATATATATATATATATATATATATATATATATATATATATATATATATATATATATGTATAAAGGGGAGAAGGGTAGTCTTGACCGACTAGTTAAACAGCAGTATTGTGTTCTTGGGGTAAGCGGTCTTTGGAAAAGAACTAAAAAGTTTTGGACACCTTTTTTAGCTACGACAAGCTTTCGAAAATATTTCATTTTCTTTATCAGGACTACAATTACAGTAGAATATCAGTATTTTTGAGATTAAAAGTAAAGAACAACCCTATTTTATATGTAACATTAAAGTACTTACTGCTAAGTGGCGTGTTCAAAAATAGTTTGTGGGGGCACTTTATTGCACTTATTCAAAAAAAAAAAACAGAGTAAAACACAAGAAAACTCGACATATTCATCTCTGGGAAATATAATAAAATTTTACTTCATTTTGTTAGAAGAGTACATAGAATTTTTTGGTCGCAAAATGATTTTAGTTCATAAAGGATTTTTTTGTTATGTTTTCTTGTCATTTTGCTAAGGGCAGTAATCTCAAAAATACTGATATTCTACTGTAATTGTAGACCTGATAAAGAAAATGAAATATTTTCGAAAGCTAGGCGTAGACAAAAAGGTGTCCAAAACTTTTTAGTTCTTTTCCAAAGACAGCAGTTTTAATGATCTAATTCCAAGAACACGTAAATTATAAAAAATATATACATACCAAGATCAAAGAACTTTACACTCAATATATATATATATATATATATATATATATATATATATATATATATATATATATATATATATATATATATATATATATATATATATATATATATATATATATATATATATATATATATATATATATATATATATATATATATATATATATATATATATATATATATATATATATATATTATATATATATATATATTCTTAAATATATAAATTTGTTGGGGAACTCGGCAAAGGGCGTGAAAAAATATCACACAATGTTCATTCAGCCAATATTTCGGTCTTAGGTTGGGACCTTCTTCAGGGCAAAAACTGAAAAGGAGAATCAGTCTACTAACTGAGAAAGCTTGGGCAGAAATATTAAATTATTCGAATTATAACCATTATTATTATTTTTAATAAACCAATGTAAAAATACAATGAAGTATAAACTGCAATAAAAAATAAACAGAAAAAGAAAAGACTCACATGAATAGTGAAAAGCAGAGTTAAGATGAATGGCCACTATTAGCTTGTAACACAGAAACGACTAACAATCCATTAAAATAAACACTATACACTAATACACAAAATTAAAAAGATCAAATTTATAACAGGGATGTGTTTTTTTAAAACCCTGGATGCTGAAAACATTTTTAATTATTAATTAATTCACCCTAACAAACCACCTGTGGCCTGCGCCGTGCCCAAAAAGATTGACATATCAATGACAAGAGACAGTTATTTAGCAGGGAAAGGGACTATTCTGAAAACCTAAAAACCGAAATTGTAAACACCCGGAGAGAGAGAGAGCTGATCTAATGAAAAATATATAAATAGTCAAACAGAGAGAAGAAGAAATTACCAGTTGAACGACCTAGAAATCGACAAGGAAATTCGGATCGAAGACGACCATAAATTTTATGTAGAGAGGGGGACAGGAGATCTAGCAAAAGAGACATGAGAGAATGTTATATTAATTTCTGAATCAATTTATTTAATTAATTTATATATATAATTTGTCGTTTCAATTATTGGGTAAATTTTAATTAATTTAAGAAAAAGAAGGTTTATTCACCAAAGGGTGTATTTAAGGATGACAATACCAAGATGGAGGGAAGGCAACAAATCACTGAACCGTTAAAGTCAGAAGAATAAGTCTAGAAAAATAAGGGGAACAATTCTTAAGATCGCAGAACCAAGGGACCAACAAAAGCAAAATAGAGGAAAGGAGAGAGAATTAGAGTATTGGGAGTTGGTCTGTTCAGTAACGGACAGCCATTTTTGAAGGTAAAATATCATAATTCGAATGAGGATAGGGAGTTGTCACCTGGCATAGAGACATCACAAGAAAGGAGAAAACTGTATATGTTACTCAAACCATCCAGATCGGTTCTTCTGTTGATGTTGTGGGGATTTTCATTGATGTAACACATTTCTAGGAATTCTCTCTTGAATAGATTTTTTGAAAAATGAAGTATTTTTGGTTCATTAAAGTTGAAAGAATGACCGCATCTACAGAATGGATTGCCAAAGCACATCTTTGCGGATGGCATCTAGTGTCACTTTTGTGAAGTGTAATACGACGATTGAGAGATTGAGAAGTCTGACCGATATAGATTGATGGGCAATTGAGGCAGGGGATTGAATACACTACGTCTGACATAGAGGAGCCTTCAATTTACTGAAAACACGTCTATTTTTGAAAAAATAATATTTGGCAATTTTAATGTTGGGAACAGTACGCAAGATATGGATTAGTTTATTTGTGAGACCAGGAATGAAAGGCAGAGAATGCAACGACCAATTTGTTTCGACTGGGGGGGGGGGGGGGGTGAGAGAAGGGGAAGGGTTGGGGCTTAGTGAGGGGGAGGAGGCTCTGGACCGAAATATTGGCTGAATAAACATTGTGTGAACTTTTTTCACTCCCTTTGCCGAGTTCCCCAACAAATTTTATATTTAAGAATTTTGTTAGATACGGCAACTTTTGCTTTCTTTCTTTATATATATATATATATATATATATATATATATATATATATATATATATAAGGTGTCCCAAAAACCAGCGCAGTCTCTTCGAGGGCTGATAGGCCAGCTCATAACTCACCAGAATATGTATATATGATATGATACTTGTAAAAAAAATTTTTTTCCCACAGGCTTCGCACAATTAGTTTTATTTTGAACTGTGATCAACAGCTGGGCTACTCAGAAATACGTAACAATAATTAGAATCTTAGAATAAGGAAGTTTGTAGTTGTGGCCCTCGATAACCGGATCTAAGGTGTAGATTTTCACGGAATTTCTAAAAATATTAATATCTCGAAATCTAAAGATTGTTCACTAAAGCAGTATATACATATTCTGATGAGTTATAAGCTGGCCTATTAGCCCACGAAGGGAATACGTTGGTTTCTGTATAATATCCATATATATATATATATATATATATATATATATATATATATATATATATATATATATACATACATACGAGACTGGTTTGAAAAGTCCGTGCAAAGTCCGAGAGATGGCACCACCGGCGCGTATCGAGGTCATGTTTAGTTAGTAGCATCTCTTGAATGAACGCACACCAAGTTTCAGCCATATTGGTCTATTTCTTTGTGTTTGGCATTCGTGTGAATCAAGGAAGTCGAGTGATTTTCAAGAAATGGACGAAAAAGAATTTCGTGTGGTGATTAAACATTACTTTATGAAAGGCAAAACGCCTCAGGAGACTAAAGAGAAGCTTGATAAACATTGTGGTGACTCTGCACCTTCGATTAGAACAGTTTATAAGTGATTTCAAAATTTTCGGACTGGCCATATGGGCACAAGTGACGCTGAACGTTCTGAACGGCCTGTGGAGGTTACGACTCCAGAAATCATTGATCAAATCCATGATATGGTGATGGATGACAGAAGAGTTAAGGTGCGTGAGATTGCTAGTGCTGTGGGCATCTCGACTGAACGGGTACATAATATTTTGCATAAACATTTGGACATGAGAAAGCTATCCGCAAGATGGGTGCCGCGATTGCTCACGCTTGACCAAAAACGGAATCGTGTGAAGTGTTGCAAGGATGGTTTGCAGCTGTTCCAGAAGAATCCGGAGGACTTTAAGCGTCGTTTCGTCACTGTGGATAAAACATGGATACATTACTATACTCCTGAGACCAAACAACAATCTAAACAATTGGTTACCAAGGGGGAATCTGCACCAAAAAAGGCGAAGACATTCCTTCGGCCGGAAAGGTTATGGCGACTGTCTTTTGGGATTCGCAAGGGATAATCCTCATCGACTATCTGGAAAAGGGGGTAAAACTATTACAGGTGAATATTATTCATCGTTATTGGACCGTTTGAAAACCGAGCTGCGAAAAAACGCCCGCGATTGGCCCCCTTTTCCATCACGACAACGCACCAGCACACACCTCAGCAATTGTGGTCGCAAAATTAATGGAAATAGGATTCCAACTGGTTTCACATCCCCCCTATTCTCCAGACTTGGCTCCCTCGGACTACTATTTGTTCCCCAATTTGAAGAAATGGCTGGCGGGACAAAGATTTTATTGAAACGAGGAGGTGATTGCAGACACTAATGGATATTTTGCAGACTTGGACAAATCCTATTATTCGGAAGGGATCAACAAACTAGAACATCGTTGGATGAAGTGTATAAGCCTAAAAGGAGACTATGTCGAAAAATAAAAAAGGTTTACCCCAAACACATAAGTAGTTTTTATTTTTGCACGGACTTTTCAAACCAGCCTCGTATATATATATATATATATATATATATATATATATATATATATATATATATATATATATATAAATAGAGAGAAAGCAAAAGTTGCCGTATCTAACAATAAGATACGAAATTAGTTGGGGAACTCGGCAAATGGGCAACAACAGATGTTCACACTATATTCATTTAGCCAATATTTCGGTCCTAGGTTGGGACCTTCATCAGGTCACAAACTCAAAAAGAGATGACGAAGCAACCAATAAGGAAAGTTGGGCATGGAAAATTATTATTGTTAAGTTTAATTTTTAATTATTAATTTTTAATTTGTAATATTAATTTTAATCTTATAATTATTGATAAAAACTTATTGTTGTTTAAAAGTATTGTTGTTCTAAAGAAACGTACATTATTATTATTATTATTATAAAGAAATGTCAAAACAAAAATTGCAAGTGACTCACATGCAGTATGCGAATTAATCTAACAAGAATGACCATAAATAACAATTGTCATAACAAAGACCAACACTGAAATAAATCAGCCACTATTCACTAACATATTAATTTAAAAATATGGCATTTACAGCAAGGATGCCATTAGAAACCTTGGACGCTGAAAAATCAAAATTAATTAACCACCTGCGATCTAAAAAGAGAAATGACAAGTTTGACAAGGCGCTGAAAAAGGACAACCATCTGACAGAAGTAAGGGATCACTCAAAATAAAAGGGAAAAAAGGTTGAACGACCAGGAAGGAACCGGTTAAGTACAAATTAGGTACTACGTCATTAGAATGAAATTTGGTATAAAAGGAAAAGTACCCATTGGGAACGCAATTTTTCAACGGTATGGAAATTAAGTGGCGTAAGGAGGAAATGATTTTTCTTCTTCTTGAGAGGAGAGTAGGGGGATTGGAAAAGGAGCTGAAAAGTGGAGAGGGTTTTATTTATTTGGTATATACTAAGCAATTTTAATAAAAATAGGAATGTAATTGTAAAGAATTTCATGGGAACCATGAGAATATATACCCAAAGAAGTGACACCCAGAGGATAAATACGTAACAGGAGAGAACTATAGAATACCGAGGACAAAGAACTATGACGAGAATGACGACCCATAGATATTATGTGGGGAAGGCAAATCACAAGAGAGGAGAAAACTATATATATTGCTCAAACCGTCAAAATCAGTTCTTTTATTAATGTTGTGGGGATTTTCGTTGATATAGCACATCTCAAGAAACTCTCTTTTAAGAAGGTTTTTTTTGGAAATGAAGAATCTTTGGTTCGCTGAAATTGAAGGAATGTCCATTATCGACAGAGTGGATCGCCAGTGCACACCTTTGAAGATGACATCTGGTGTCGCTTTTATGTAATGCGATGCGGCGATTGAGAGACTGTGACGTCTGTCCAATATACACAGCGGGACAATTAAGACAGGAAATGGAGTAGACAATACCTGACATTGAAAGGATAGGTAGTGAAGATTTCAATTTGCTAAAAATGCGTTTGTTTTTATAGAAATAATATTTGGCAATCGTAACATTGGGAATGGCACGCAGAATATGAACTAATTTTGAAGTAAGACCGGGTATAAAGGGCAAAGATAGTAATGAGAGACCTGTTTCCATATGGCTGGCAGGAGGTGAGGGGGGGTGGAGGGAGAGGAGGGGGTAAAGGTGTAGGAGGAGGTTCTGGTAAGATGCTATCAGAGAGGAAGAGCTTATCAACTTCGTCCTTGGTCTTGAGCAGGAACTTCTTATTGTACCCATTTTCCATGAAGAGATTCGTGGGTAATGTTTGTGCTTGAGATAGATAATCCGGGTGAGCTATATTTCTGACTCTTCGTTAGAGACCCTTTATAACATTTACTTTCACTTTCCAATCATGGCCGGAGCTGGCATGGATATATCTTCCTGAAGAAGTTGGTTTTCTATACCAATCAAGTCTGATAACACCTTTCCTTATTGGTTGTTTCGTTATCTCTTTTTCAGTTTGTGCCCTGATGAAGGTCCCAACCTAGGACCGAAATATTGACTAAATGAATATAGTGTTGCCCATTTGCCGAGTTCCCCAACTAATTTCATATCTTTATATATATATATATATATATATATATATATATATATATATATATATATATTAAGCGAGTAGAAATTTAGTGATGGCGAAACATGTTTTACTCTTGTTTTGATTTGGCGGTCGCGGACGTTTTCGTTAAAGTCTTATTTATTTGGCACGATCGACGGGGGTTAATTATAAACTGTCATTTTTATAGAGAGAAGGGGGACATCAATGCAAGGGGAACGAAATTCCTTGATGAAAGAGAGGACACTTTTGAACTGAAAGGGGTGCGCACATACCCTCAAAAAATAAATGTTTTGTCGTGTGTGTTCATTGTGCATATATATACCAGTTCTCTTCACCTTTTTTACTGTTTTACCACAGCACCTTAATTTTTAATTACAGTGTAGAATATTGTGTACAATAAAACTTGACAGATGAACTGTAAACTACAATCGCTTAATTTTCAAACACGTTAATACGGAAAATAACGGTAAGTTATTGTGATTTTTATATGAAAGTATTATATTTTGTTTTTTAGGAGCTAATGCCGTAAACATCGTAGCTTCTTCAATGCTATATCCAAGGTTTCCTCCAAGTTACATGAAAACATGCATAACTGGAGAAGGAGTTGCGTCACTTATTGGTGATTCTTTAAACATTATATCTGTCGCAGCTTTTGATGACATAAGAGACTCCACTCTTATGTACTTTCTCATCGTAGTTTCGTAATGACTGTAACATTGATACTTACGATATTCGTGCCAAGGACCGCATTTTTCAAGTAAGTGTAGATACTACCTAATTTGATATTAATTGGAAGCTTTACTGGGATTATTTAGATGATAAACGATGGTTTTTGGATTGAGCTCTGTCAAATTAGATTGACTTTTCGAAATTTTCCTTACGATTGCATGAGACTTTACGCCTCGCGATTAAAAATTAAATAAACCCCGAGAAGCACAAGTCCATCCGTTTCCACGTAATGAAAACCGTATCTCTATTAACTTACATATTTTTCTAGAAATAATATGCTTAAAATTTGTCCAGGACATCAACCAAAAAGTCTGGAAATATCTCGAAATTATACAATATTAAGCTACCCCCGGTCCCTTCAGTCTTTTCCTGGCTTAAACTTAAAAGCAATAAGAAATAACCTAATTTTTAAATTCCTAGACTTAAAAAACTCAGAAACGATATATAACACGATATATAGGAAGTAATCCTCTCTAATCTCCTCCCCCACATCTCTTGCGCCTTATAAGTTTTACTATAAATATTTATGCATATAATTTGTTTATTATTCAACAAAAAAACAGGAAAAACTTCTACCAGGTGTACAAGTATGAAATGCGGATTTTTTTCTAAAAAAAACATATTAAATTCGGAAGAATGATAAAAAGTGCTCTATTCAAAGTATGCTCCATCGCTTGTTATACATTTTTCCCATCTTTTGGGCAATTTGTGAATACCACGTCAATAAAAATCTTCCCCTTTTGCTGCGAACCATTCATCGAGCCATTTTTTTTTTCACATCTTCGTACGAACCAAAAGCGCTGTTCAGCAAGTACGTGACCCATCGATGCAAACAAGTGGTAATCGGAAGGAGCCAAGTCTGGTGAGTAAGCTGCATGGGGTAGAACTTCCCAGCTGAGTGCTTCCAACGTGTCGCGAACTGGTTTTGCCGTATGTGATGGAGCATTGTCATGGAGAAAAATGACTTTGTGTTGCCTTGTTCGGTATTCTGGCCTTTTTTTCAAGCAGCGAACGGTTCAAATCGGTCAATTGTTGTTGGTAACGTTTAGTATTAACCGTTTCCCCAGGTTTTAACAGCTCATAACAGACCACGCCCCTCTGGTCCTACCAAACACAGAGCATCGTCTTTCGGCCAAAGCGATTCGGTCTTGCAGTCGATGTGGATGGTGCGCTTGGGTCTACCCATAATTTTTTGCTCTTGGATTCTCAAAATAAATCCACTTTTCATCCCCTGTAACTATACGATGCAAAAACGACTTCCTTTTGTACCGAGCGAGCAAAATGTCACACGTGTTTTTGCGCTTTTTCATTTGCCTGTTGTTCAACTCATGTGGTACCCATCTACCGGTCTTCTAAATCTTTCCCATCTCTCGTAGCCGATTGGAAACAGCTTGTTGACTAACGCCCAATTGTTCGGCGAGTTGTTTTTGTGTTTGCGAATCATCTTCGTCCAACAATCTTCGTATTTTTTTGGCGGTTTTCCACGTTCCTTGTCTGCAACATCGAAGTCACCACTTTGAAATGCTGAAACCATCATTCACATGTATCTTGCGATGGAGCATGTTCACCATAAGCTTCTCGAAGTAATCGGTACGATTCAACAGCAGTTTTCTTCAAATGAAAACAAATAATTAATGCTATCCGCGAATGCTCTTTGTTCGGTATAAATTTCGACATATTGAACACACAACACTATGCACACACTTTTCCAATTTATCACTCGTGCGCGTCTGACACTTGTTGATGACACAACAAAATGGCGCAGTGTCAAATCTTTTTAGCATAAACTGCATTGATGCACCATCTGTTGTCTGAAATCCGCATTTCATACTTGTACACCTGGTATATAACCTTTTAAAATTTATCGACCCCCATTCGCTTGGTTTGAAGCGATATCGTTCAAAAACTGTAGGCTTCCTTTGGCAAGTTAAATAAAAATAACTGGTCAAGTGCAAGTTTGACTTGCGCATTTAGTGTTCCGTTAAAATAAAAAATTTTGATACGGAGATATAAAATGATCAATGATTTCACAAAATGAGTTTTCAACAAAGTTTTTTTTTTTGATCTTTACTGAAAACTGATGACCTTGAATTTTTTTTTATATATATCAGATAAATTATTAAAGGTAATGCACTTGTGATAATTTTCATTCAATCTATACCCTGTGTAGAATATTCCATAATTTTTTCAAAATTTTTTGATCAGTACTTTTCGAGATGAGGGGGCGCAGCGATTTTTTCGCGATTTTTTTAAAATTTTGCAAAGGAAAGTCTTCTTCTTCCGACTTATAGCTAGGCACTATTGCCTGTTTTCTTTCTCCCTGCTCTATAGATCATCGCTTCATCTCTTTCTTGGACGTCCCGTTTCCCGTTGATCTTCTTCCATTCGGTGACTTGTTTCTTGCTATCTGTACTATCCTGTTGTTTGCCATTCTTCCTATGTATTGACTCTATTTCACTTTTCGTCTTCTTATCCACTGGTTGATATTTTCTATATTACATGCGCGTCTTATGTCTTTATTCCTTTTTCTATCCCTCAGTGTCTTGTTTGTACATCAACTAAGTATTCTCATTTCAGTTGATTCCAGCATTGATTATCTCTGGATCAGAGTGTATTGTCAGGAGAGATGATACCCCAATAGTGTAGGAGGATACACATCATCCGGCGCTTATGTTCTCCATTCCAAAAATAAATATAAGACAAAAAAAATTCTCTACTAATTCCCCGGCTAAAATTTATAACTATAGAGAAGCATATTTTCCTGAATTATACAGAGCCCTATCAGCAATTGACTGGACGTCTCTTGAGGGTTGTTGCGATGTTGATCTTGCACTAGAGCAATTGTATGATAATGTTTTTCATTTGTTTGATGAACATGTTCCGGCATACAAAAATTTTCCTCATCAGTATCCTCCATGGTTTTCTGCTGATATTATTAAAGATATAAAAAAGAAAGCAAAGCATGCAAAAAAATTCAAGAGATATGGTAATCACAATGGTTATCTAGAATTTAGACGGTTAAGATCAATTTCTAAGCAGCAAATTAAAGCGTCATATGTTAAATACATGGAGGATGCACAGGCTCCTCTGGCACTGGATCCCCAGCGCTTTTGGAGTTATGTTCATTCCAAAAGTAATTCTTCTAGGATTCTCAGTGTGATGATGTATAGAAACGACATTCTGAAGTCTCCGTCGGGCATTGTTAACGCTTTTGCAGATTTTTTCAAGAGTGTCTTCACACTGTCAGAACCAGCAACGACTTGTCATTCGCTTAGTACGTCGTAGACAATTGTGGAATTCTCGCCCATTACTGAGGATGAAATTTAGATGGCTACGAAAAAATTAAAAAATAAGATGACCTCTGGTTTTGTATTGTTGTGGCTGTTACTTGATGGAAATTCATAACGAATGTAATGAAAGACTAATATTGTCAAATTTCCACTTTATTTAGTTTCACTGAAACTGTTTGACGCGTTTCGGTATACTATAGCTTCTTCTGATACAAAATGATATTTCTCTGGCCCTGATAATATTACCTCGTTTCTCATTAGGGACTGTGCGACTCTCCTTGTAAGACCTTTAAAGAACGTTTTTAATTTATCAATTAAACAGGGTGTTTATCCGAAACGATGGAAAGAAGGTAGATTATGTCCTATTTTTAAGAATGTTGAAAATTACAGGGGTGTCGTTCTACTTTGTAACTTCTCAAAGGTCTTTGAGTCAGTCTTGTATGCACGTATCTATAGCCAAATTAAAAATCAAATTTCTCCTTATCAGCACGGATTTGTTAGTAAAAGATCTACGGTAACAAATCTAGCTGTTATGACACAGTTCATTTCGGAAATATTAGATGATGGTGGGCAGGTTGATGTTATTTATAGAGATTTCTCGAAGGCCTTTGATAGGATCAACCATCATGTTCTCATCAAAGGGTTGTCTTTCTTTGGTTTCACTGATGGTGCGAGGGCTCTTATAAGTTCTTACTTGTTTAATCAAACTCAGTTTGCAGCCTACAACGGATTCAAATCAGAAAGATTTGTGGCTACCTCAGGCATACCACAAGGTTCAAATTTGGGACCCTTGCTCTTCATTATGTTCGTAAATGACCTTTGCGAGGATCTAAAATGTAACAGACTAATTTATGCTGATGATCTAAAAATGTTTATGCCAATAGAAAAAACTGAGGATTGTTCCTATCTACAGAGCCAGTTGAATTTCGTACATTCTTGGTGTTGTGACAACAAACTACATCTAAATGCCCAAAAATGTAAAGTTCTAACATATACTAGGAGGGTAGCGTTAATAGAGTTTCAATATAGAATTCAAGACCATAATTTAAGTACGTGTAACACAGCTAAGGATTTGGGAGTTGTTTTTGATGCAAAACTAACATTTGCTCAGCATATAGCATTAAAAGTTTCTGAAGCAATGAAGTCTTACGGATTCATCATTAGGAATTGTAGGGGTATCATTAATATTGCATCACTGAAGGTTTTGTATTTCTGCTTTCTCCGCTCGAGACTAGAATATGCAAGTATTGTCTGGAGTCCAATGTACGAGGTGTATAGAGTTTCACTTGAAAAAGTGCAGAGGAGATTTCTGAAATTTCTGTTGTTTAAGATTAATGGAATGTATCCTGAACGGGGAATCAGCAGCGATTATTTGTGTGAACAGACAAATATTCTTAGCCTGGGAATCAGGAGAGTTTGTGCCTCAATATTATTTCTATATAGATTATTGCACAATATGATTGATTGCAGGGATATACTGTCTCGTATTAACATCAATGTGCCACGGATCCACTCACGATCAAATATGTTTTTTTAGATGTAACAAACCCAATACTAATTTGTTATTGAATTCACCTATTTATGTAATGTGTACTAATTTTAATCATATTTGTAATGTTTGTGACATATACTGTTGTACCAAGAAGCAATTACTACAGACTGTTATTAAATATGTAAATGTTTAAATATTTACCCTATTAATGGGAAACTGTTGGGTAATAAAGCGATTATTATTATTATTATTATTCTCTGTGTTATACTTGTATTGGGTCTTGTTTCAGATGTGTAAGTCATTAGTTGGTCGTCGTACGCTCTTGTATATTCTTGTTTTGGTCTCAACAGAGAGGAATTTATTTCTAAATATGGCATCGTTGAGGCATCCCGCTATCCTATTAGCTTTGTTTGTTGGATGTTTTACTTCTTCCTCGATTTTTTCGATACTAGATATTTTGATGCCCAGGTAATCGACTTCCATTACCTGTTATATTGGTTTATTTTTCACCACTAGCTTGCACCTAATCAGTATAATATATTGTTTTACTGTTATGTCGAATTCGTTTGTAGATCGTTCTCGGTCTCAGCCATTATTATCGCGTCATCTGCATAACATATAATTTTAAGTTGTCCGTTACACACATTTTATATTCCTTCTTTCTTTTGGCATTCTTTATAATTTCATCCATGACAATATTAAATAGAAGAGGACTTGAAGAGTCTCCCTGCCTGATTCCAGATTCATAGTTGATTGGTTCTGTCATTCTTTCTGCTAATCTTGAAATTATTTTATTTTCTTCATATATGTTGTTATATAGACAATATGAAAGACAAAATAGGGGAAGACCAAGCAGGATTTACGGCTGGGAAGTCCTGTATTGATCACATATATACATTCAAGCAACTGATGGAAAAGAAACTAGCCAAAAACAGAGAAATCCACCTAGCTTTCATCGATATAAGAAAAGCTTACGATTCAGTCGCTAGGAGTCACCTCTGGAAAGCAATGTCAAACATGGGAATCGACAAAGTATTAATAAAAGCAGTAAAAGCGATATATAGAAATGACTACTACAAGGGTGTACAACCTCTCCAACACTGTTTAAAATCTACCTGAAACAGACTTTAAAAAACTGGAAGAATAAATGTCAAGGTATGGGAGTCCCAGTAAGAGACGACTACTTATACAGCTTGAGTTTCGCAGATGACCAAGTCGTCATGACACATGACGAAGAAGATCTCAGCTATATGGTGAGGAAACTGAAGGAAGAGTATGACAAAGCGGGGCTAGACATAAACTTTAATAAGACGGAATACCTAACAACTAAAACAGGAGAAATAAAAGATCTAGAAATTGAAGAGAACGTAACAATTAAAGGAACTGGAAAATTTAAATACCTGGGCACCATAACAACAAGAGAAGCAACATCCGAAGGAGAAATGAAATCGAGACTGGGATAAACGAGAACCTGCATCAGACAGTTAAACTCAATATTATGGGATAGGCACATAACGAAAGCAAATCATTGAAAGTATCATGACATACGGGTCAGAAACATGGACCATTAACAAGAAATATAAATCAAAAATAAACGCGGTAGAGATGGAATGTTGGAGATGGTGTTGTAGGGTGACCCGGACTGATAGGATTAGGAACGAGGAAATAAGAGCGCGAATGGGAATAACAAAAGACGCAGTACAAACCATAGAAGAAAAACGATTGAAATGGTATGGTCACGTAAGGAGAAGCGACGACAGAAGGTGGATTAAGAAGTCCAATTGGAAGAAGAAAGAGGGGAAGACCTAGGCGCTCATGGCGGGATGACGTCGGTGAGGCAATGGAAAACAGAGGGTTACAGGAAGGAGACTGGGAAGATCGAAGAGAATGGAACGCGAGGTTGAGAGAAGGGAGACAGCGTCAGCTGTAACAGATCCTTAAATACATATATATATATATATATATATATATATATATATATATATATATATATATATATATATATATATATATATATGTTTTGACGAATGTTCTCACGGGTGTGAAATGTAGTAGTGGTTTTTCGGGTAGCTTGAAGTCCCTTGATGGACGGTTTCGCTGACGTTTCGATGGAATCTCATCCATCTTTTCCAAAGTGTTGATCACTGGTCGGTGTCTTGGCGTTGAATGTCGAGACTGGCTCCGAGTGCGCCGGTTTTATGTGCTCGGGGGTGATTCTATTGGTCGGACGGATCTGGCCAATAGAGGCTCGGCTTTGGCTGCGCGTTGTCGGTCCTGTGGTTCTTTGTAATGTTTGTGTTGGTGAAATAACATATGGTTGAATTATTGTTTCTCTTGGTTGGACTTGGTACTGGGATAGAATATGTTTCCAAGAGTTCGGTAAACGTTGGCTATCATCCCGATTATTTAAGTTATTGGGCCTCTTTTCTATTTCTGTGGCTTCTTTGATTACCCTAGTGGATAGGTTATTACTTTTTTGTAGGGTTCTGGTTCCGGCGGGTCCTAAATAAACAACACAAACAGGAAAGAAAGACATATGCTACAAAAGCATTTCTCCCATATATAAAAGGCATCACAGACAAAATAGGAAGACTTCTAGGAAAACATCAAATTGAGACCATTTACACAACGAATCAAAAAAAAAATTAAAGATATTCTACCTACACCAAAAGACATTATAGCCTTAGAAGACCAAGGTGTATATAAAATTCCGTGTCAGGACTGCGGTCTTTCATACATAGGCCAAACAAAGAGGAAAATTAGCTCCAGAAGAGACGAGCACAAAAGCGCCGTAAAACAAAAATCCACCACCTCTTCTCTAGCACAACATGCACACAAAATCGATTTTGACAAAACCAGAACCCTTCAAAAAAGTAATAACCTATCCACTAGGGTAATCAAAGAAGCCATAGAAATAGAAAAGAGGCCCAACAACTTAAATAATCGGGATGATAGCCAACGTTTACCGAACTCTTGGAAACATATTCTATCCCAGTACCAAGTCCAACCAAGAGAAACAATAATTCAACCATATGTTATTTTACCAACACAAACATTACAAAGAACCACAGGACCGACAACGCGCAGCCAAAGTCGAGCCTCTATTGGGCAGATCCGTCCGACCAATAGAATCACCCCCGAGCACATAAAACCGGCGCACTCGGAACCAAATTTAACTTTCAAAACTACACTGCTCTGATGAGACCATTAATTCCTATCTATCAATCTATCTAATAAGCGTTCTTCCTTCCAGTGCCGGACATAAGCCTCCCCTCTCCTTCTGCCGTTTGATTTGCTTTTCCACACTTTATTATTTGTCCTAGGTGGATGTATTTTTCTAAGTATTCAAGTGTTCTGCCCTGTATTCTCAACCTTCGCGGACTGTTTTCGTTTGTCATAGCCTTTGCCTTATCTCTATTCAGCAGCTGTGCTACTCTCCCTGATTTGTTTTGTAGTTCAGTAATTATTTGTATGTCATCAATATTATCTGATATTAGCACTACATGATCAGCATAACGAAGATGATTTAACTTTTGTTCAATTATACTGATCCCATTTTTTTTTCATTCGAGTTCCTTGAAAACTTCTTCTAATGCTGCTATAAATAGTTTTGGGCTCATGGATTTTCCCTGTGTCATACTCCGCGTATAGGATTTGTTTTATTATCAGTTTCCACTATCATTTGAGCCTGACAGGAAACTGTAGGAATCCTATCCGAAAGGGAACACATGGGAGTAAGGATGAAAATACTCTCGGACAGTCAATCAGTCCTCAAGGCCCTAGGCAGTTGTTCATTTACGTCCAGGGCAGTACTGGAGTGTCACAACATGCTCAACAACCTGGCGATTCAGAATCAGATTACTCTGGTCTGGGTGCCAGGACATGAGGGGCACAGAGGAGCGAGATGGCAGACATCTACGCCAAAAGGGGGGCTGAGGGGACTTTCACTGGACCCACTCCATCCTTTGGCTTCAACAAGAGTCTCCTTAAAGGGGAGATGAAGAAATGGACAACATCCATCGTGGAGAAACACTGGAACGATATTAATGGCCTCGAACATTCCAAAAAGTTTCTGAGCTTCGATGCTAAGAGGGCGGACTTTGCTCTGAAACTGGATAGGAAAAGCCTAAGGACAGTGTCGGGGGCACTCACAGGACACTATGTCTGTAATAAGCACCTATACAGAATGGGCATTTCAAATACCAGCACTTGCAGATTCTGCGGTGAAGAAGAGGAGTCAATGGAAGACTTGATCACTAACTGTGTGGCACTGGGACATAGGAGATACAGGCTACTACATGCCTATACGCTGAGTGAATAGGACTTGCTAACACTCTCATTGAAGGAGCTGGTCCGGTTTCTTGACGTATTAAACCCGTGAAAGACAAGGGGAGGCATAATAGATCAACGATGGTCGCAGTGCAAAGGGCCGTCTTGGGCCAGACCCCATATTTATTACATTACGTTACATTACATCATTTGAGCCTTGTTGTAAATAGTTTTTATGAGCTGAGTGTACCTATAGGCTCTTTCGATGGCCCAGCTCTCGATACTACCAAAAGCCTTTTGATGATCTATAAATACCAGGTGCAACTTTAAGTTATATTCTGTTGCTTTCTCTGTTAAACTTCTGATAGTTAAGAGATGATCACACGTACTAAAACTCTTCCTGAATTTAGCCTGTTCTACCGATTGGTTTAATTCCAACTTGTTTTCCCACCTATTAATTATTATTTGGGTAAAAAATGTGTATATTTGTGAAAGTAATGATATTGGGCGGTAATTGTCTAACTTAGTCTTATCACCTTTTTTAAAAATTAAAATTGTTGAGGCTGTGAACACATCAATCCCTATATTAGTACCCAAAATCAACTCTCCATGTCAAATAGTTTCGGAGAAAATTGGGCGCGTAACAGATAGACAGACGGACAGAAAGACACTGTCGTCCTCTTATAAGTGTTCCGTTATGTTACCAAACGTAATAAAATGTATCCCATAACCTGGCCAGAGAACATATGTATTTTATAAAAAAACACGTAAATCGGATAAGTGGTTCTTGGAGTGCTAAGCGCACTAACGGACAGAGATTCGTTGCGTTTTTTATATATTACAGATTTTTTTTTGATAAATATTAAATTAAGAATTTAAAAAAAAAAAACACGTAAATCGGATAAGTGGTTCTCGAATGATAAGCACTCTAACGAACACACAGACAAAAAAACGTTGCGTTTTATATATATATATATATATATATATATATTATATATATATAATATAATATATATATATATATATATATATATATATAATATATTTTTATATATATATATATATATATATATATATATATATATATATATATATATATATATATATATATATATATATATATATATATATATATATATCCTATAACCTGGCCAGAGAACATATGCATGAATTAAAAAAAGGCACGTAAATCTGGTAAGTGGTCCTCGAGTGATAAGCATACTAACGGACAAACAGACAGATAGACAGATAGACGTTGCATTTTATATATCTTATAGAACAGGGGTGCTCAAACTTGAACTGCTGGCGATCTACCTCAATATTGTTAGACTACGATCGATCGACTCTGAGAGGCTGCAAGTAAGTGTGATGCAGGATTGTCGTCTAGGTAGGGTGTATCGTGGCATAGATATTAATTTTCCGCACAATATGCATTTTTTTAGTCAAGGTAAGGGTAGGTCTGCTCTAAAATGTCAATGAAAAAACTCATAATTATTCAAAATTGCGAGTTTATTGGTTCTTACAAAACGAACGAGTTCTAGTGTCTAAACTTAACTAAAGAGTGACTTTGGATGTTGAAGCGTGGCACTGCATGTCCTCAGCATACTTTTCATAAGATGGTACGTAATTACCGAGTGCTAATCGCAAGCATGATGACATATGTTCGTCAGTTAGTCGATTGCGATATTTTGACTTACTTATCTTCATTTCAGAAAATGCAGACTCGCACAAGTAAGTTGACCCAAACATTGCCGTCAGTTGAAGGGCGATTTGCCTTAGATTCGGATATTTATCTTCAGATATAAAACACCAGAATTTTGTTTCAGATGCTGTGGCTTTGAGATGTATATCTGATATAATCTGCACTAACTCATTTTCAACAGAACATGAGTCCATGTTAAACTGACTTGCTATTTCAGTAGCTAATTCCTCAATGTTTTTACACGAAAAAGGATAACTCATAAATGATGCGATATTTGCCAATTTACTGAAATCATAAAAACGTATTTCGAATTGGCCCAAAATATTTGATAATTCTGCCTCATAAATATCATAATTCAACTGAGGAATCCTTGCTTTCAAAGACGGAAAATTGTTCAGATCCTTTCTTTTCAGTTGATCTATCATAAGTTGCAATTTACTTTTGAATGCGTTTATTGCGCTAATCATCTCAATAATAGTTTTTCCTTTACCTTGAAGCTCCAAATTAATGGTGTTTAAATCCATTGTGATGTCTGTCAAAAATGCTAAATCAGTCAGCCATTTTCCGTTTTTCAATATCTGAGTGTCATCACCTCTTTCGACCAGAAAAGCTGTTATTTCGGGCAATAATTCTTGAAACCTTTCTAGGAATTTTTCGCGACTCAACCACCTGACGTCCGTGTGAAGAACTAAATCAGTGTGTTCAGCTGACTCACTATCTTCCAACTGCAATTTAAAGAGCTTTCGTTGCAAGCTACGTGCACGGATAGAATTCACAATTTTTATTGTAATGCCCATAATCTCCTCCATGTTTAGAACTTTTGAACACAAAACTTGTTGATGTATAATGCAATGGAAGGAGAAAAATGAAGGGAAATCATCATTAGCTAGACACAATGCTACAAAACCGTTTTCGTTTCCAGTCATTGCTGGTGCTCCATCGGTTGTAATGCACTCTAGTTTATATATTGGTAGCTTGTAGTTTGTTACAAAATTGAAGAAAACGTCATATATATCTTCGCCACGGGTCTTTCCTTTCAGAGGAAACATTGTCAAAAACTCTTCCTTAGCCGACATGTCATTGAATACCATTCGAATAAAAATACACAGCTGGGCAGTGTCTGTCATATCGGTGGATTCGTCGATAAAGAAAAGTATGTACATTCCATTATATCATGTTTTAGTTTATCTGCCATGTCCTGACTCATGACTTCAACACGCCTTGTGACAGTCGGACGAGATAACTGAAGTTCTCTAATAGCAGACATAATCTCTGTTTTATTTTTAAAATCTCCAAATAAAGTCTCACCCGCTTCAATAAATGCTTCCTTCACAACCAATCCATCATCAAATGGTTTCTTGTGTTTCGCCAATATATGAGATATTTTAAATGACGCGATCGTTGCAGCTTTTGATTGTTTGGCTGGTCTTGTGAACATGGTTTGTTCTTTTTTCAAACAAGTTATCGAATCACGTACTTTTCGTTTTCTTAATTCACTCTGTGACGGAAAATCATTTTCATAGTTTTTATGAACTGTTTTATGATGCCTCTCTAAGTTCCCACGCTTAGGTATTGCAAATGACGCACGGCAAATGAGACAAATGCACTTATCCTTTACCATACAAAAAAAAAATTCTTCCTCCCAATCGTTATTAAAATGATAAGTTTTACTTTTCTTCGCCGCACTCATTTTGGACTATTTATTAATAAACTTTGTATCGATGTATCGCCTTCAAGTTACAACTCAGACTGACTGATATTCCTGCAGGCGCAACATTTATATCGGCGCGAACGAAGTCTCGAATGTTCCCGTCAAACACGCCGCCCGAAGTTTCTAGAAAAATCGGCGGGAATCAAAAACGCGGCTTTTCTTTGACAAGTACCGCGCGTTCCTTTGATAAAGCCGCCTTTTGCCGCTAGCAGGGGGTTATTACGATAAAAGAAAGTGATGAGGGGGTTATTCTGGCCTAATTGTGGATCGAATAAATTTTAGTAGTTTATTCATTACATTTTGATTTAGTTACCTAAAACAAAACCTGTGAATAGTTCTATATCGGAATTTTTTTCTCGAGATCGACCCAAAAAGCACTCGCGATCGACTTGTCGATCGCAATCGACCGTTTGAGCACCCCTGTTATAGAAGATTATAGATAACCTGACCAGAAAGTAAATGTATGAATTAAAAAGAAAACATGTAAATCGAATAAGTGGTTCTCAAGTCATAAGCGCACTAACGGACAGACAGGCAAACAGAGAGATGTTGCATTTTATATATATTACTAGTCGTGCCCGCGGCTTCGCTAGCGTGGACTTGATTCACTATCATCACTGCTTATTTCTTCTCTTATCTAATGTACCATAGAACATATGTATTTTATAAAAAAAAACCGTAAATCGGATAAGTGGTTCTTGAGTGCTAAGCGCACTAACGGACAGACAGACAGAGAGACGTTGCGTTTTATACATATTATAGATTTTTTTTGATAAATGATTCAGTAAATAGGTTAATATTTAAAAAAAAAAAACGTAAATCGGATAAGTGATTCTAGAATGATAAGCGCACTAACGGACAGACAGATAGACAGAAAGATGTTGCATTTTATATATATTGTATTCTTTGTTACATGATATTGTTCCATATTTAACAGTTTAGGGAGCGTATTGCAAGAGACTGCGCTAGCGGTAAACTTTTTTCCGACTTGATTCACTATTATCGTCACTGCTTATTTTTTATATTAGCTAATGTAATAAAATATATCCTATAATCTGGCCAGAGAACATATGTATCAATTTAAAAAAAAAGAAAAACGGATAAGTGGTTTTCGAGTGATAAGCGCAATAACGGATAGACAGACAGACAGATAGACAGAGAGACGTTGCATTTTACATATATTATATATTATAATTTATTATTATTATTATATAACCTGGAGAGAGATCATACGTATCAATTAAAAAAAACACGTTAATCGGATAAGTGGTTCTCAAGTGATAAGCGCACTAACGGACAGACAGACAGACAGAGAGACGTTGCATTTTACATATATTATAATTTATTATTATTATTATATAACCTGGAGAGAGAACATACGTATCAATAAAAAAAAAAAAAACACTTAAATAAGTGGTTTTAGAGTGATAAGCGCACTAACGAAGAGACAGGCAGACAGAGAGACGTTGCATTTTATATGTAGTATATTCTTTGCTGCATGATATTTTTCCATATTTAATGGTTTATACAGTGTGTTGCAAGAGATCGCGCGACTTGATTCACTTTTATCGTCACTGCTTATTATGTTACCTAACGTAATAAAATATATCCTATGTTATCTAACGTAATAAAATATATCCTATAATTTGGCCAGAGAACATATGGTATGTACGTTTTAAAAAAAAGCACGTAAATCGGATAAGTGGTTCTCAAGTGATAAGCGCACTAACAGACAGACAAACAGACAGACAAAGAGACGTTGCCTTTTATATATATTATAGAAGATTATAGATAACCTGGACAGAGAACAGATGTATGAATTAAAAAAAAACACGTAAATCGGATAAGTTGTTTTCGAGTGATAAGCGCACTAACGGACAAACAGACAGACACACAGAGAGACGTTGCATTTTATATATATTATAGAAGATTATAGATAACTCGGCCAGAGAACAAATGCATGAATTTAAAAAAAGAAATGTAAATCGGATAAGTGGTTCTCAAGTCATAAGCGCACTAACGGACAGACAGACAGATAGAGGGATGTTGCATTTTATATATATTATATTTTTTGCTACATAATATTGTTTCATATTTAATGGTTTAGGCAGTGTATTGCAAGAGAACGCGCTAGCGGTAAACTTTTTTCCGACTGATTCACTATTATCGTCACTGCTTATTCCTTATGTTACCTAATGTAACAAAATATATCCTATAACCTGGCCAGAGAAGCACGTAAATCGGATAAGTAGTTCTCGAGTGATAAGCGGACTAACGGACAGACATACAGAGACGTTGTATTTTATATATATCATATATAGGAATTTATCTCTAATCTAAATAACTGTTAACTTATTTTTAGGTACTGCTTCCATAGTAGGCAAGAAGATCTTAAGAGAGACATGCCAAAGGCAAAGGAAATATTGAGAGTTGCAAGTAAAATTCGAATCACTGTTTTCATATACGTGATAATCGTCGTTAGTATGTCTGGTAGCCATACGTCTGTTACTTCGCTTGTGGTTTCTGAGCAAGACAGTACGACCAGTGACTGGGCTAGTAAGTAAAATATAATTATTTTATGTGTGTATTAATAACTTGGTAAAGTCTTTTAGTGATGAGTTTTTAACACAAGAATATTCTGTTTTCTAGAGAAGTTCTTTACTCCAGTGCTTACTTTCTTTTGGTCTGATTTTTGTCAATTGACCGGCAGATTTTTGGCTACTCATTCTCCACTACAAGTAAGTTTTCCAAGTGCGGCACATACTGTGATTATAAAAAATAATCAAAGATTCTTAGGTATTTAAGAATTATATTTTTTCAGTTTATTTCAACTTTTCTTGCTTTTTTTTTCAGAATCTGCCAGATGTTGGTTTCTATATAATTTCAATATTGAGAGTAATATTTTTGCCACTGATATGGTTCTGTAATGCACAGCCTAGAAGTTATTTATCTGTACTCTTTCCACATGACTATCAATATGCAATTATTTTAGGCTCATTTATGATTATCACTGGCTTCTTGGTAAATATGGGAGTGTTATTGATTCCAAGGTTTGTATTCCTATATTTCTTAAATTCGGGTACATCATAATTTATAGGGATAAGCTGAAAAGTAGCACGGTAGTACAGAGAGTACATACACTGTCTGTCCCAAAAGATCCCGGGCTGATTTTTTCCTCGGCCTTTGAGCAGCGCCATCTCATAAAGGACAGTAGAAGCACATCTGTAAACAACACAATTGCAAGCAGTCAGTTGTGATTAGGGATGCAAACATCGTACTGTAAAACATCGATGTATCGAAGTATCGATGTTTTTAAAAAAACATCGGTGTCGAAAAAACATCGCCTTGAAAACATCGATGTACCGAAACATCGATTTTTTTTCCATTTTTTTTTTATTGTGAGCATAAAAGGGTAGTTTACACTAGTATATGTGTGTACACTGAGGATTTGTTTTCGTTTTAAATGAAATTCGTTTACAATTATGGAGTACTTATTTTCATTAGTGATAATCAGAAAAAACTTACAAATACAAAACTTTAATATTAAACAGAGAAAACCTACAAATACAAAACTATAATTTATTTATTTAAAACCGAATTCAGAAATAATAATTTGGAAAGACATTTTTCTTACCCTATTTTTAGTGTTCCGTCAGATAACTTCGGTGTCTGTCTGTCTGTCTGTCTGTTTGTCACACTCGATTTTTTCCGAAACTATTTGACATAGAAAGTTGAAATTTGGTAATAATATAGGAATTGATGGCCTCATCAGAGCCATGCAGTTTTGAGAGTTAAATTTTGACTTAAGGGGTTAGTTTTTTGGGGGTGAAATCGGAAGTGAAAAAAAAAACGTACTAGGTCATCGAGTGTGGTGTCAAATGAAAGCTTGTGGAAACACGAGTAAAAAAATATATATATAATGTAATACTTGCGCGCAGTTTTCTTTGTATTATTTTTAAAAAAATCGCGAAAAATCGCTGTCCCCCCACCTTATCTCGAAAAGTAATTATCGAAAAATTTTGAAAAATTCTGGAATATTCTCCACGGGGTGTAGATTGAACGAAAATTATCACGAGTGCTTTACCTTTATTAATTTATCTGATATATAAAAAAAAAAAAAAAAAATTCAAGGTCATCAGATTTCAGTAAAGATTGGAAACAAACTTTGTTGAAAACTCATTTGGGGTGTGTTTTGTGAAGTCACTGATCATTTTATGCCTCTGTAACAAAGCAATCAGCGTACGGAACACTAATTGCGCAAGTTCAACTTGCACTTGACAGGTTATTATTTTATTTATTGTAAGTATGTACGATACAACAAAAAATAGGGTAAAAACAAATAATGAAGAGTGAAGAGATTTCGATATAACAAGCAGCCTAAAACAAGGATGTGTGCTGAGCCCTTTATTATTTGCAATAGTGCTAAACGTGGCAGTGAAGAGAACTAAGCAGAAAATGAGACCGATCGGCATCATCGGTCTCATTTTCTGCTGGATACTGGAGAATGCAAAAAATTGAAATATCAGAACTACTTTTTGCGGACGATGTGGCGATAATAGCAGACACAGAAGAAAACTTACAGCATAACCTAAACAATCTAAACGAGGAATAGAATAATATAAATATGAGAATAAATATATAGAAGACCAAATCGATGATATTAGGACAAGAAAAACATTCCTTGAGAAAAGAGAAATAACAGCAAATACAAAGACTGAGGTAGTTAAAAAAATAGTAAAGCCCACATTACTATACGGTAGTGAAACATGGACCCTCACAAGTAAGTACAAGAGTAGAATAAACGCAAAGGAAATGAGATTACTGAGGAAAATAGATGGAAAATCAAGAAGGGACAAAATCAGGAATGAAGTATTCAGAAACAAATTCAAAATAAAACCAATAGTGACAAAAATTCAGAACAGACAACTGAGATGGTTGGAACATATACACAGGATGACGGAAGAAAGACTAACAAAAATAATATATGAGGCACGAGTCCAGGGAGCAAATAGAAGAGGAAGACCTAGGAGAACATGGCAAGAGGAGGCCACGAGGCCCAGGAGAAAAATATTCAGTGGAGTGAAATTAAGAACCTGATACAGAATAGAAAGGACTGGAAGAGGCTGATCAACTCAACTCCACAGTCTTACACCTCACGGTAGAAAGACTTAGGAATAAGTAAGTAAGTAAGAAAAAACGTACAAATCCAAAACTTTAATAATAATCAGAAAAAACTTACAAATGCAAAACTATAATTTATTTATTTAAAACCGAATTCATATATAATAATTTGTTGATTTATGGCTTTGAAGAACAATCGTTTGCTCGGGATTGACGTCGCCACAATAGGTAGGTATTTAACAGCGTACTTGAACAGCCCGGGAACATACTTTTCATGTCATCCCACATTTCAGTGGGATTCTGGGTTATGGGAGTCGGCCCTAGCTTTTTTGCCGCCGTAGGCAAACTCAAAAAATGCAGCCGCACCCAAGCTTAAAGAAAATGTTAACCAGAAAAATGACATTTAATTGAATTAAGATAATAATACTAATACAGATTTATGAAAAATTGTTTTATTGAAAAACAAAGTTTACATTTTTATTGAGCCAACGACAACGAACTTACAAACTAAATCTAGTACTTACTATTTTCAGAGATAATTTAAATATACTTTTAAAACAATGGACAAAACTAGTACGATAATATAGAAAGTCTAAGTTTCATTTCTGCAAAATCGCGAATAATTTTTTTCAGATCTAATTTACTATTCAATTCGTATTCAGTGGCAAACATTGCTAACCCATTAAGACGATTTTGTGTAGTCATAGCTCTTAAATAATTTTTTATTATTTTTAATTTAGAAAAAGTTCTTTCGCCCGTAGCAACAGTTATGGACAGCGTTAACAAAATTCTTAGAGCAATGCTCAAATTTGGTCCAATTTTAAGGGAAGTAATAAATTTAGATAACGTCAACTGGACCTTCTTTCTTAGTTAAAAGTGAAGAAACAAGGCCTATTTCGTCAGCCAGATCTAAAGCGTTCAGATCGGACGAATCACCATCTGTCAAGACGTTTTTGCCAATATTTAATTTCAGCATTAATAAATCTCTGTGTAGATCAGAGGTTCCCAAACTTTTTTTCTCGTAGACCACTTTCAAAATTTTACTGGTTTCGGTGGACCCCCTGCTGCTACATTTCTACCATATTCCCAAAACTCGTCAAAAAATGTGAAGATTAGATCTGACGATGGAAATTTGCGTCGTGGCTGAGTTCCAACCCTAAATTCGGAGTGGTAAAAATAAAAAGAAAAATAATATATTTTCTTGTGTTCTAGTTATTAAAATAATATGATTACAGACTTAATAGAATTAAAATTAAACATTAATAACGTACTGTAACTTCAACAATGCAAATCAACAATTAAAAAAAAATAGTCATAATTTTAATGGGAGGTATGTACTTGATGGATTGACAGCAAATTATCAATATTTGGCTTCAGTTTTGTAAGGAATAACCGCAAATCTCCCCGTTTTGTGATGTTCAATCTGCTCCTTTTTTTTGTTAATAGGTTTGTAACTAAACACTAAGGTATGACGAGGGAAACGCTATCAAAAGTTTTCTCGCAATTTCCCACAGCCCAGGATATTTTTCGGGTATTTCTGCCTGCAGCCAAAATGTTTGACAGCCTTTTTTAAATTTCACCTTCAGCTCCTCATTGGTGCTAAGCTCGAGTAGCTCCTCTTGTAATACCACATTCGCCACTTTCGTTTCATCAAATGGATTTATGATCCATGGTGGTATTTCCATCGACAGAATATCTTCAAATTTATTTTTGAAGTCATCATGCAGGGCATTTAAATGTTGAACATATGTCTGAATATCCTCATCAAGACATTCTGTCTGTGACAAGTTTGAAAACTGGGAGAATTCGCGCCGACTAATATTTTGCTTCATAAATTTCAATTTTCCAAGAAAAGCCGAAATTACACCCTTTGTTTTTATTAAATTTAGGCTGTCCCCTTGTAACTGCAAGTTAATGTCATTAAATTTTTTGAACAAATCTGTCAAATACGCGATGTCTGCTTTCAATTTGATCAGGTTTTCTTTTAAATCTGGATTTTTACTTTCCAGAAACTCTAAAACTGATTCAAAAAATGAGTAAAATCTTGTTAAACATGCACCTTGCGACAACCAGCGTACTTTAGTATGTAAGAGCAATCGTTGGAAGTCTTCATCGTTTTTGTCGCACAATTGTGCAAATAAACGGGTATTCAACGCATTGCTTCTTATTTTGTTAACTGCTTTAATTACAAATCGAAGCGAGTGGTGCAATCTATCACTCAAATTTTTCGCTACCAGGTGTTGTCGGTGGATGACACAGTGAATTGCAGTTACTCCTGGTATAATTCTTTTAAGATGGCTTATAAACCCACGATATAGCCCGAAGATGGCAGGAGCTCCATCTGCTGCCACCGAAATAATGTTTGTAAATGGAATCTATTTTTCCTTAAAAAAATCAATCAGAACATTAAATATTGATTCACCTTTAGTGTCCGTCTCCAAAGTTTTCGCGAATAGCAGCTCTTCATGGATTTCTTCGTCCATAACAAATCGAACATATGCCAATAATTAGGCTTCATTACCAGGTTAAGTTGACTCGTCCAGTTGAATAGAAAAATGAGTTGTTTGCAGATAATTACACAAGAAGCTTTCAATATCAGAGCTCATTTCATCAATACGTCTTTGTACAGTGTTGTTACTCAAAGGAATTCCTTTGAGTACGTCAAATGGAGGTTTGTGCAGAACACTTTTTAAAACCTCTTCAACAGCGGGTAAAATTAACTGTTCTCCGATGGTGTGCGGTTTTCCAGATTTCGCTATAAGCAATGAGATATTGTAAGATGCCCGCAAGACATCATTGTTACTTTGAGACGTTGAAGCGAACATACTGTGCACGGTGGGTCTCATTTCATATTTTTCCTTCAATGTTTGAAAATATTTTAAATCTTTATCTATTTTATCAGGATGACACCTTCCTAGATGATCTTCGAACTTCGATGGTTTCATAGAGTCATTGCTCAAAACTTTGTTGCATAAAAGGCATATGGGCAATCGTTTGTCTGCCTTTGATGGAAGAAAACCAAATTTCAAATAATCAACACTGTACTGTCGACATTTCTTCTTAGATTCAGCCATGTTTCGTATCAGTTACCTACCTGTAAAGAAATAAATGTTTGTTTTAGTAATCATAAGGCGACTTTAACAGGATATAGCTATTTTAACAGAATAAAATAGGATTAATTAATTATTGCAATGAAAAAACCAAAATGCCGGCGGCAAAACTGATTTTAATTATTAAAAGCAATAAACTGCTAAGACCCATATAGAGGTTTTCACAAAACGGCTGAACCTATTTTAATGTAATATAAAATATTTTTTGATTAATTTTATTTTGATACATTTCTATAAATTCGAGAGAAAATACTTTTGAAGAATATTTTGACATCAAAACTCCGCGATTTTAATGATTTATTTATGACTTTGATGTACGTTTCGAGTGGTACATAAAGACACGTACAATTTATGAAAATATTTTTAGTCACTTAGCATTAGCAACTACGAGGGCACTGAAATATGTACAAACATGCAGGTCAATCATATATCTCTCCTTTAGTGAATCACCACAGTCGGGTAAATAAATAATTTTATAATAAAAAGTACTAAAAGTTCAATCTTTCTCGGCTTTCTGTTCTTTTATAGAAGTATCGAATAATGGTCCAGTATTTAATTTTTATTACGTACCTACCACACGCAAACATAACAAATATAATATTATTACAATATAAAATAAAAGTATGAATAACAAATAGGCAGGTACTTACTTTTTCCGGCACTGGCAAACACTGACATCGATTCACTAACACTTTTCTTTTCAAAATTCCGGAAACAAATGAGTAACGTTTGTCCTTGGCATTCGTATTTATATTGGTGAAGAATCAAACAAGTTCATGCAACATTGCAAGCACAGCACAAGTCGTATTTCGTCCCTTTGCACGTCTGAACGGGTTGTGTTGCGGGCGGGCGGGCGGCGCTTTGCAAGTCTCGACACGCGTTGAACTTAATATCGAATATGCAAGTTTTTACAAGTAACAGTCGTTGACCTTCTTAAAATACATTACTCAAAAAAATTAAGGGAGGTTTTAAAACAAGGAAATTAATGCTAAATAAACAGGCTATCTGATCCATATGCCGGCCTAACTGAAAACATTTTTTTCAAGCCCGTGGACCAAAAAAAAGCAAAATATTTGCAATATTATTTTTTCGCGCTATCTGTTAGGATTGCATGAGAACCGTAGCTCCTAAAAAATTTTAGCCAAAAAATCTGAAAATTAGAATCTTAAAGCTTCAAAATGCTTTTTTTTTTAAAGTCTCAATACGACCATTTTTCACCGAAATACAAAAATTTGGAATTTTTTTTTGCTCCCTTAATTTTTTTGAGTAGTGTATTATCTGCCTACATTGATAGGTAAAGCCAAGCCAACATTTTCTGTTCTTTACTATCGAAACCAGATAAATTTTCGTTGACCCCCACTTACAACTTGTGAACCCCCATTTTTTTTTTCACGCCAACGTAGACCACCGTCGAGTCTCCCGTGGACCCCTGGGGGTCCACCTGAACCACTTTGGGAATCACTGGTGTAGATGAATATACAGTTTGACAAGTTTCCAACTTTCGTCTTAGCTCTAACCATGATTTCAAATTATCTATATGAGTTTTTGAGTCTTCATGCTTTCTTAATACCTCACCAATATTTTTCCAGTTTCTATAACTCTCATTTGAAAAGTAACTTAATTTTGAATAATCAAAAAGTGAGCAACAAAAACAGAATACGGAATCTTTAAACACAGAATATATCAGCCAATCTCTCGCGACTTGTTTTCCATTTTTTAAAATCCTATGATAGTGTTTTTCACTTCTCTCTCTTCGATTTGGATTTTGATTATCAAACGGGAAATCGTAATGGAATAAAGGAGATAATGGACCTTATCTAACTAAAAATATTCGATCTGAGTAGCTTATCCGATTGGGCCATAATCCTGGATGTGATGATAGAGTTAGGTTCAGAAATCCTTCATTTCTCGTGGTAGTATCCATTGTTTTAAAACTTGTTGAATTCTGTTATTCGCTGAGATAACTCGCAATTTCATCTTTATTATTGGTGTTGTCCTGATAATCCAAATCAGAATTGACAGTAGTGTTCAGATCCCGGCAACCGCTTGGCTCTTTGTTTTATTTGGAACTACTTGCATCTTTTAAGAAGCCGTGCGATGCTCCTGCCTGCTTTTGAAGCTGGGTTTGCTTCTCGAATTTCTTTTTTTTATATTGACTACCAGATAGCCTTTTTCTTTCGTCAGACATTCTGAAACAAAACAATCTATTTAAATATCTGATACTGTAATACGACAAAGGCATGATTCAAAGCTTGAAAATCGTCCCAACAGAGGGCGGAACCTAACCATAAAATTTACATTTAACAATAACGAATTTATTAGTTCATATACAAGGTATTATTAGCGTAGAAAAATCTCAAGTACAAAGATTACAATACGAATCTACAGCCTCTCTCACTTTTTAGCAAAATGAAATCGCTACTTTCCACATCCATTACACTTGTAATTAACTAAATCAAACTGTATCACTACCGCAACCGGACGTTGATGCATAAATAAAGCATTGTTTTAAATCTGACTCCCTCTTATATGCGAGTGGAAAAAGCTTATTGAATCTTGTCTGCGGTGCCTGCGCGGGCGCATCTACCAATTTACGTATTTTACTACCCATGCAACGACTTCGTAGCGAACCCATCGAACAAATAAGCAAAATCAATATCGAATCACTATCCGACGACTCAACCAAATATCTATATCAATAAAGGTTAACAGAAAAAATAGCCACAAATGATATTCGAGAGTCCGATGACATAGAAACGGCATGGACAAAACTAAAAAACTAATATGCTAGAAGCAGCAGAAGAAGCAATTGGAAGAAGGACTATAAAGAAAGGGGGAAAACCAAACACAAAGCCTTGGTTCAAACAAGAAGTTAAGACATTAGCTGAAGAAAAAAGAAAATCGTACCTACAATACAGAGCTAATGCTATAACATACAATAATTATAAAAATATAAGAAACAGGGTCAACGAGAATATCCAGAGAATCAAAAGAGAGCATTGGAGAAATTTTCGAACGATATTGGACATGATCTGTACAGAGGACAAAAAAAAATATGGTATATACTGACAAATAGAAAAAAACCAATAAATGAGTACATTCAAAATACAAAAATTACGGTAGAAGAATGGGAAAGATATTTCGCAAAAAAAAACTCTATAGTCCATCAGAAACCAAATCATTAACACAGGAAATACAGCATGAAGATGAAAATGTTGCCCAACCAAATAGGACCATTTCCTTGAATCAAATACAGCACATGGCAGCGAAACTAAAAAACAGAAAAGCCCCGGGAATGGACGAAATTAAGAACGAAATGATCAAATATGGAGGTGATAAATTACTAGAAGAATTACAGATTTTCTTTAACAAAATACTCACAGTCAAGATTATACCATCCGAATGGAAAGAAAGCATCTTGATAGCAATTTTCAAAAAAGGAGAAAGGACAGATCCAAAAAACTATCGACGTATCAGCGGTACTAAAATTGTTCACTAAAATTTTAGCAGAAGAAATAATGTTAACTGGAATCTCTGAAAAACAGCAAGGATTCAGAAAGAACAGGTCTACTACAGACGTCATATTTATAATCCGCCAAATTACCGAAAAAGCCATAGAGTTTAATAAGATAGCCTTTATGTGTTTCATTGATCTTACCTAGCCATTCGATAGGGTACGATTAACTGGTGTCATAACCCTACTACAAAAAAGGGGAAATCATCCGAATATAATAAAAACTCTCGAAGAGTTGAACATCAACAACCACACATATGTAAGAGTGGCTAATAAATTAAGCAATAAAATACTTATGACAACCGGAATCAGACAAGCCTAAGCCCAATCTTATTTAACATCATAATGGATGAAATTATAAACGAAGTAAAGAAAACTGGGAGAGGATATCGATTGGGAGATAAAGAAATAAAAATAATATGCTACGCCGATGATGCAGTAATTATATCAGAAGACGAAGATAACTTATAGAGACTCCTACATAAGTTCCAACAAACAGCAAAAGTGTTTAATATGCAAATATCTGTAAAGAAAACAAAATCCCTTACAATATCTAAAGAACCGAAAAGATGCAAACTCGCGATTTATGATCAGAGTGATGTCCTTCAGATATCTAGGGGCAAACATGACAAGTACCAGGAACCTTAAGGAGGAAGTGAAAACTCAAATAACAAAGGCATCATTAATATCAGGATATTTAAGAGATATAATTTGGAGAAACAAATATATGAGCACCAGGAGCAAAGTAAAGAATATACAAAACGTGCGTAAGACCGATCATGACGTACGCGATAGAAACCAGAGCGGAGAACACAATAACAAAACGACTCCTAAGAACAACAGAAATGCGAACACATCGATAACAGGACATACCTTATTTGATAGGAAGAGATGTGAAGAAGTAAGGGAAATGTACGAAATACAGGATGTGGTGAGATGGGCAAGGAATAGGAGAAGAGAATGGAGAGACTATGTGGACAGAATGCCAAATGATCGGTTGGCTAAGGTTGCAAAAGAGAAGCGACCAAACACACCTCGACCGCTTGGAAGACCACTAATAAGGTGCTATGAGAGCTGTTCTTTATCATCGCAATTGTTTCTGGGAAACCTTTGAAGTGAATACAGGACATGGTCCTAACGTAGGAAGAAGAAGACTACTCATTTATTTTCTAGATTGAAGTAATCGAAATATATATTTGTGGGTTGTGTTTATTTTTTTTTTGAGCTCTAGTAGATCAGGCGGTTTTGCCGCTCTTAAATTTTGCTGCCGTAAGTAGTTGCTTACCTAGTCTACCCCCTAGAGCCGGCACTGATGGGATCAACAGCCGAAGGTACAAGGTACAATTGTACATCAGTCTCTGTTATTGAAGAAGATGTCTGTTTCGGTTTCATGTTTCTGTGGACCAAATGCTGATGGTATTCCCAAATATCAAAGGTCTTTTCTTCTTTTTGCCATTCGTCGGAAGATTCTGAATTATTGGCGTTATTGGCTAGTTTCGCAAATCCACTTAGATGAAACCACTTTACTCTTTAACTCGAACCGTTTACTCATTTGGTTTTGCAATTCATTTTTTAATTCGGTCACGAAGAGGTCTATTGGTGAAATATTCATGAAGGCTGCTTTAAGCAACTTACTAGTGGTATACTTTGCTGACAGTCATATAAGATTCCGCGAAAATCTCTTTGGTTTCTATTTCGTATGATTTTAATAGCTCGAATACTTCCTTGACATTATTCAGCTCAGAGCAAGTAATCATAGAGGGAGTTCCTGGACGGGTTAACAATATTTCGCTTCCAGTAGAAGCTAACTGGATGAACCTCTCTAACATATAATAACAGAAGTTCCATCGCGTTTTGACATCGAGAATCCTTCGCTTCGCGTTTCCTTTGGAAGATCCGGCATCTGTCTGTTTCTTGCGCAATCCATCAGTGGCGTTAACGTTAATACATTTAACAATTTTGGGCACTTTACTGACCAAAGCTTCCGTAGACTTATCTATCACCCGAGTGACTGTTAAATCATATGTGCGAAAAAAGGAATTATCTTTTGTCGCAAAACAAGCTGCGTTTCAGTTTCATTATGGTACTGTCGTTATCCATGACACAAGCAAAAACTCTCTCTATGGAAACTTTCCACTCGTTGAGGAGCTTTGACAACTTTCGTTCTAAGTAATCAGCTGTATGGCTCTCGTGTAGCTCGATTACTCCCAATGTCCCACTCGAAAGCTATAATTTATCCAAAAAAATGGATTGTTACTCCAAGAAATGATTTATATGTTTCCGACATTTCAATACAAAAGCAACAAAACAACAGTATGTAACAATAAACTACTCACCTTTTCTAAATTTACGATAAATCAGTCAGTTTTTCACAAAAAGTCGCCATGTTTCACAGCGATACAATTTTACAGCACACACAAGTACGGGGTAGACAAGCAAGCCAAATAAACGAACGAACAATTCGAACTAAGTTTTATATTGTAATTTGTATGTATTTTTTTCGGTCAACTTTATTTATTAAAACTTCTTCTTTTTCTTCTTCTTCAGCCCGGGTTCATCCAATGTTGGACATAGGCCTCTTCTAGTTCCTTCCATGATTGTCGGTCTCCAGCCTTTCTTGTCCACTGCCTGCCTGCTATCGTCTTCACGTCGTCAATCCATCGTCTTTGGGGACGTCCCACACTTGTTTTTGTCCCTCTTGGTCTCCAATACATAACTCTATGCGTCCACCTTTCCGCATCCTGCCTCGCCACGTGCCCAATCCACTGCCATTTAAGAGCCGCTATCCTCTCCATAACATCCATTATTTTGGTTTTATCCCGTATAATAGAGTTACGTATTTTATCTCTTATGCTGACGCCCAGCATTACTCTTTTCATAGATCTCTGAGTGACTCTCAAGCGTTCCGCGATTTTCCTCGTTATAGCCATGGTTTCCAAGCCGTATGTAATTACTGGTAACACACAGCTGTCAAATGTTTTCTTTTTCAAGTGTAATGGTATTTCCTTATCCTTAAAGATGGAGCTCAGTTTCCCGAATGCTATCCATGCTAATTGAATTCTACGTTTAATTTCCGTGCTTTGGTTCTCTTTTCCTATTTTGATTTTATGACCGAGATATATGTAGTGTTCAACCTTCTCTATAACTGTGCTATCCACGATGACGTTCTGTTGGCTGCTACTTATGATTTTAGTTTTATTTAAGTTCATTTTAAGTCCTACTTTCCTAGATTGTTCATCCAGTTCGTTAATCATGGTGTTTAGTTCTTGGACATCGGTACTTATTAGGACTATATCATCGGCATATCTTAGATGGTTTAGATGTACTCCATCAATATTGAGACCTCTTTCTTTCCAATCCAAGTTTTTAAAGACATTTTCTAAAGCCAGTGTGAATAGCTTGGGCGATATGGTGTCACCCTGTCTTATACCTTTGCCGAGTATTATTTTATCTGTCTTGAGGTCATCGTCGATTTTTACTTGAAAGGTTGCCTTATCGTATATGTCTTTAATGATAGTAGAATATCTCGAATCGATTCGAGCATCTTCCATCGCCGCTAAGAACGCCCATTTTTCAACACTGTCGAATGCTTTAATGATAATCTATGAACGCCAAATGTAAGGGGATATTGTATTCTGTTGTTTTTTTCTATAATTGTCAAAGTGTTTGTAGGTGATTGATAGTACTGAATCCATTTCGAAAACCTGCCTGTTCCACTGGTTGATATGAATCCAGCTTTGTAGTCAGGCGATTAGTTATAATTCTAGTTAAGAGCTTATATAAATTTGACAATAGGCTTATAGGCCGATAGTTTTCTATATTTGTGTGGTCTCCTTTTTTGTATATAAGAATGACCTCTGCGTTTTTCCAGGATTCAGGTATTTTTCCTTTTTCAAGGCATTTACTCATCAGTATTCTGATAATTTCTATTAGTGTTTCTCCCCCTAACTTTAGCATCTCGGCAGTTATTTGGTCTTCTCCGGGGCTCTTTCCGTTTTTCATTTTTTGGAGAGCGTGCTCAATCTCTGAGTGTGATATTTCTGGTAGGTCTTCTGAGCCCACATTCAGAATGTTTCTGGAAAATCCTTTAGGGTTTGGTATCATTGTTCTATAGAGTTTCTCGTAGAATTGTTGTATTTCTCTAGCCATTTCTCTTTTGTCTGAGACTAATTTCCCGTCTGTATTTTTGATGTTTATGATTTTTTGTTTTCCTTTTGTGCTGTTCGATCTTAATACCCTCATGTTTTTATTGTTTTCTATGATATCCAGTATTTGTTTCGTTCTGTAAGCTCTGAAATCTGCTCTTATCTGTTTTTTAACTGTGTTATTTATAGTTTTATATGCGGGAGTATTTCTCTCTATTTTTCTTCTTCCTTCAATCAATCCCATTGTCTCCGGTCTTAGCTTGTTATTGGATGGTTTTCCTGCCCAACTACATATCTTCTTCGTTACAGTGCGTATACTTTCCTCTATTTTCTCTGTTATTTCGTCTATGTTTTTGTCTTGAAGTGTCAGTGGGTCTACCTTCTTTCCTATTTCCTTTTGATATGTTTCCCTGTTTAGGAGCAGAACATCACTTGTCGGTAATCTATGCTTAGTCACTAGTTTCTTCCTTTCCAATTTTGTATTAATCTGTATACTAGCGCGTACTAGTCTATGGTGGCTCCCGGTGTGGAATTGGTTTAGCACTGTTACATCTTGACATATGTTGTTCTTGTTAGCAAGGACATAGTCTATTTCGTTTTTTTATTTGTCCATCCGGGCTGTGCCATGTCCACTTTCTTTGGGTTTGTTTCTTAAAGAAAGTGTTCAAGCAGAATAGTTTTTCGTTGTTAAGATAGTCTACAAGCATTTCTCCTCTATCATTCCGGTGTCCTAATACAAAGTTTCCTATATATTTGGTGTCATTCGATTCCCTCTTTCCTACTTTGGCATTAAAGTCGCCTGTGATGAAGACATAATGAGAATTTTCGGAGTTTTTGGCCCGAGTAATGTCTTCATAGAATTGTTGGATTGATTCATCACTGGCTGTGCTGGTAGGTGCATAGCAATGGATTATTTGGATGCTGTATCTTCTGTTTAACCTTATCACAAGATATATAACTCTCTCGGATATCGCTTGATATTTAGTTATATTATGCTCTATTTTGCGGTTTACCATAAAGGCAACACCTCCTTGGCTGTGGTTGGTCTCCGAATTGTTTAGGTATAGTGTGTGTCCGGATCTTAGGGTTATCTTTTTCTCTCCCTGGAGTCGTGTCTCGCATATACCTACTACATCCCATTTGATGTTCTTCATTTCTTGCTCCAGCTCTTCCAAGTGGCTGTCGTTCTGATATTGTAGGTTGCGATGAAGATCTTATGTGTGTATTTTCGTTTGGTCTTGTTATGGTTTGTCGATTCTCTGCCTCCCCCAGAATCCGTGAGGCTGCCTGTATTTTCAACAGGATGGGATTCTGAGCTTTCAGCTCTACCCATCTGGGGTATTCTTGTTTCGAAACTCGACTGTATCATGGTGAAAATCAAAGGAGTTGGCAATTAAAACGCCACGCTTGCTAAGAGCGTGTTGGCGAGTGTTGATTCAGCCGCTCCTAACATGGAGACAGACGCTGTTTGCAGCCGCTCATTCTGAGACAGACGCTGCTATGCTAGTTTTGGTCCGCCCCGGATATTTCATTTCTCCGGTACCACACATATCTGGGAGGCATTCCCCTATCCGCCACCTGGGGAGGCACCCGATGGAGGACTAGCAACCCCACACGGGGGTAAAACTAGGATAGGCAAATGATTCTATGCCATTCAGCCAACTTCTGCCAAGTTTTTTGTAATTTATATTACATTGCGATTGAATAATTATTAAACGAACTGAACGAAGGAAGGAACATTCAAATTATTGTTCATTCATCTATTAACAGGAAACGGTGCCATCTATCAATCTCATTTTTAACTAGCTAGAGAAATATTTCGTGGGTCAGTCAATATCTCCAACCATAGTTGAAGTAGTATTAGAATAGATGGAGCTGCTTGAAATAGTGAGTATTTCCGCTAGACGTAAATAAACATCGATAAGAAAAATCGCTTGAATTAACGTCGAAGCATCGATGTTTTTCGATTTAAAATTTAGATGGCAAACATTGATGTTTTTGAGTAAAACATCGATGTACTGAAAACATCGATGTATCGTTTGTATCACTAGTTGTGATCAGTCAGTGCTGAGTCGTAGCCGTTCAAGCTATATGTGTCATGGTCACAGAAGCGTGATGCAGCAGCGATCAAATTGCATGTGGAACTATATAAAATAACTACGGGGACATGTGAATATTTGAACAAACCTTACGGTGATGATTGTTTATAACATTCACAACTATTTGAATGGTTTAAACGTGTCTTTAAACTCAGTGCTGGAAATTAAATTTTATAAAAATTAAAATGGTAAACGAATAGTAAAACTTTGTAGATAGCAATTTAATTAATAAATGTGAACTAGCAACTATGTTGGGAATGTGGAATCTTTCGCACAATGACACTACTCAGTATATATCACCACTACAGCAAACAATTTATTTTTGCACTCGACGCGCATGTTGCTAACCGTGTAAGCTTCATCAGGAGCGATGATTGACTAAAGCTAAGCTACAAATCTACCTTATTTATACTTAGTCTAACATCTGAATTACTCAAGCAGATCTAATTATATGGGCGAGACCATCAGTTCTGGTCAAGTAGCCAGTAGAGGGGACTATAAGGAATAGGCCCTCTGTCTTTATTAAATTACTTTTACATTTTATAAATTCCATACTTTCGTATGCGTTTAAGAATCTTCTAATTAGATACATCTTTAATTAATCTTAGATTATCTAATGTTGCAGTATGATTAGTTTCAAGGGCATGTTCGGCAATACTAGACTCTTCTGTTCTATTTTAAATGGGCTAAATGTTCTTTAAAACGTTTCTTAATTGACCTTCTAGTCTGCCCAACATACCGTTTATCGCATCATTACAACTAATTTCATAAATGCCACTTTTCTCATAATTAGGAATCTGGTCTTTGGGATTTCTTAAGATATTCCTCAAACTGTCTGATGACTTATAGACTAAGTTGAAGCCTACCTTCTTCTTAAATACCTTATTCAAATTCAAATTCAAATACAGTTTATTTGCCAATATCTACAAATTCATAAAGTGACAGAAATTAAATTTGCTCGAAATACGACAAAAAGGATGGCACAGCGACTATGAATAGCCGATACCACAAGCTCCTCACTATTTGGGCATGTGTAGTGCCACCCTGTAACGAACATATACATTAAAAATAAATAAAAAACTAATTGTAAAAATTCTAAGAATAAAAAATTCTAAAAAGGGCAGAGCGCGGAGGGATCGGCGAGCACGCAGCGAAACTGGCGGCGGAGACGCGGGGAGATGTATATGGATAAACAGTAAAGAGTAATTTTACATAATATGACATGGTAGGCAAGTGGTACCACCTCTAAAAGGATCTCAAATTATATACAAAGAAGTAGGTAAATATTACGTTAAATTAGAATTCTTTTGCTGGTTAATAAGTTGGTGTTTTACATAGGAAGAAAACTTGCCTGGTGATAATTGTTTAACCTCTTGTGACAAAGAATTCCACAAATGCATAGCAACAAAAATGAAGGACTTTTGAAAGGCAGCCTTCCTATGTTGAGGAACTCTACAAGAATTAATGTTCTTCGTATCGTGCGGACGCAGAAAAACACAAAATGGTTCTCTGAGGTATTGGGGCTGTCCAAATTTAAAAATTCGATAGACAAAATTATATAAGTGACACCTTCTACGATTTTCCATATTTAAAATATAGCTGTTATTTAAATAGGGTGTGATTCGATTTCTGAATGGAATGTTAAAAGAAAAGCGCATATAACAGTTTTGTATTTTTTGGATTAATCTAACATACTGGGCTGACAAAGAGTCGCCATATACAACATCAGCATAATCAAATAAAGATAAGATCAAGCTGTTGCACAAATAATATTTGGTTTTTGATGGCAGAAGATTCCTTAGATTATACAGTTTTTTTTAACGAATATAAGCAGCCTTTAATTTAATATTAATATGTGATTGGAATGAAAGAGATTTGTCAAAAATTACTCCTAATACTTTGGCCTCATGAACCAAAGGCAAAAAAGTATTGTCAATAGAAGGTATAAAGGTGTCAAGAAGTATACCCTCTGTATTTTTATTACCGTTAAACAGCATAAAACAAGACTTCTGTGCATTAAGCTTGAGGCTATGATCATTACAAAAATTATATATGTTATTTATGTCCTTATTAAAATATACTAGAGAAGTGCGTAGTTTATTTAAAGGAAATGGCATATATATTTGAGAGTCATCGGCATACTGTTGCATTTTTGAATATTCTATCGCCTTATCAATATTTGCCACATAAAGAGAAAACAATAGTAGACCCAACATGGAGCCCTGGGGCACTCCTTTAGTAAGCGGTATGTAATTAGATTTAATGGATTTAAAATCTTTTCTAATTTCTACACAGTGTGATCGATTTTTTAAAAAATGTTCCATAAAAATAACTGACTGGCCTGAGAAGCCAAAATAGTAAAGCTTTGCCAAGAGCAGATCATGATTTAGGGTGTCAAACGCCTTACTAAAATCCAAAAGAGCTAAGCAGGTGGTTTCATTCTTATCTTCATTGAAACGAATATCGTTCAGTAAAATTAACTAAGCTGGTAGTAGTACTAAAATAAGGTTGAAATCCCTACTGACAATTGGGTATTATTTGTTTACTAATTACATATAAAAACATTTGCTGATATACATGTCGCTCCAGAATTTTTGATAAAGTTGGGAGTATACTAATTGGTCGTAGGTCCTTTGGTTCCATGGGGTTTGTCACTTTGGCACATGGTTTAATAATAGCCTTTTTCCAGATATTCGGAAAATAACTTGAGTCCCTTGTTACATTTCGAATTATATGGTAAGGAGACATATTTGGTCTTATGTGTTTCACGTGTAAAAAAGTTGGAATTCCGAATATTTAACCTGAACTTATGTCTATTTATTAACTTGTTTAATAAGTCATCGTCATAACCATTAACTCTAGTTATATTCCTAATATTAACAAGAACATTAAGAGGAAAGGTGACCAAACGATGAATTAAAAAATGTAATGCGGCTAATTTATGTTGTTTGCAATAAAATGAATCATTAGGAATATATCTGTTACTGTGTCTTCTCTACAGACATCAAATTCTAACTTATTATTTTTTTAATAATTAAAATATCTAGAAATGGCAATTGTCCTTTATTCTCAATTTCGTAAGTAAATTTAATGCATATGATGCTATTCAATTTGGAAACAAAACCATCTATATTTGCTTTTTTTTGTATCAATTATCGCTCCTGATAAAGCTAACATGGTTTGCGCGTCGAGTGCAAAAATAAAGTGTTTGGTGTAGTGGTGATATATAGTGAGTACTGAACTAGCAAGATAAAAATTTTAACGTGACTTGATACATATTTTTGATGCAGACGACGTATTTATTATATTGGAAAATATAATACGCAATACTTTAAGATCGATTACGCACAAAGATAGCGTTGAGATAAATTGCCACTTAATTAAAAAATATTAAGGATGTATTCAGTTATTAGAAGAGGCTCACTTAACAAACAGGTGTTCCCTATATAGTTCACCAAATAATTATACTATGTGATTAGTGCAGTAAAAAAGGTCAAAATAATGATGAGACAGGCAAACTTTAGATATAGCAATATTATGATTTTATCCTCTCTGAGGTATCACCAGGACTATTGTCCTGAGTTTCGGACCTTGAAAAACTTGTGCTCTTTTGTTTATAAACAATTTAAATTTTCAAAACGCGTTCTTTGAACTTAAAATGTGAATAACTCCGGTTATATAAGTCGGATCAAGACAAATAAAAACAAAGTCTTCCTATTGAAAGGGTGTAGGCGGTTAAGATGGTGAAAAATGCCACCAGCGCTTTTGAAAAACAAAAAATATCCTCATGTAGAACATAAAAAAATATGACTTTCCTGAAATTTTCAGCCCTCTAGACCTTCCCATAACCTCAAAAATCTATAAAACGTGATTTTCGGTTTTTTTGGCGATATCTCGGATTCTATTCATCGCAGAAACCTTTTTTTTTTCAAATTGTAGGATTTTTTATTGCCTACAACATGCTATTTTAAAAAAAAAATTTTGGCGCAAAATTCAAATTGTTTTGAGCGTTTTAAATTTTTAAAATTGAATTAAAAAAAAAACTAGGACTTACTCAGGCCCAAAAAAATACATATATTGTGTATTTTATGTCAAACTATGCCTGTGAATTTTTTCAGATTTTTAGAGGTGGGGGAAAATGGTTACAAACGCCAAAAAACCGCTTTTTTTTTCGTCGTTTTTCCGCATTTTTTACCTACTTTTGGGGCACAGAATTTCGTTGTAGATCCTCAGTTGCTTCAAAATGAATAAAATCTTTGTCCTGCCAGCCATTTCTTCAAATTGGGGAACAAATAGTAGTCCGAGAGAGCCAAGTCTGGAGAATAGGGGGGATGTGAAACGAGTTGGAATCCTATTTCCATTAATTTTGCGACCACAACTGCTGAGGTGTGTGCTGGTGCGTTGTCGTGATGGAAAAGGACTTTCTTGTGGGCCAATCGCGGGCGTTTTTCTTGCAGCTCGGTTTTCAAACGGTCCAATAACGATGAATAATATTCACCTGTAATAATCTTACCCTTTTCCAGATAGTCGATGAGGATTATCCCTTGCGAATCCCAAAAGACAGTCGCCATCACCTTTCCGGCCAAAGAACGGTCTTCGCCTTTTTTGGTGCAGATTCCCCCTTGGTAACCCATTGTTTAGATTGTTGTTTGGTCTCAGGAGTATAGTAATGTATCCATGTTTCATCCACAGTGACGAAACGACGCTTAAAGTCCTCCGGATTCTTCTGGAACAGCTGCAAACCATCCTTGCAACACTTCACACGATTCCGTTTTTGGTCAAGCGTGAGCAATCGCGGCACCCATCTTGCGGATAATTTTCTCATGTCCAAATGTTTATGCAAAATATTATGTACCCGTTCAGTCGAGATGCCCACAGCACTAGCAATCTCACGTACCTTAACTCTTCTGTCATCCATCACCATATCATGGATTTGATCAATGATTTCTGGAGTCGTAACCTCCACAGGCCGTCCAGAACGTTCAGCGTCACTTGTGCCCATATGGCCAGTCCGAAAATTTTGAAACCACTTATAAACTGTTCTAATCGAAGGTGCAGAGTCACCATAATGTTTATCAAGCTTCTCTTTAGTCTCCTGAGGCGTTTTGCCTTTCATAAAGTAATGTTTAATCACCACACGAAATTCTTTTTTCGTCTTGAAAATCACTCGACTTCCTTGCTTCACACGAATGCCAAACACAAAGAAATAGACCAATATGGCTGAAACTTGGTGTGCGTTCATTCAAGAGATGCTACTAACTAAACATGACCTCGATACGCGCCGGTGGTGCCATCTCTCGGACTTTGCACGGACTTTTCAAACCAACCACGTATATATATATATATATATATATATATATATATATATATATATAATATATATATTATAGGATTTTTTATTGCCTACAACAGGCTATTTTTTTAAAAAAATTTTGGCGCGAAATTTAAATTGTTTTGAGCGTTTTAAATTTTTAAAATTGAATTAAAAAAAAAACTAGACTTACTCAGGCCCAAAAAAAATATATAATGTGTATTTTATGTCAAACTATGCCTGTGAATTATTTCAGATTTTTAGAGGTGGGGGAAAATGGTTACAAACGCGAAAAAAACCGCTTTTTTTCGTCGTTTTTTTTTTTTTTTTTTTTTTTTTTTTTTTTTTTTTTTTTTTTTTTTTTTACCTACTACTTTTTGGGGCACATAATTTCGTTGTAGTTCCTCAGTTGCTTCAAAATTATATATATATATATATATATATATATATATATATATATATATATATATATATATATATATATATATATATATATATATATATATATATATATATATATATATATATATATATATATATATATATATATTTATATATATTTATATATATATATTTATATTTATATATATATATATATATATATATATATATATATATATATATATATATATTATCGAAATACTATTGAATCATTTGATGTAATATAAAGACCATATTGCGCCATTTTTCCTTTTAAAATCACGTTTAAGGCAAGATTAAGGCAAGTTTAAGACAAGATTAAGGCAAGATTAACACATTTTTAAGTTATTTTTTTTTGTTTTGAGTAATTAGTCATACTTCATAATTCATCCAGATATATAATTTTATAGAAACTAAAACATTTCTGTTTATAAAAACTTCATATAGAAAAAAGATTTTCTATATTTAATTGAATTAGCGTTAATTTGGTAAAAATCCATATTCAACAAATTAAATACACATGTAAATGTAAAAAATCCATATTCAACAAATTAAATACACATGTAAATGATTTTTTACTTAATATTATTAATATAAAGTAAAAAAATATTTATATTATAAAGTAAAAATCACACTTACATGTTTATTTAATTTGTTGAATATGGATTTTTTACCAAGTTAACGCTAATTCAATTAAATATAGAAAATCTTTTTTCTATATGATGTTTTTATAAACAGAAATGTTTTAATTTCTATAAAATTATATATTTGGATGAATTATGAAGTATGACTAATTACTCAAAACAAAAAAAATAACTTAAGAATGTGTTAATCTTGCCTTAATCTTGTCTTAAACTTGCCTTAATCTTGTCTTAATCGTGATTTTAAATGGAAAAATGGGGCAATATGGTCTTTATATTACATAAAATGATTCAATAGTATTTCGATAATATATATATATATATATATATATATATATATATATATATATATATATATATATATATATAATTTTGAAGCAACTGAGGATCTACAACGAAATTCTGTGCCCCAAAAGTAGGTAAAAATGCGGAAAAACGACAAAAAAACGGTTTTTCGCGTTTGTAACCATTTTCCCCCACCTCTAAAAATATGAAAAAATTCACAGGCATAGTTTGACATAAAATACACAATTGGGCAATAGCATCGTAAAAAAAAAAATAAAAATCATTTCCTCCCTATGACACTTAATTTCCATACCGTTAAAAAATTTGCGTTCCCATTGGGTACTTTTCCTTTTATACCAAAATTTCATTATATGACGTAGTACCTAATTTGTACTTAACCGGTTCTTTCCTGGTTGTCTAACCTTTTTTCCCTTTTATTTTGAGTGATCCCTTACATCTGTCAGGTGTCGTCCTTTGTCAGCGCCTTGTCAAACTTGTCACTTCTCTTTTCAGATGGCAGGTGGTTAATTAATTTTGATTTTTCAGCATCCAAAGTTTCTAATGGCACCCTTGCTGTAAATGCCATATTTTTATATTAATATGTTAGTGAATAGTGGCTGTTTTATTTCAGTGTTGGTCTTTGTTATGGCAATTGTTATTTATGGTTATTTTTGTTAGATTAATTTGCATACTGCATGTGAGTCACTTGCATTTTTGTTTTGACATTTCTTCATAATAATAATAATAATAACAATTTAAGTTTCTTCAGAACAATAATACTTTTAAATTACAATAGGTTTTTTATCAATAATTATAAGATTGAAATTAAAAATTATAAATTAATAATTAAAAATTAAAGACTCAACAATACTAATTCTTCATGCCTAATTTTCTTTATTGGTTGCTTCGTTATCTCTTTTTCAGTTTGTGCCCTGATGAAGGTCCCAACCTAGGATCGAAATATTGGCTAAATGAATATAGTGTGAACATCTGTTGATGCTCTTTTTTGCCGAGTTCCCCACCTTGTTTCATAACTTAGGATTTTGTTTGATACGGCAACTTTTGCTTTCTCTCTCTTTATATATATATATATATATATATATATATATATATATATATATATATATATATATATATATATATATATATATATATATATATATATATCGTAGATGTAATAAAATATATATCTATAACCTGGACAGAGAACATATGTATAAATTTAAAAAATTACGTATATCGGATAAGTGGTTCTCGAGGGATGAGTGCACTAACGGACAGACAGACAGACGTTGCATTTTATATATATTATAGATATAGATTATTATTATTATTATTATTTATATAACCTGGCCGAAGAATATATGTATGAATTGAACAAAAGACACGTAAATCGGATAATTGGCTCTCGCGTGATAAACGCACTAATGGACAGACAGAGAGACATTGCATTTTATATATATTATAGGTTATAAATATTCTCTGCTACATAATATTGGTCCATATTTAATGGTTTTGGCTGTGTATTGCAAAGATACGCGCTAGCGGCAAACTTTTTCCCGACTCCATTCACTATTATCGTCACTGCTTATTCGTTATGCTACCTATCGTAATAAAATATAGCCTATAACCTGGCCAGAGAATATATGTATGTTTAAAAAAAAAAGTACGTAAATCGGATAAGTGGCTCACCAGTGATAAGCGCACTAACGGACAGACAGATAGAGACACGTTGCATTTTATATATATTATTATATTATAAATGGGATGAAAACTCCCGAGACTTTCGAAGAAAAAAACAATGTTTTTGCCAAAAATCGATTTTAATCTTCAACATAATTTTCTTCAAAAGCGATACACTTATTCCAACGAGCTACCAATATTTGGATACCTTTGGTATGGCACGATTTGTCGAGCTCTCCAAAATAAGCCTGAGTGGAATGAGAACCACTTTTTCATTTGAGCCAAGTCTCTTTTCCTGGAACCACCTTTTTAAATTTTGAAACAGGTAATAATTGCTGGGGACTAAAGCTGGTGAATACAGTGGATGAGAAAGCAATTCATAGCTCTTCTTCTGTTTTTCTTTAACGTATTGTTGTTACAGGTCGTCGTTCCATCTTTTTTGTGGGCGTCCTATACTCCCTCGGCCCACCGGTGATTTATTTCGAGCTATTTTCACTAATCGTCGTTCGGACGTTCTATTTATGTGTCGCTTCCATTCTTGTTTTCTGTTTTTTATCTACGTGTTAATGTCCTCTACTTCACATATGTGTCTTATGTTGTCATTTGTTTCTCTATCCCAAAGTGTTCTTCCTGCAATTCTTCTTAATGTTTTCATTTCACTTGTTTGTAAGTATCTCTGAGTTTTGCGTGTTTCTGGTCTTGTCTTCGCTGTGTATGTCATAAATGGTCGAACTACAGATTTATAAAGGGTGATTCATTTACAGGTACTTTTTTTTTTAAATAAAAAAAAATGAATAAAAACAATTTTATTTTATAATCTTTATTATCATATAAAAGAACCATTCTTTACAATTATTTCTTAAAGATAATTTCTTTCAAATGTTGTCCGCGACTACGGTTAACAACGTCCATTCTGAAGTTCCAATTTTCAATGACGCGTGTGAGTTTTTCGAGTGGTATTTGGCCAATGACTCGAGTAATATTGGTCTCCAATGCCTCAATTGTAGCTGGCTTATCCATGTAGACTTTGGACTTTACATAGCCCCAAAGGAAAAAGTCAAGTCAATTTTTCTCGAAAACAGTGGATCTTCTGCAAGCTTGTCAAGAGCCCAACGACTAAAACGGAAACGATTCGGAAGGTCGGTCGGCTTCAGTTGTTGCACTAGTTGAATTTTGTATGCTTTTAAAGAAAGATCCTTACGTAAAATACGCCAAGTTGTTGAATATGACAGGCCAAGCTGTTGAGAACGGCGACGAATCGACACTTCACGGTCTTCGCGTACACTCTCCGCTACCGCCCCTATATTTTCTTCACTACGTGCTGGATGTGGTCTATTCGGTCGAGCATTATCCAATAATGAAAATTGGGTCTCAAACTTATTGATGGTAGAGCGAATTGTGCGTTCGGTAGGCCGATTATGTGGACCATAAGTTGCTCTAAGCACCCGATACACATTCCTCGTAGAACGCAAACGCCCATTTTCGTAATAAAGTTGAACAATTTGTAGACGCTGTACCGGGCTAAGTCTTTCCATTATGAATTGTCAAACACTACTGAACAGGAATGCCACTTTAGTTGACACGACGCATGCGCAATCTGCAATTAAATCCCCATCACACAAAGTACCTCTAAATGAATCACCCTTTATATACGAGATTTTACTTCTGTTCTCAAGTATTTATTTTTCCAAATGGTGTCATTCAAGCACCCTGCTATTCTATTGGCTTTTACTTTTTCTTCTTTCATTTCTTCTTCTATGTTGTTGTTATATGATAATTTAATTCTTAATTATTTAATTGTCATCACCTGCTCTATAATCTGATTATCGATTTCCAGCTTCCATCTAATTGGTTCTTTGGAGATAACTACTGATTTGGATTTTTCAGCCAATATTTTCATATTAAATTTCTTTGCTGTTGTATTAAACTGATGTCATAATCTCTGCAAGTCATCTTCACTCCCAGCGATTAGGACAGTATCGTCGGCGTAACACAATATTTGTACCGTCAAACGGGGTGACTTCGGATAGTTTTTTAGAGTTTTCTTCATATTTCTTCCAAACTAAAATAAAACCCAGACTATATTTTTTACCAAGTGTAGTTCAATTATCGTAGAATCCAAATACTAGCACAGATTTTATTTTACGCCAGTGGAAATTTTTATTTTTTTATTTTAAAAGTTTCCGAAGTCACCTCGTAGGGTGGGGTGACTTTGAACACATATGTAAATCGTACAGGTTTCGATGTTTCCGCACCGCTGGGATGACTTCGAACACATATTTTTATACACATAACACATATTTTTATATACATAACAAATGCGTTTAATAAGAACTGTAGTTATTCAATATTAATATTCATAGGTAAATTTTCAAAAGTATAACGGTCTCTGCGTTGCTCGAGTATGATTAATTTTTGAAAAATGTCTTCTGCTACAATGTCGCTTTCATCATCTATGATTGGAAATACAAAAACACAACCTTCTCCGGTGTTCTTCTTTCTTAGAAACTTCACATGTATATGATTTCCTTGTTTACTAATAATTTTTCCTACATATTATTTTTTCTTCGTGGAGTTATTTACAGGAATAGCAATGATCCCAAATTCGTTAACTTGTAGTTCTGCAGTTTCTGTTGTCTTCGCCTTCTTTTGACTTTGTATGAGTGTTTTCAATGGCATTGACTCCGAATCCGAATCACATGAAGGATCACTCTCGAAAGCGAAAGACTGGGAAGATTTTGTAGTTTTTTGACAACCTGAAGTTGAAGGTCTTGCTCTTTACTAATTTCTCGACCAAGTGGTACATTTATCAGCTTTCGTTTTCCGTTTTTGTTATTTTTTTGAAGGTTTCTGTTTTCTTTTAAGAAATCCAATAAAGATTGATCAAGCATAGTAGTACCTGTTTCTTTATCACTCCTCATATGATTTGATAAACGTTTGATGACTTCTTGCGGATTGAACGGAACTATTTCATATCCTCGAAATCCAGAAAGAATATTTGCTTCGGACTTAGCTTGAATGAACTGTAGTGTTCTTTGCAATACCTGTGGAAAGTCTGATTTCTGAAAAGCACCTTTCCTCTGGTATTTCCATTCCGTCAATATTTTTCGCCAACCCTTCTTTAAAGGCCCAAAAAACGACAGATCAAGGGGTTGACACAGTTATGTCCAGTTTGGTGGCAAAAAATGAATTTTATATCATTCCTCTATAACTTTTATGGTTAAATGGCTGGAAAGGTTATCTCCAATCAGTAGCTTGGTTCCTTCCTTGCTTCGAAAATATGACAATAGTATTTTTCTAAACCACTCGTAAAACGTTGCTGCCTCGAACCAGCCCGACTTACTAATGCTATATTCACATCCAGTAGGACCATTTTCCTCCCATTCTTGATATCGATGCTTAGCCTTGTATACAACAATAGGTGGTAAAAGTTCTCCATTTGCTGAAGCAGACATCATCACACTTATGCTTGTCTTTGTTGAATCCATAATTCTGTCGCAGTGTTTTACACCGCGTTTACAAACGACCTTGGATTTACCAGTATCATCGCTAAAGTTGGTCTCGTCATAGTTAACAATGTTTGCTGCATCAATATTCTCTAATGCTTTTTCTAGTTCCGTAAAATATTCCGTTATAGTTTGGACAGAAACTTGCGCACGAAGCCGTTTTATATTTTGGCTTAATCTTACAGTTAATTCTTTATGACGAGACAGAAAGGATTTTGTCCAATCGCGTCCGGGCATATTGTCATGGAATTTTTCAATATTAACACCTTTCCTATTCAAGTATTGTTTTACTATATCTCTGATATCATACTCAGTTAGTGGAAATCCCCATTCACAGGCACTTTGTATTAACAAAACTAGACGATTTTCTTCGACAACATTAAGAACACTTTGACCTCCTGCTTTTTGCTTATGGTCGATTTTGGAACACCATAGAATTCTGACGCTTTTCTTAAAGACTTTGTTCGGTTTTTAAATTCTTCTATAGCTTTTTTTAGGTTTTCTTGATTGTAGTTCTGATAACCACGGCCGTCTAACACTTTTCCATATTTTCGTGTCATTGTCCAAAGTCACCCTCTAAAAGACAATTTTTTGTTACGGGCCTGTATATAAAAAAACTATTCTAGAAAAAAATTTAATTTCGTCGTAAAATGATTTTTAAATAGTTGTAATAATAAGCAAAATAGTCGGAAATCGTGCAGATTTTAAGTAGTTCTGTGCAGAATACTTACTTTTTCACTATTTTTGTAATCACTAAATTCAGTTTTCCAGTAAAAGCGTAGCACGTGGCAAAGTTTAGCTTTCAGTGCAACCCACCGCCACCGTGGTTGAAAGAATACTAGCTAGTATGAGCTTGCATTAAAACAGTGACGATAAAATGCATACATTCGGTAAATACGAATAAGAAGTAGCGAACTACCGATTGTCCAAAGTCACCTCCACTGTCCGAAGTCACCCCGTTTGACGGCATCTCTTTATTGCCCATTTTATAGCCTTTCTTTGTTTTTACCTGTTTAATTATTTCATTCAATATCATGTTAAACAGTAGGGGATTCAGTGAGTCTCCTTGTCTAATACCAGTTGTTACCTCTATGGGTTCAGTTACCTCTTAATTTACTCTCGCACCTATTTTATTTCTTTTGTCAATGTTCTCAATTAATTTTATTATATCCAATATTCTTGCCATAAAGTGTCTTGCAGCTGTACTTTATCAAATGCTTTTACCAAATCTATAAAGCATAAGAACACTAGTCTGTTATACTCAACTGATTTTTCAGCAATTTGTCTGATTACAAATACTGCGTCGTTACAGGATCTTCCGCTCCTGAATTCTTTTTGTTCTTCTGAAAGCTGTATAAGTGGAGTTATTTTATTGATAACAGTTCTTTTTGTCAGTTTTAAAGTTGTGCACAAGAGGTTAATTCCTCGACAATTATTCGGATCGGTTTTTCTCCTTTTTAAAAAAGTGGTATCATTATGCTTGTTCTCGATATGCAAATATTCGTGCAAAATGAGCCTCATGCGTTCTGCTGATATCTTCACGATGTCAACTATCTCTCTCACTTTCACTTTGCAGTCATTCAGACCAATATGGTGGATTTTTTTCGTGTTTTTTGGAGTGACTGCCCCATTAGGACGTCCGAAAAGTGATACATCATCGGTGCTTCTACGATCGCATTTAAGTTTTGAATTGTTGTCCATATGCTCTATAATAGACTTAAATTATATTTTTATGTTAATATTTTGTAGCCATATCCTTTGCAGCGATAACAGCCACACAACGATGTGGCATTGACTCAATCGATTAATACAAGCAGGTGAAATTTTATCCCATTCTTACTTTAATGATTTGAATAATGCGGCTTTATTTGAATATGTATGCTTTCGAACTTGACTATCTAGCGTTTCCCATAAGTGTTCTATTGGGTTCAAGTCAAACTCTCACATTTGAAGCAGAAAACCACTGTTTTAACAACTTGGATGTATGTTTGGGGTCATTATTCTGCTGAAATATCCAATTTTGTGGCAATGTTTCTTCAGCATATGATAACAAATTGTTTTCTAAAATGTCCTTGTAAATATCAGCGTTCATATTTCCGTTGATCTCGATCAATGGACCGACTCCTTGTGCAGAGAAAATTCCCCAAACCATCACACTTCCTCCACCGTGTTTTACAGTAGGAATTTGGTAGCGAACATCATTTCTCGTACCAATAGGACGTCATACATGTTGTTTACCATCGCTTCCAAAAAGATTAAATTTAGATTCGTCTGAGAAAGCTACTTTTTTCCAATCTTTGATTGTCCAATTTAGGTGATCTTTGGCAAATTGTAATCGGGCCTTCTTTTTCTTTTTACTGATTAATGGTTTTTTAATACCTATACGGCCAAAAAGTCCCACATCATGTAGTCTTCGTGTCACAGTACTACGACTAACATTAGCTAGGTTTTTATCCTTTAGCTCGCGTGCAATTTCGGCAGCAGTTTTCTTGATGTCCGCAGTTGATTTGCGTTTAATGATACGATCTACTTTTTTAGACGTTGTTCTTGGTCTTCCACTATGCGGACGATCTTTTAAACCATATCCATAACGGTATTTTACAATAATATCGTTCACGGTTGATTTACCTATCGATAATAATGAAGCAATCTCACGAGAAGACTTTCCTTCTTTTGAAAATTTTATTACTCTCTCACGAATTTGGATTTGCATATGCCGAGCCATGTTTATGTTCCCACGATCTTTTATGAACTAAATGTGAACATTCAACGCGCTATTATTCGTAAATACGTCTTTGAACGTCCTACTGCGTCAATGTATATTGTGTCGCCGGAAACTTTTGCACATATAAATATAAGAATAATAATATTAAATATATTCACAAACATAAATAATATTCTTTTACTAGATTATTTTGTTTCCTATATCTCATACTCACATCTCATGATGATTAAAAATCATTAGTCTTTTTTTTTAATAAATTAGAGTACGAAATGTCAGTGGCCGGAAATTTTTGCACGCCACTGTATATTTTTTAAATATGTTTTAATTGTTAACATTATTTTTTATCGGGTTAAATAGACCACTGATGAAAACTATGGCGCCTCTTTATCTGCAGGATAAATTCACAAAAAATAATTCAATCTGCAAAAATAAAAATCAGTCTACTAATATAATGTAAAGGGTCTTCCATTTGGGACTTGACAACTTTGAAATTTCACTGCGAACGCACCCTTAAGCCATCACCGAACTGTCAACGTCAAAACATTCAGTAAAGTCAACATTTTGATCATGGTGAAGTACTCGAACGAACAACGTTTACAAATAATTAAAATTTACTACCAAAATTTGGAGTCGGTGACTGCAACTTTAAGAGCGTTAACGCCAATTTTTGGTCGTAATTCTCATCCCAGTAGACAAGCAATTCATAGTCTAGTGAAAAAATTTGAGTTAACATATTCGCTGCTGGATGTTCCCGTGCCAGTGAGATAACAAGTTGGTCGAAGTGGCCAGAATATTGCTGCCGTTCAAGCGTCCATCTCAAACGAACCAAAACAGTCGATTTCACGGCGTTCTCAAGAATTGGGCATCGCTCAGAAAACACTATGGCGAATTTTGCGAAAGGATCTTGGCCTGCACCCTTATACGAGGCTGGTTTGAAAAGTCCATGCAAAAATAAAAACTACTTATGTGTTTGGGGTAAACCTTTTTTATTTTTCGACATAGTCTCCTTTTAGGCTTATACACTTCGTCCAACGATGTTCTAGTTTGTTGATCCCTTCCGAATAATAGGATTTGTCCAAGTCTACAAAATATCCATTAGTGTCTGCAATCACTTCCTCGTTTGAATAAAATCTTTGTCCCGCCAGCCATTTCTTCAAATTGGGGAACAAATAGTAGTCCGAGGGAGCCAAGTCTGGAGAATAGGGGGATGTGGAACGAGTTGGAATCCTATTTCCATTAATTTTGCGACCACAACTGTTGAGGTGTGTGCTGGTGCGTTGTCGTGATGGAAAAGGACTTTCTTGTGGGCCAATCGCGGGCGTTTTTCTTGCAGCTCGGTTTTCAGACGGTCCAATAACGATGAATAATATTCACCAGTAATAGTTTTACCCTTTTCCAGATAGTCGATGAGGATTATCCCTTGCGAATCCCAAAAGACAGTCGCCATAACCTTTCCGGCCGAAGGAACGGTCTTCGCCTTTTTTGGTGTAGATTCCCCCTTGGTAACCCATTGTTTAGATTGTTGTTTGGTCTCAGGAGTATAGTAATGTATCCATGTTTCATCCACAGTGACGAAACGACGCTTAAAGTCCTCCGGATTCGTCTGGAACAGCTGCAAACCATCCTTGCAACACTTCACACGATTCCGTTTTTGGTCAAGCGTGAGCAATCGCGGCATCTATCTTGCGGATAGCTTTCTTATGTCCAAATGTTTATGCAAAATATTATGTACCCGTTCAGTCGAGATGCCCACAGCACTAGCAATCTCACGCACCTTAACTCTTCGGTCATCCATCACCATATCATGGATTTGATCAATGATTTCTGGAGTCGTAACCTCCACAGGCCGTCCAGAACGTTCAGCGTCACTTGTGCGCATATGGCCAGTCCGAAAATTTTGAAACCACTTATAAACTGTTCTAATCGAAGGTGCAGAGTCAGACTGATTTTTGTCAAATTTTCACTTTATTTAGTTTCACTGAAACTGTATGACGCGTTCCGCTATACTATAGCTTCTTCTGATACAAAATGATATTTGAATATTAGTGTTGTTACATTTATACAAATACCCTAAGGTAGATAGGTAATAAAATTAATACTATAAGCTAATGAATATTGCTGGGAAATCCATTCTGAATATTAATTGTATAAATTGAGTAAAGGGGAGTTACCATGGGCCAGACAGGTATCTTTTTGTTCGCTTAAGATGATGTCTGAATTTTTAATTCTATTTATTTCTAAATTTTCTAATAGGTTTAGATACATACAAAAATGATTTGCTAAATTCTTGTCGATGTATTTGTTTTTCTAGGTTATCCATGAATTATTCATAATCAAAAATAAAGTTAATATCGTTTTACAACAAGACATACTAAATTTATTAAACACGAGCCTCAATCAAAATTATTTTTACTTTAATAATACGTTTTTATAATAGTTCTGAGAGTCTCATAATGGGTAGTCTACTTAGCCCGCTTTTAGCAGAAATATTCATGGATAATCTAGAAAAACAAATACATGACAAGAATTTAGCAAATCATTTTTGTATTGGTACCGATATGTAGACGACATCTTTGCTTGTTTTAATGGTACAGAGCGTCAACTTGACAATGTTTTTAACTATATAAACTCAATACATAAAAATATTAAATTCACTATGACAGAAGTCGACAATAAAGTTAATTTTCTTGACTTAACGATAACACAAATTCTCTATTTGTCACAAACCCTCACATACAGATACTACAATAAACATAAAATCAGCTCACCCCCCTACAACACAAATTGGCAGCTTACCACAGTATGTTGCATAGACTTGTAAGTGTCCCCTTATCTGTAGATGATTTTAATAAAGAATTAAATCTAATAAAACAAATTACTGTTAACAACGGATACTCTCCTGACACAATAGACTCAATTCTAAACAAAAAATTAAAAAATAAAGCAATTTCTTTAGTATACTCCAAGAAAGAAAACACAGGGAAAAAATATAATGTTTTAACCTATTTTGGTAACACGTCAGAGAAAATTAAAAACCACTTAAACAAATATAATATCAACATAGCTTTTAGAACAAACAACTCGTTAGGAAAATTCATTAAAAACGCAAAGGGAAAACAAAATAGATCAAAAGAATCTGGAGTGTATCAGTTGAATTGTGGTTCTTGTCATAAAAGTTACATAGGTCAGACAGGTCGCTCATTCGAAACTCGGATTTCAGAACATAAAAGAAGCTATTTAAAAAACAAAAGTGACTCAGCGTATAGTAATCATTTAATAGAATCAAATCATCTTTTTGACGATAAATTTTAAAATTCTGCACATACAAAACAAAGGTGTACAATTAAACCTAATAGAAAATTTAGAAATAAATAGAATTAAAAATTCAGACATCATCTTAAACGAACAAAAAGATACCTGTCTGGCCCATGGTAACTCCCCTTTACTCGATTTATACAATTAATATTCAGAATGGATTTCCCAGCAACATTCATTAGCATATAGTATTAATTTTATTACCTATCTACTCTATCAGACGAAGCTATAGTATAGCGAAACGCATCATACAGTTTTAGTGAAACTAAATAAAGTGGAAATTTGACAAAATCAGTCTTTCATTGCATTTAAGTTTACTAAACTATCGGCATATAGTTGCCATCGATGGAGCAGATATGCCACAAGACTTCTCAAGCTATTTTTGGGTTCTGGCTGTATTTTTTCCTATCAAGAAGCAACACACGAAATTCTTTTTGTTCCATCGTTTCCAAGAGTAGCGTCACTCAAACAACTGTAATTCGCAACTAATAGAGAGAATGTCATGAAAATTTTACACGAATCTTCTGAGAGTTAACACTAACTCAAAATCATACGTTTTTTGGTTTGTGCTGCCATCTTTTGGAAAGTTTCAGGACTTTTCACCCCACGTAGGAAAGTAAAACTGCTATATGTGTATATTTACTTTCATTTTCAGATTACTATTTTAAAAAAAATAAGATAAACCTGGTTTTCCTACTAAATACTCGATCTGATCTGACCACGATAGGACTGAATCTATATTCACATCCAAGACCTTAGTCATTTTTAACAATTATCATTAATTCTAACTAATAATCTTTTAGGGGTGTGGATATCTAAGATTTAATAGGATGAATTTTAAATATATAATAAAAGAATGTTTTTAGTGAATTTCCACTGGATTATTTAAATTGCGATGACGCGTTTCGCTGTCGATGTAGCTTCTTCAGATCTACATTTTACACTGTCAAGTTAGGTTTAATGTTCACAATTTTATATAATTTCTTAATTATAATATTACACCTAATTAAATTACATTGATAGTATTGGAAAACCCACACAGATTTGGAATTAGGAGAATAAATGCAATAATGGTGAATTGTTTAAATCTACCTGGTCGTTGAGTAACGTACCTGTAGCCCTTAATCGATTTATTTGCATTGTCTCTAAAAGGTTTAATTTTAAACCTTTTTAAATTTTGGATTGTTGTAGCTTCTACTTGATGGAAATTCATTATAAATATATAATAAAAGACTGTTTTTAGTCAATTTCCACTGGTTTATTTAAATTGCGATGACGCGTTTCGCTGTCGATGCAGCTTCTTCAGATCTACATTTTACACTGTCAAGTTAGGTTTAATATTCACAGTTTTATATAATTTCTTAATTATAATATTACACCTAATTAAATTACATTGATAGTATTGGAAAATCCACACAGATTGGAGTTAAGAGAATAAATTCAATAATGGTGAATTGCTTAAATCTACCTGGTCGTTGAGTAAAGTACCTGTAGTCCTTAATCGATTTATTTGCATAGTCTCTAAAAGGTTTAGTTTTAAAACCTTTTTGTTGGGTGTGTAAAATTTTGAAATTCTTGTTAAATGTGTGATTTTCTGTTAATAGATGATTAGCATATGTTGAATTAGATTTTCTATGGATGAAACTTTTTTTCGTGTTCTGTAATTCTTTGTATAAATGTACGTCCAGTTTGTCCGATGTATGTTTTAGGACATGACCCACATGTTAATTGATAAACCCCTGATTTATTGTCTTTATTGATTTGTGGTTTGTAGTTTTTAAGGTATTTCTCTATAGTATTGTTAGTCTTGTAAGCTATGTTGATATTTTTTTGATTTAAAAATTTCCCCAGTTTTTCCGTTGGTTTGCTGAAATAGGTTAAGCATTTAAAAGTGGTATTTCTGTCCTTAAAACGTGGGGTATATTTCTGAGATAGCCTTGTTTCTAAGTTTTTTGGGGAGTCCATTAAGTCCATTACTTGCCGAAATTTTCATGGACAGTATTGAAACAATGATATTTAACAACCATAACAACAATAGTAGTAATTGCCTATACTGGTATCGATACGTAGACGATATAATGATATGCTTTACAGGTACGGACAGACAATTAACTCACTTTTTACAGTATATTAATTCTTTACATAGAAATATCAGTTTTACAATGGAAGAAGAAGTCGAAGGGAAAAATCAATTTCCTAGACTTAACAATCAGTAAAGCCAGGAAAAAACATGAATTTGCAATATATCACAAACCTTGTCATACAGATACCACAATTCACAATAGCCATCATAAACTCGCGCCTTATCATAGCTTTATACATAGACTAACTAATATACCCTTATCAGAGGACAATTTTACTAAAGAATTAAACTACATAAAACAAGTAACCGTTAACAACGGTTATTCGGTTTCTTTAATCGATAACATCGTCAGGAAGAAACTTAGAAACAAGGCAATCTCAGAAATATACCCACGTTTTAAGGATAGAAAAACCACATTTAATTGCTTAACCTATTTTGGCAAACCAACGAAAAAACTGGGAAAATTTTCAAATCAAAAATATATCAACATAGCTTACAAAACTAACAATACTATAGGGAAATATCTTAAAAACTACAAAACCCAAATTAATAAAGACAATAAATCAGGGGTTTATCAATTAACATGTGGGTCATGTCCTAAAACATACATAGGACAAACTGGACGTACATTTATACAAAGAATTACAGAACACGAAAAAAGTTTCATCCATAGAAAGTCTAATTCAACATATGCTAATCATCTTTTAACAGAAAATCACACATTTAACAAGAATTTCAAAATTTTACACACCCAACAAAAAGGTTTTAAAACTAAACCTTTTAGAGACAATGCAAATAAATCAATTAAGGACTACATGTACGTTACGCAACGACCAGGTAGATTTAAACAATTCACCATTATTGAATTTATTCTCCTAATTTCAAATTTGTGTGGGTTTTCCAATACTATCAATGTAATTTAATTAGGTGTAATATTATAATTAAGAAATAATATAAAATTGTGAACATTAAACCTAACTTGACAGTGTAAAAAATGTAGATCTGAAGAAGTTGCATCGACAGCGAAACGCGTCATCGCAATTTAAATAAACCAGTGGAAATTGACTAAAAACAGTCTTTTATTATATATTTATAATGAATTTCCATCAAGTAGAAGCTACAACCATCCATAAAAAAAGGATGAATTTTTATGATTTAATAACGATATGTTTGATCTACAGCAATTTGCAATCTTGTTTAAATAGCCCCTCGAATTGTTGGCTATAGATTTAAGATTTTTGTTGTCTACCAACAACAACATCATTACAATGGAAGTTTAAGTTAAGAAAATTACGCGATTGTATACTAATCTTTTAAGATTTTTGGAAAAAAAAACTGATAAGTTTCAGGCAGGGAGGTAGTCATTCATAATTGATAATTTTTCGCTTATATAATTTATAAAATAAATACTTAGTTTGCCCTTTTCATGCTGAAAAATAACTTAAGGCAAGAATTACCATATTTTTAATATTTCGTGCGGAACACTCATAGGGTCACTTTGGTGTCCACCTGTCCGTCTGTCATACCAGATTTTTTCCGAAACTATTTGACTTAGAAAGTTGATATTTGACGCAAATATAGGAAGTGATGGGCCAATCTGAGCCGTGTAGTTTTGAAAGATAAATTTTGACTCAAGATGTTAGTTTTGGGCAGTGAAACCAGAAGTAAAAAAAAAATTACAAGGCCATCGAGTGGGATGTCAAATAAAAGCTTGTGAAGACATGAGTTCAAAAAGAAATGATCGCGCAGAATTTTCTTTGTATTATTTTTATAAAATTGCCAAACATGACCGTCCCCCTTATCTACAAAAATTTTGAAAAAAATCGGAAATATTCTCCATAAAGTGTCGATTGACTAAAAATTATCAGAGTGCATTACGTTTGATCATTTATCTGGTATAAAAAAATAAATATGGAAACTACGGTTCTTGACGTATGATGGTTTTTGCAATATTTAAGTGTACATTGCTATAACCGAGTAACTCTTGTTCGAGATATAATTTTAATTTATTTGTTTATAATTAGACAAATATTTAAATAGAAAACATTTTTTACACTATGATTACTAGATTCTAGACTGAACTAGATTGATTTGTTGTCTATTAGGTAGGTAAGATGCTATAACTAATATACATTATTGATTCAGAAAAAACGTGAAAATACATATCGGATCTTAAGATGTCAGGAACCTATTTAACTTAGCCTAGGTAAGGATTTTATTTTATCTTAAAAGCAATCACGGTACGAATCACTAATTGTGCAAGTCCCATTTGCACTTGACCGGTTTTTAGTGTTCCGTACGGAACACTTATGAGATTACTTAGGTGTTGATCTGTCCGTCTGTCTGTTTTTCTGTCACACTCGATTTTCTTCGAAAGAATTTGACATAGAAAGTTTCAATTTGGCACAAATATAGGGATTGATGGCTCAATCAGAGCCGTGTAGTTTTGAAATTTAAATTTTGACTTAAGTGGTTAGTATTGAGGGGTGAAACTGGGGTGAAATTTTTTTTTTTTACCAGATCATCGATTGGATTGTCAAATGAGAACTTATGAAAACATGAATTCAAAAATATATATGATGTAATACTTTTGCACACTTTTCTTTGTGTTATTTTTAAAAAAATGGTATAAATGGCTGCCTTTTCCCCCTTATCTCGTTAAGTACTGTCGAAACATTTTTTAACAAATTCTGGAATATTCTCCATAAAGTGTAGATTGAACGAAAATTATAACGAATGCGGTACGTTGGATGATTTTTCCGGTTTAAAAAAATAAATAAATATGTACACTATGTTTCTTGACATATGGTGAAAGTTTTTATAATATTTAACTGTACATGTACTGTAACTGAGTGGCGAGTCGCTCTTTTCAGAAATAAAATTTTATTTTATTTGTTTATAAATAAACAAATATCTAGGTAGTAAATATTTGTTTTATACTTTTATTACTAGATTCTAGACTGAGCTAGATTAATTCACTGGCTTTTAGGTAGCTTAGGTGATATAATTATTATTGACTAGGAAAAAACGTGAAAATACATACTGGATCTTAAGAGGTCAGGAACTTAATTAACTTATCCTAGGTAAAGATTATTTTACTAGCAATAACGGTACGGAAGATCAATTACGCAAGTCCCACTTGCACTTGACCGGTTTTTTAAGATTAAGATTACTCAATATGGTGGGATTATTCGCAAAAAATGGAGCATAGGAGGTTTCTTCATTTTGCCAACAGTTGTGTACAACCTTATCTCATACTGATTCGTTAAGGAAAGTCCTTAGCGAATCTTTCTTTAAAACTCTGTAGAACCTTCACAAATATGAACTAATCATTGATTTTGAGAATTCTTTTCGTGCGAATAGAATTATGCATGCGAGCGCTTCATTGTTTTTACTGTTCCGTACGGAACACTTATAAGATGACTTCGGTGTCTGCCTGTCCGTCTGTCTGTCTGTCACTTCCAAATTTTCTTCAAAACTATTTGTCATAGAAAGTTGAAATTTGGCACTAATATAGAAATTGATGGCCTCATCAGGGTCGTGTAGTTTTGAAAGTTAAATTATGACTTAAGGGGTTAGTTTTGAGGGGTCAAACTGGAGTGAAATTTTTTTTTACCAGGTCATCGAGTGGGGTGTCAAATAAGAATTTATGAAAACATGAATTCAAAAATATATATGATAAATATTTTTGCACACTTTTCTTTGTATTATTTTAAAAAGAATGACATAAAGGGCTATCTTTTCCCCCTTATCTCGATATGTACAGTCCAAACATTTTTTAAAAAATTCTGGAATATTCTCCATAAAATGTAGATTAAACGAAAATTATCACGAATTCATTACGTTTAATAATTTTTCTGGTTTAAAAAAAAAAATAAATAAATATGGACCCTATGTTTCTTGACTTATGGTGAAGGTTTTTATAGTATTTAAGTGCACATTACTGTAACTGAGTGGCGATTTGTTTATAAATAAACAAATATTTAGGTAGTAAATATTTGTTTTTTATACTTTTATTACTAGGTTCTAGACTGAGATAGATTGATTCACTGGCTTTTAGGTAGCTAAGGTGATATAATTATTATTGACTAGGAAAAAACGTGAAAATACATATTGGATCTTAAGAAGTCAGGAACTTAATTAACTTAGCCTAGGTAAAGATTATTTTACTAGCAATAACGGTACGGAACATCAATTGCGCAAGTCCCACTTGCACTTGACCGATTTTTTAAGATTAAGATTACTCAATATGGTGGGATTATTCGCAAAAAATGGAGCATAGGAGGTTTCTTCATTTTCCCAACAGTTGTGTAGAACCTTTTCTCATACTGATTCGCTAACGACTTCGCTCTCTTTAAAACTTCACAAATATGAACGGACCATTGATTTTGAGAATTCTTTTCGTGCGGGTATGCGAGCGCTCTATTGTTTTTTATTGATTTCATTGGTCGGCTAATGTATTAACGAAAATATTATTCTTTTTTAGGAAAACCGACGGACAGGAATCTGAAATAGCTTATACAATAGTCAGTTTAGTTCTGGGAATAGCAACAACAGTATCATCGCCAATCGGAATGTTTATTGTGGATCTTTTGTAAATACATAATGATCTGTGACATATATAAGTGCCACGTCTAACTTACAAGACTGAAGTTGCCGCGGATCGGCAAGAATCTGATTTTCGAAAGGATTTCTTTAAGTCCAGGAAGAAAATGAAATGAAATAAAAATAATTGCCTTGGAAATTTGATTTTTATTTAGATGCCCTTTTTTATTTTCCTAGTAGAACCTTGGTTCCTAAACGGTGGGTCGCCTTGACTTTTTTAGGAAGAGAGGTTATCAATTTTAAAAATCAAAATTAAATTTTAAAATTTAAAGGTAGGCGTTAAAATGTTATTAATTTATTTATGCTCGGCAACACAGGAGATATGTGACGTAATCAGTGGACGGCTGACGCACGCACCTCAGCCGCAAGTTTAACCTGTCCAATATAAATATAAATGTACAGATAAATTGTAGCGCTCAGTAAACTTGTTACCTAGTGTTAAATCGTTATAGTATTCTTTTTGTCGTTTGTATATCAGTAGTTCGTTGTTAATTAGGGTCTTGTTTGATCCGAAAAACATGAGTTTATGACACACTTTAATGATGAGAGACCTGGATCCAAAGAGTTTATTTATCCGATATCTTAGATTAGAGAAAAAAATATATATATCATAGAGGAAAATATAAAAGGAAAAATTGGAGAAGACCAAGCAGGCTTTACGGCCGGAAAATAATGTATAGACCACATATACACTATAAAACAGACAATGGAAAAAAAAACTGGCAAAGAATAGAGAAGTTCACCTAGCTTTCATAGACATAAGAAAGGCCTATGACTCACTACCAACACAAAGATTATGGAATGCAATGAAAGAAATAGGCATTGACAAAGAACTAATACCCGCAGTAAAAGCTCTCTACGAAAACAACACAGTGAACATAAAAACAGAACATAAAATAGGGAAGAGACTCCAAATATCAAAAGGCCTATTACAGGGATGCTCTACATCCCCAACACTATTCAAAATATACCTCGAACAAACATTAAAAAAATGGAAGCAAAAATGTAGTGGAATGGGAGTCCCAATACGAGAAGATTACTTACATACTCTAAGTTTCACAGACGACCAAGTAATCATAGCGCAAGATGAGGAAGACCTCAGTTATAGGGTAAGAAAACTGAAAGAAGAATACACTAAAGCAGGATTAGCAATAAACTTTGATAAAACGGAATATCTAACAACAGAGGGAAACGTGGAGAATCTAGAAGTCGATAACGAAACAATAAACAAAGGAACCGATAGATTTAAATATTTAGGAACCATCATTTCAAAAAACGCAACATCAGAAGAAGAGATTAAAGCTAGATTAGGACAAACGCGGACCTGCATAAGACAATTAAATTCGATCTTGTGGGACAAACACATTACAAAAAGAAACAAAACACGCATATACAAATCAATAATACAAAGCATAATGACATATGGATCAGAAACATGGACGATCAACAAAAGAAATATATCTAAAATTAACGCGGTAGAGATGGAGTATTTTTAGAAGATGTTGTAGAGTGACACGTATGGAGAGAATAACAAATGAAGAAATAAGAAGCAGAATGAACATGAAAGAGAACGCAGTAAACACCATTGAAGAAAAACGATTAAAATGGTATGGACACATAAGACGGAGCGAAGATAATAGGTGGATAAAGAAAATAACGGAGTGGAGTCCTATAGGGAGAAGAAAAAGAGGAACACCCAGACGATCGTGGAGAGACGATGTGGACGAGGCTATGGAGGATAGGGGTCTAACAGATGGAGACTGGGAAGATAGAAACGGATGAAATCAAAGGCTGAGAGAAGGAAGACAGCGTCAGCTGTAGAAAATCCTTGATATATATATATATATATATATATATATATATATATATATATATATATATATATATATATATATATATATATATATATATATATATATATATATATATATATATATATATATATCTTAGATCAGCTAAACAAGGTAAATTTGAAACTGTAGAGTAAGGAAATGCACATTATTCCCTTCAGAGATAATATCCAGGCGTTCATATTAAAGCTGCAAAACTGGCGCCGTAAAGTAAATCTTGAAAACTTTACCATGTTTGAACACTTTTGCACCAAGACTGAAAAATCGGAGACGGGAATTGTAGATAACGCAGGCCAACAAAATTTGGCCAAACCTTTTACCCAGAAACCAGAATATACGTTTTCGAAGGTTTTTGACCCGCTGGATTTGAATTCGAGGTCAAAATTTCTCTGATGGCCCCGGTTTTCGAAATATTCTAACCTAAAAGTGTAAAAAATCACAGTTTTTTTTTCGACATATTTGAGGTTATGTTACATCGAAAGGTATTTTTTTTTTATCAAACCATTAATGGAGTCCGAAAGAACTACTCTTCCTCTTCAAAACACATTCAGATTTGTCCGGATATCTTTTTTCATCTTTGAGAAATTGTATGTTGAAATTAGGTATTTTGACTTATTTCTCGATTTTTGGAAAATGAAATGCATCTAATAAATACAATTCTTCGACGTATTAACATTTGTAACGATTGTTAATTTATGGTAAAGAATCTTTCTAATTAGACTTATTTCCAATTTAATAAGCAAATAGAAAAGTTAGGCGTCGAAGAATTGTATTTATTCGATGTATTTCATTTTCCAAAAATCGAGAAATATATTTTTTTTATGGGTCTAGCACACGTGCTGCAGGGAAGTCTTTAAAGCGCTCCAGGAGCGGCATGTATGCGAAAAAAAAAAAAAAAATAAAAAAAAAAAAAAAAAAAAAAAAAAAAAAAAAAAAAAAAAAAAAAAAAAAAAACAAAAAAAAAAAAAAAAGCGAAAAAAAAAAAAAAAAAAAAAAAAAAAAAAAAAAAAAAAAAAAAAAAAGAAAAAAAAAAAAAAAAGCGATTCACGTTGTTCTTGAATCGCTGTAAATTGTACTTAGTGGGAAACACAGCCCTGAGCAAATTATTCTATAGGTATGATGTTCTCTATATAAAAGACTGCTTGAAAAGCGTTGTACGTGGAGTGACAAGCTGAACCTTATACGGATGTGAAGTAATAGCCCGAGGTGTATTTCTAACATGCACCGCTCTGGGAGGAATTAAGCGGGCTATATCCTTCAAACACTTTCCATGAAAATAAAATACTTGTAGAACAAACTCAAGTCGCGCGTCCCAAACATGGGAGCAGTATTCCATAGTTGGTCGAATTTGAGCTTTGTAAAGAATTAACAGTTGTGGTGTGTAAAGCTTTCTGGTTCGAAATAATATTCCTAACTTTTGAGAAGCTCTCCTTGGTATGCCTGCAACATGTTCATGCTAAGACATATTTGCTCCCAAATTAACGCCCAACAAATTGAGTGACGATGCTAGGGGAATGGAGTGTCCCGACATAGCTATGTCGGTTTCAGCAACGGTAACTTTTTTAGAAAAAAACTGCCGCCTGGGTTTTTGTAGCGTTAAATTCCACTTGGTTACTGTCACCCCAAGTTAGAATTTCTTCCAGGTCTTTCTTAAGTTGCACGACCTCCTGCTGTCTGAGGATATTCGCCTGAGTAGCCGATGTGCGAGCGTTCAAAGTGAATAAAGAGATAAGCGTACTGTCATCTGCAAAGCTGTAGTACACTCACAACACCCAGCAGACACACGGAATCGAACCGCTGATCTCTTGATCAACAGCAGGCTCCTTAGCCTACTACGCCAATGGGTCCGGCAAATGGTCCGGTCGTTAGTGTAAATGTGAAAGAGAGTAGGACACAGTATGGAGCCTTGGGGCACACCGGCGTTGAGAGTGAAGGTGTTAGAAAGAAATCCGTCGACCGCCACTCGTAAAGAACGCTCTCTGCGGAAACATGAGAGCCACAAACAGAACTTTTAGGCATACCAAAGAGCGTAGGTTAGCCAACAGTCCATCGTATCAAACACGGTCGAATGCCTTGGATATGTCAAGAGCAACCGCTCGAGATTCTCCAAAGTGTTCAACTGCGTTGTTCCAAACATGTGTTACATAAGTCAGGAGATCTCCTGTTGATCTATTTTTACGAAAGCCATATTGGTGATCGCTAATAATGTTGAATCCTTCAAGAAATTTTAGAAGATGCTGATTGATAGCCTTTTCCATAACTTTCGATGTTATTGAAAGCAGTGCGATTGGTCGGTAGTTATTTGGCAAGGTCTTCTTGCCTTTTTTAGGTATCGGCTGAACTGTAGCACATTTCCAGCAGGAAGGAACTATTCGCTTTCTGTAGGATAGGTTGAAAAGTCTACAGAAAACTGGTGTTAGTTAGTTCCCTCGCACAGTTTTTAAGAACTATGGCAGGTATTCCGTCAGGGCCAGACGCCTTTTTGGTCTCTAGCTTCATCAATATACGCTTGACACGTGTTTCACTAAAACATTAGCTTTATCAAAAGTATCGGTATAGAATGAAATAAACATTTCTGTTGTTTGTTAAGTTTATTTCATTCTGTACCTATACTTCTGAAAAAGCTAATATTTTAGCGAAACACGTGTCAGGTATAAAAATCAATAAAAGTGGAAAATTTACTAAAAATTTACTATTTATTCTCATTGAATATGAATTTCCATCAAGTAACGGTCGAGTCAGTTAACACTTCTGCATTGAACCAGCTAGTTCGGATCAGTCAGTGCTGAGTAGTAAGCTTGTGAACTTTATGTGTCGTAGTAGTTGTGTCACAGAAAAAAGGTAAAATAGCTACGGAAACATTTGAAGAAAGCTTATATTATTGATTATTTATGGCGTTCACAAGTGTTTTAATCGCTTTAAAGAAGGACGGAGTCGCTAGAGAATGATGCAAGATCAAGGCGTTCCAGCACAAATTCGGCCGACGCAAACGTGGTGAAAATTCCTCATCTTCTGAAAACTGACCGCTTATTGTTCATGCATATTAATGGCAGAGATGCTTAATTTCTCTAAATCAAGTGTTTAAGACATTGTTCGAAACGTTTTGAACAAGAGGAAAGTGTTCGCGAAGTTCGTTCTCTACAGCCTGACACCCGAACAAAAAGAGCAACGGGTGGATTCCAGTAGAAACTGAAAAATCGAAATAAAAAATGCAGACCATTCTTTTCTGCAGAAAATAAAGAGGGAGGGTGGGTCGTGGTGTTACCAATCCGAGCCCCCATCTCCTAAAGTGGCGCAATGGTTCGGTATTGTACCAAATATTTGTAATTTACTGTATGCCAGCAGGGCCAGCCCTAGCTTTTTTGCCGCCGTAGGTAAACTCAAAAAATGCCGCCGCACCTAAGTCTAAAGAAAACTATGTTAACCAGGAAAATGACATATAGGTAGATGTTCAAAGCCGATTGTACCCTAAAAATCCGGACATAACCTCAAACCATCGATTTGGCGGGAAAATTTCGTTTAAGATCACAAGTGTCGCCATCTGTTGGTTTATGTGTAAAGTTTGGGGCATCCAATTACAGATTTCTGCCATACATGTTTTCGCTATTTAGCAATTTAGCATTAAAAACCGCCTGTATTACAAATTCCTGTAATTCTAGTTCCTAAACTTACACCAACAATGAAAGATGGTGACACATCATCTATCAATTTTATAGATAGATTCTAGAGCATAACGATGGAATGGTGGAAGCGCAGTAATCAGAACAGGCGAAATTTCGGCCAGCAGCCTGTGCTGGATGGATAGTATTATATGGGATTATTGTAAAAAACTGAGTTAGAGTTCTGGTTGAACGTTCTCCCGCCCCTGATTATTAATTAATAGCATCAATAACAGGGATCATCCATCAAATTTACAGTCAACTTCAGCTTAGGCAACTAAAGTTGCCTTTATGGTTAGTTCTAAAACGTTCTGATAGGTCTAGCAGATGGCGCCTGTCTGCTTATTAATTAATAACGATTTTTATTGTTAACAGCGACATCTATCAATTTTACCGTCAAACTTCAGTCTTACAGTCAAAGTTCCCTATCACTCTAGATCCAAAACGTTCCAATAAACCTAACAGATGTCGTTTGCTTATTAATTAATTAATTTTATTATCAAGTTTCCTGAGACAGACGGGTTGAGGCTGACATGAGGAAGTTGGACTATAGAAGGATTGGTGTAATATTAGTGGTTAGAATCAGATCATGTGATATAATTGAACTGCTACGGGCAGACAGACAACACATCTCGATGACCTTGAAATGTCACCTGAAATGTAAATTTTAGGGTGATAAGAATTTACATGGGATTTTGGTTCCCGTTCGCTTATAACTTTTATCCGATTAGTCAGATGGATAGGTAACCAGATAGACAGACAAAGAGACTGACAGACAGACAGGTAGACAGTCAGTCAGACAGACAGTTAGATATACCTGTCTATCTGTCTGTCTACCTGTCTACCTGTACTGTCTGTCTGTCTGTCTGTCTGTCTGTCTGTCTGTCTGTCTGTCTGTCTGTCTGTCTGTTGTCTGTCTGTCTGTGTCTGTCTGTCTGTCTGCCTGTCTGTCTGTCTGTCTGTCTGTCTGTCTGTCTGTCTGTCTATCCTGTATGTCTGTCAGTCTACCTGTATGATCTCAAACTAAATTTCCCCGCCAAATCGATGGTTTGAGGTTATGTCCGGATTTTTAGGGTACAATCGGCTTTTAACATTTACTCATATAATTGAATTAAGAAAATAAAACTACACGTAATACAGATTTACGAAAAATTGTTTTATTGAAAAACAAAGTTTACATTTTTAATGACCTAACGACAAAGACTTTACAAACTAAAACTAGTACCTACTATTTTCAGAGAAAATTTAAATAACGAATTTAATAGTACATGTACAGGGTGAGTCAACAATAGAGTAAAGTTCATTATCTCATTTGTTTCGGGAATGACGAAAAAATGTTAAATACAATAGTTTCAGGGAATGTTAAGGTGTACAGTTTAAAATTATTTTTGAGTATACAGGGTACTTCAAAAAAGTGTTTTTTTAAATGGAACATCCTATTTTCTAATTTATTTTTAAATTCTGCGTAAAATTTTATAACTTTTTTATTAATAATGTTATATACCTAATATTTCAATTTTTTTTAAAAAAAAATCTAGTTTTCAGTTTTGTTTGGAATACTCATAATTGGTACGAACATTCTAGAGAGATGAAAAGAGAGATATATGTAAAGAAATTTGAGTTAGATGCTACAGGGTGTTCAAAATAAATTTATGCATTTCGACTATTTTAAATTGAAAAATCTCAAATTTTTTAAATCGCACACCCTGTATATTATTATTTTTTTCTGATAGATTTTACAAAATCCTCCAACTTTTATTAAGTATGTCATATACCTATTTCTAATAGTTTTCGATTTATTTTGAATTTTTCAATTTTTAACCTTGTTTTTAAAACACTTACGCTATATGTTAACATCATAATTGCCAAGACAAAAGAAAAATATAGGCATTGTCAAATTTTGACATGTCTATTAAGCAAATAAAAATAGTTTAATTTATTGTAGTAATTGACGTATAAAGGTAATAGTTATGGATTTTCCTAAAAATGAATTAATCGATATGGTTTATATACAGGGAGGGAAAAAAATTGTCTTTTGGCAGTAAGGCAGTGCTTAATGGAACGGTTTGATGGTAGTGCTAGCGTTGAGCATACGAAACGGAAAGTAGTAAATCAGAATGCTACCAATGAAGAAAACGAAATGGAGATTTTACTTCATGTTGAAGATAATTCCCAGGTCAGCAGCAGCCAACTAGCTGACTTATCTGACACATCCCAATCTACGGCTAATCGCATCACGAGAAAATATAAGTATCATCCCTTTCATATGGAACTACATCAAGAACTTCAAGACCGTGATTTTGAACGACGAGTAAACTTTTGTACCACCATGAATGGAGCAATAGAGGCCGATCCAATTTTTTTATCTAAAATATTGTTTTCTGATGAAGTTACTTTTCGCAGTAATGGAGGAGTTAACAGCCATAACATGCATTATTAATTTATTTTGGGACGGTCGCTTAATGTATGGTGTGGAATATTAAATTTTCGAATTATTGGTCCATATTTTTTCCGCGAATCGCTTAACGGGCCCAGATATCTAAATTTTTTGCAAAACGAATTACCCCAGCTTCTTGAAGAAGTTGATAACTTTGAAAGGAAACAAATGTGGACTCAACAAGACGGAGCTCCTGCTCATTACCACCGGGAAGTTCGGGAATTTTTAAACCATCGTTACTCACAAAAATGGATCGTTAGGGATGTATTTATTCAGTGGCCCCCTCGATCATGTGACTTAACACCTCTAGACTTTATTTTGTGAGGCTACATTAAAGATCATGTTTATGTGAATACAACACCAGTAGATATGGAAAATAGGATACGGGATGCGTGCAGGACAATAACGCCCTTTATGCTAAGGAAAGTGAAGGAAAATATAGTAAAACGACTAAACATGTGTATTCAAGTAGACGGGCATATTTTTCAACATTTATTACGTCATAATAATTAATCATTAGATAAGTTAAACTATATTAAAATTATTATTAACTATTTGTTTATGTTTTCACAATAGTGTAATGTATTAAAAACAAGGGTAAAAATAGAAAAATTCAAAATAAATCGAAAACTATTAGAAATAGGTATATGGCATACTTAATAAAAGTTGGAGGGTTTGTAAAATCTATCAGAAAAACTAATAATATACAGGGTGTGTCAAATTTGAGATTTTTCAATTTAAAATAGTTGAAATGTATAAATTTATTTTGAACACCCTGTAGCATCTAACTCAAATTTCTTTATCTTTTTTCATCTCTATAGAACGCTAGTACCAATTATGGGTATTCCACCTTCGGAAACAATGGCGCTATTGGCAATTATTTACAAAACTGAAAATTAGTATTTTTTAAAAAAAAATTGAAATATTAGAAAAAGTACTAGGTTTAGGTATATAACATTATTAAAAAGATATAAAATTTTACCCAGAATTTAAAAATAAATTAGAAAATAGGATGTTCCATTTAAAAAACATATGTTATATCGGCCACACTTTTTTGAAGTACCCTGTATATTCAAAAATAATTTTAAGCTGTGCACCTTAACATTCTCTAAAACTATTGTATTTGACTTTTTTTCGTCATTCCAGAAACAAATGATATAATGAACTTTACTCTATCGTTGACTCACCCTGTACAAGGTGTTATTGGCGTAGAAAAATCTCAAGTATAAAGATTACAATACGAATCTAAAGCCTCTCTTATCTTTTAGCAAAATGAAATCGCTACTTTCCACAGCCACTACACTTGTAACTAACACAAACTGTATCACTACCACAACCGGACGTTGATGCATAAATAAAGCATTGTTTTAAATCTGACTCCCTCTTATACGCGAGTGGAAAAAGCATGTTGAATCCTGTCTGCGGTGCCGGCGCGGGCGCATCTCACAATTTACGTATAAAAATACCCAGAACTTCTGGGTATTTCTATAGACAGGAATAGACAGGCTTCTGGCAGAAGCCTGTCTATTCCTGTTGTATCTGGTGGCATGGCAGTGCCTCCGCCAAGTTGAGCAGAAAGCACAGCCGTATCATCCTTTTCTCGAAGCCACTCACGGCACTTTCGACCCCCCTGTAACTTCGTTGTGGATAAAGCTAGAACCCTGAATTTTCAGTGACCAAGAGGACATACTATAATAGCTATATTCCTAAATTACCTACTATTTATACCTTATAGTTTACGAACTAGCGCCAGTCGAAGTTCTTTAATTTTGTCACTAACACACTCACCGATCATCAAAATTCTAAGGTACTTTTAGCATACACAAACTTCAAATTTTGAATTTAGTTAGTGTTTAGCCTATAAAGGAACGAAAAACTGAAACATCCCGAAATTTCAGTCCCGTTTTCTAAATTGTCCGGTCACTTGAGCCAATAAACAGGGTCAACCTCGGAATGAGAGATAATAAGCTGTAAACTTGTATAAACCTTTATTTTGGCATTCTAAAAGTTGTCTCAAAAGTCTCATAAAATCTCGTGTCCGCGTCTTAAGATATTCAAGGTCAGAGGTCACAAAAATCGGTTTTTAGCAAATATCTCGCTTCCTATGGTTTCAATGATATTTGCTTCTACTAAGAAAATTGTAGACCATAAAATTCTCTATGAATTTTGTTCTAAATATTTTTTATACGTTTAACCGTTTTTGAGAGCGGAGCACGCAGCGCTCAGCCATACATAGCATAACGCAAGGTCAACCGTGAGTCCCGGTAAATAATACGTCGTATAAAGTTAATTAATCGCTAAAAAATCCATAATTATGAATAATTTGTAATATTTATTAATTAATATATTATATTAATTATAATATTTTTCATTTATCAAATATATTCGTTTAATAATACCTACTTCGTGTAATTAAAAAATTGTTAAGTGAAATACTTTAAGTATATTTTAATTATAAAAAAGTATGAAGATGATGCTTCCATGACAGTAGGGCTAGAAGAGAATATAGTTATTAAAATAGGAGCAAAAGTCATGTTAAGACGAAATATTGACGTGAGTCTTGGCTTAGTCAACGGTTCTATCGGCATAGGACAAGGAGTAAAGGTTGATTCTGAAAACACAAATAAAATTAAAAAAAAATACATATTACATTTAATAATGAACATCTTTACGAGCTTGGTCCAGTCAAAACTAAATTTGAAATTATTAATAGAGCTTATGTTCATCGCGAGCAGTTTCCGATATGTATAGCCTATGATATTACCATACACACAAGTCTAAACAGTGCACTGATGGCCATCGGTTCTTCAGTGTTCACATTCGGTCAGGCATACGTGGCACTTTCGAGAGTGACAAGTCTGGGCGGATTACATCTAAATAATGTCGACTTTGGTAGTATCAAAGCTCAGGAGTCCGCAATCGTTGAATATAATCGACTTAGAAGCACTTATCGTCCAAATTTGTCAAAAATTGTTACATCATAGCCTCTGAGAAAAACTAATAGAGACAGGGAGTGGGCTTTAAGAAAATCCATAGCTGACGTACAAGAAATATTACCCGAGAAGAAAAAAAAGCGGACTACCTACAAAAAGAAATGAGATCCCATCAAAAACATAAAATGTAAAAAAATGCCAAGTCTCGCAACGCAGTCCTTCCACCACAAGAAGTTGTGAGATCTCATGTAAAACCAAGTCAGTTATTTTAGTTAGTATCTATAGAAGCACCTATTCAACAACTTTGTCATAAATTGTTATCGACTTAGTTACCTACCAACATTTATAGTGACCGTATCAATATTAGACATCTTTATTTCTATAATAAATATAATGACTTGGCAATCGCACGGCAACATAATCACATAAGAATAATCTACTATTTAAAATACTTTATTCTTAAGTGCACTGTTTAGAGTTACTTAGCAATCGAAATAGTAGATTATTCTTATGTGATTATGTTGCCGTGCGATTGCTAAGTCATTATATTTATTATAGAAGTAAAGATGTCTAATATTGATAGGGTCACTATAAATGTTGGTAGGCAACTAATTAGATAACAATTTATGACAAAGTTGTTGAATAGGTGCTTCCATAGATACTAACTAAAATAACTGACTTGGTTTTACGTGAGATCTCACAACTTTTTTGTGGTGGAAGGACTGCGTTGCGAGACTTGGCATTTTTTTACATTTTATGTTTTTGATGGGATTTGATTTTATTACTCATTCATTTTCTAGATTCAAGTAATCGAAATATATTTTCGTGTTTTTCTTGCGCTCTAGTAGTTCAGGCGGTTTTGCCGCCCCTAAATTTTGCCGCCGTAAGCAGTTGTCTACCGCCTAGAGTCGGCCCTGATGCAATCATGCAAACAAAAGTTTTATAAATTATAAAGCAACAAGAATAAAAACTATTAGCATCATAAAGCTGAAACTCTTTTCTTGAAAAAGTTAACTTTTAATTTTTTTTTACGCTTTCACAACAAATCATCGATTATCGTTCGAGTAACGCGTGTAGACTTTCAAATGAATTACCAATCCGAATTTTTTATAAATTAAGATTTCTATTATCTGCCAACACAATGAAAGGTCAAAATACTTAGCTAAGTAATTGTATCTTTATAATAATCTTTCGAGATTTTGAAAAAAACTGATAAGTTTCAGACAGTAGTCATTTAATTGATCATTTTTCGCCTGCATAATTCATAAAATTAATATTAAGTTAATTAAGAATAACTTAAGTCAATAATTACCAGGGGATGTTTTTAGTGTTCCGGACGGAACACTTATAAGATCACTTTGGTGTCTGTTTGTCTGTCTGCTCGTATGTAACACCCGATTTTCTCCGAAACTATTTGACATAGAAAGTTGAAATTTGGTACTAATATAGGAACTGATGACCTCATCAGAGCCGTGTAGTTTTGAAAATAAAATGTTGCTTAAGGGGTTAGTTTTGGGGGATAACATAAATAAATAAATAAATATCGTTTTTAATTCGGTATTCCCAAAATCAAAACAAAGGTAATACAAAACAAAATCAAAAATATATATAGTAGACAATTTCCACATCTACACACACAATTACAATTACCGCAGAAGGAGAAGAAATGGCGGAGTTTAGTCACACTACTCTTACACTAAACCATTTCCGTCCTTATCTAAGTCCAATCCAATGTAAAAAAGGAACCAAAAGAAAACATAATACCGAAAAATCGAAATACCAGATGTACAAGTATGAAATGCGGATTTCAGACAACAGATGGTACACCAATGCAGTTTGTGCTATAAAGATTTGACACTGCGCCATTTTGTTGTGTCATCAACAAGTGTCAGACGCACACGAGTGATAAATTGGAAAAGTGTGTGCATAGTGTTGTGTTCAATATCGAAATTTATACCGAACAAAGAGCATTCGCGGACAGCATTAATTTTTTGTTTTCATTTGAAGAAAACTGCTGTTGAATCATACCGATTACTTCGAGAAGCTTATGGTGAACATGCTCCATCGCAAGATAAGTACGAATGATGGTTTCGTCGTTTCAAAAGTGGTGACTTCAATGTTGCAGACAAGAAACGTGGAAAAGCGCCAAAAAAATACAAAGATGTGGAATTGCAAGCATTGTTGGACGAAGATGATTCGCAAACACAAAAACAACTCGCCGAGCAATTAGGCGTTAGTCAACAAGCTGTTTCCAATCAGCTACGAGAGATGGGAAAGATTCAGAAGACCGGTAGATGGGTGCCACATGAGTTGAACGACAGGCCATTGGAAAAGCGCAAAAACACGTGTGATATTTTGCTCGCTCGGTACAAAAGGAAGTCGTTGTTGCATCGTATAGTTACAGGGGATGAAAAGTGGATTTATTTTGAAAATTCCAAGCGCAAAAAACCATGGGTAGACCCAGGCGCACCATCCACATCGACCGCAAGACCGAATCGCTTTGGCAGAAAGACGATGCTCTGTGTTTGGCGGGACCAGAGGGGCGTGGTCTATTATGAGCTGTTAAAACCTGGGGAAACGGTTTAAAACTAAACGTTATTAACAAAAATTGACCGATCTGAACTGTTCGCTGCATGAAAGAAGGCTAGAATACCGAAAGAGGCAACATAAAGTAATTTTTCTTCATAACAATGCTCTATCACATACGGCAAAACCAGTTCGCGACACGTTGGAAGCACTTAGCTGGGAAGTTCTACCCCATGCGGCTTACTCACTAGACTTGGCTGCTTCCGATTACCATTTGTTTGCATCGATGGGTCACGCACTTGCTGAGCAGCGCTTTGGTTAGTACGAAGTTGTGAAAAAATGGTTCGATGAATGGTTCGCAGCAAAAGGGAAAGATTTTTTCTGGCGTGGTATTCACAAATTACCCGAAAGATGGGGAAAAATATATAACAAGCAATGGAGCATACTTTGAATAAAGCACTTTTATCATTCTTCCGAATTTAACATGTTTTTTTTAGAAAAAAAATCTGCATTTCATACTGGTACACCCGGTAAGAGAAAAAAAAAAAAGATATATAGAACACTTTAATAATATAATAAGAATCCAAACCCTACACACTATATTATCTATTATAAATATCTGTAAACCACGTATAGCCAAAGTTTATAGAAAAATTCTGCAATCCTTGGTATAGCACTATACACGTTGTAGACCTAGTAAGCGAGATTTATAACTCGAGCGCAAACTATTGTTATTGCACAATAGTAGAGCGGACTTTAAGTTTTTCTCTTAAGTATGCTAGCCCGTCATTGCGCAGGAGTTTGTCTCATTAGGAATACTGCAAAATGTAATTTAACCGTATTTGTCATATTTAACCATTTTAGTTCATTAATTTTAATTGAACTAATATACGCAGTAAAAGCTCTCTACGAAAACAACACAGTGAACATAAAAATAGGACATAAAATAGGGAAGAGACTCCAAACATCAAAAGGCCTATTAGAAGGATGCTCTACATCCCCAACACTATTTAAAATACACCTTGAACAAACATTAAAAAAGTGGAAGCAAAAATGTAGTGGAATGGGAGTCCCAATACGAGAAGATTACTTATATACTCTAAGTTTCGTAGACGACCAAGTAATCATAGCGCAAGATGAGGAAGACCTCAGTTATATGGTAAGAAAACTGAAAGAAGAATACACTAAAGCAGGAAACAATAATCAAAGGAACCGATAGATTTAAATATTTAGGAACCATCATTTCAAAAAAATGCAACATCAGAAGAAGAGATTAAAGCTAGGACAAACTCGGACATGCATAAGACAATTAAATTCGATCCTGTTGGACAAGCACATTACAAAGATAAACAAAACACGCATATACAAATCAATAATACAAAGCATAATGACATACGGGTCAGAAACATGGACGATCAACAAAAGAAATAAATCTAAAATTAACGCGGTAGAGATGGAGTATTGAAGAAGATGTTGTAGAGTGACACGTATGGAGAGAATAACAAATGAAGAAATAAGAAGCAGAATGAACATCAAAGAGAACGCAATAAACACCATTGAAGAATAACGATTAAAATGGTATGGACACATAAGACGGAGCGAAGATAATAGGTGGATAAAGAAAATAACGGAGTGGAGCCCTATAGGCAGAAGAAAAAGAGGAAGACCCAGACGATCGTGGAGAGACGATGTGGATGAGGCCATGGAGGACAGGGGTCTAACAGATGGAGACTGGGCAGATAGAAACAGATGGAATCAAAGGCTGAGAGAAGGAAGACAGCGTCAGCTGTAGAAAATTCTTGATATATATATATATATATATATATATATATATATATATATATATATATATATATATATATATATATATATAATTTTAATTAGTACATGATCATACTTTCTAAGGTTGAAAACAGAACGGCAACATGTTTTCTGAACTATCTGCAGACGATTTTTAGTAATCATGTCCAAGCATGGAAAATAGACTATACAACAATAATAGAATATAGGCATGATCAAGGATTCACATAATTTTTTCCTCATTTTATAATTTAAGATGTACCGATTTACATACAGGATTTTCATTCTCGCATAGCTTCTCCGAAGCAGCGTACTAATATGCTTCCTAAACCACATCAATATACAGCCCCAGTTTCTTACTACATCCGGTAAAACTCAAATTAACGTCACCCAAATGAGCTTTAATAACTTCTTCCAACATCTGGCGACACCTCCTTGAACAAAACAACATTACTTTAGTCTTATCCGGATCTATTTTCAGGTTATGCTCTTTTGAATAAGTAAGTACTGCCTCGAGATCTTCGTTTAAGCATTGAGGAGCATCCTCTGGCTTGCTGGGGTTAAAATAGTGCAGCAATACAGTATCATCGGCATAAGCCTGTACATGCGAATTTACAGCAGAGTGAAAAATGTCAAAAGTGTATATCAGAAACAAGAGAGGTCCGAGAATAGACCCCTGTGGAACTCCAGACACCAAGCTTCCACTGGAGGAACATTTACCGGCAATACGGACCCTCTGATGTCTATCTGAAAGATATGTTTCAAAAAAAGACACTGATATGACATCAAATCCCAGGTAGGCACAAAGCAATTCGTGATCCAGAACGTCAAATGCCTTGGAATAATCAACAGAGACCGAGATAACAGCTTTATTTTTATCGAAAACTCTGGCTATATTGTCAGTGAGACTTAATAACGCCTAAGTGGTGCTATGGGCCTCCCGAAAACCAGATTGATGGGTGGGGAGAAGACTGTTATATGTAAGATAACGAAGGACCTGTGTGTGAACGGTTCTTTCAAGCACCTTAGAAAGGACGGGGAGAAGACTGATAGGGCAAAATTCACTAACAAGAGCTGGACTTTTAATTTTTGGGACTGGACAAACTATGGAGTACCTCCAGTACATAGGAAAGTAACTAGATTCCATACAAGAGTTAATGATGTGTGTCAAGTGATTCAAGATCACAGGCACACTAAGTTTTATCATGAGAATTGTCAGTTCATCACACCCAGCGGCGTTAGACCTGATGCTACAAATATTTTTTCGAACAATTTCAGGACTTACCATGGTGAAACTAAATTACATGTCAACATCGTGTCTGTTATCATTATAAAAAGGTATACGGAAGCAAAAGAAAATTTTTTACCAGGTCATCTAATAGGGTGTCAAATGAAAGCTTGTGAAAACACAAGTTCATAAATATATGTAATGTAATAATTGAGCACACTTTTCTTTGTATTATTTTTAAAAAATTGCGAAAAATTGCTGCCCCCCTTATCTCGAAAAGTACGGATCAAAAAATTTTGAAAAAATCCTAGAATATTCTCCACAGGGTGTAGAACGAAAATTATCACTTTAATAACACAGTGCAACACATAAAATGTAAACTAAATTCTGACTTCAGTGTCTGGAAGTGTCCACCCTAACTAGCAAAACCCTATTTGGGCTTTGATGGTTTAGTTCGAATGTTTTTGCCATCATCAGTTTTTTTGCTCGAGCTTTGGTTTTGCACGGCTATATCTCGTAAATTATTGGGAATTTCTCAATGCAATCTTCAGACGAAATGTTCTTCACACCAAAATACACAATTTTTGTGAACATGTCGAGGCCAGATTTTCACTCTTTCGGGGGTGTTTTTTTAGTGCAGAAAGCCCGAAAAATGCCATTTTTTCACATTTTCGACCATAACTCACAAACCGTGCATATTTTAGCATAACTGTCTTCGACAAAAATGTTCTCTGCATCAACACGAGTAACTTTGCTGAACATTGCAATAACCTACAATCCATCCTTATAGTTCATTTGGCCGTTGTAAGGAATTTCGCTACCAAATAGTACATTTCACACCAAAATTTCAACTTTCATCAGCAAATATATCTTTTTTTGTGTTAAAGTTTATTTCGCAAATTTTTATCCATTTTATAGAGCCATTGAAAATTCAAAACTTAAAAAAAGGCAAAAAAAACGTATAATCAATTTTAAACACACGTATACACACACGAAAAATTGACGTTTAAGTACTAAGTTCCTACTGTGCAACAATCCCCACCAACACTAGTATGGAATTGGCGCGCACTGTGCTAGTATTGGTACAGTGCTATATTCTTAACATGCGCACGTGTTAGATATATGGTACTGTACCAATACTAGCACAGTGCGCGTCAATTCCATACTACACACAAGCGATTCCCCGTTCAAATGTGTGTGTACCATAGCAGTTTTCAAAAACAAAAATTTTTTTTTCAATTTCTTTTCCAAAAATAGATGCTAATGGTTAGTAAACATTCAAAAGTGAGCTTAAAACCAGTTTCTTGAACGTAAAACCTGAAAAAAAGCTGAAATTTTGGTGTGAAATTCCTTACAACGGCCAAAAGAACTATAAGGATCGATTGTAGGTTATTGCAATGTTCAGCAAAGTTACTCGTGTTTATGCAGAGCACATTTTTGTCGAAGACAGTTATGCTAAAATATGAACGGTTTGTAAGTTATGGTCAAAAATGTGAAAAAATGGCATTTTTTCGGGCTTTCTGCACTAAAAACACCGCGAAACAGTGAAAATCTGGCCTCGATATGTTCACAAAAATTGTGTGTGTGTGAAGAACATTTCGTCTGAAGATTGCATTGAGAAATTTCCAATAATTTACGAGATATAGCCGTGCAAAACTAAAGCTCGAGCAAAAAATTGAAGATGGCAAAAAAAAATGAACTAAACTATCAAAACCCAAATAGGGTTTTGCTAGTTTGAGTGGGCACTTCCAGAAACTGAAGTCAGAATTTAGTTTAGATTCGATGACCTCGAAAATGTTGCACAGTATAATTTATCTGGTATATTAAAAAAACAAAAATTTTAAGGTCATCCGTTTTCGACAAAGATCGAAAACAAGCTTTGTTGAAAACTCATTTAGGGTGTGTTTTGTAAAGTCATTGTTCATTTTATACCACCGTAATAAACACTTTTATATTAAATGCAATCAACGTACGGAACACTAATTGCGTGTTACCTATGTTACTGATATAACACGTAGGCTAACAAGTTTTTGATCTGACACAAAGATGTCCGACTTGCACTTGGCCGGTTATGTTTAAGATTAAAATTACGTAATGTGGCGGGATTATTTGCAAAAAAAATGGAACATAAGAGGTTCCTTCATTTTGTTTAGAGCCTTATCTCATATTGATTCGATAAGGAGTCACATTTAACATTAAAATTCAATAGGGTCTTCTTAAATATGAACTGCCCATTGATTTCCAGAATTCTTTTCATGAGATAGAATTATGCGTTGGTGCGCTCTATTGCTTTTCATCGCGTTCATTATTCGGCTAATGTATTAACGAAAACATTATTCTTTTTTAGGAAAACAAACAAACAAGAATCTGAAATAGGTTATACAGTATTTAGTTTAGTTATGGGATTGGCAAAAACGGTATCATCGCCGGTTGGAATATTTATTGTGAATCTTTTGTAAATACATAATGATCAGTGACATGTTTCAGCGCCACATTTAACTTGAAAGATTGAAATTGCCGCGGATCGGCAAGAATCTGATTTTCGAGAGGATCTTTTAAGTAAAGGCAGGAAATAAAATAAAAATAATTTATTTGGAAATTTGATTTTTATTTACATGCTCTTTTTTATTTTCCTTGTATAATGATTTCACAATTACTTGTGAAAAATCACACTGAAGTTTTTGAATTTCTTCATATTCCTTGTTTTTTTTTTTATCTTTTTATTTGTCTGCCTCACATTGGGACCGAATGCCGAAAAGGTGGCCATAAGTCCCTAAAATGAATGTCCGATTGAGGGACTTTTCAGGCTCTAGGTATGTGTGTTGGTACCTGCGCTATTCGAAATGACCGGTTATAATAATCAAGTGTACACACGTGGCTCTTAACACCTATTGTTGTTAGAGCGTCGAGCAGGCCAGATTCTGAGCTTGTTCTGTTTGAGTTATACAGGCAGATTCAATTGCGCTCAAATGTTTTGTATTTGAAGTTAATTTAATTTCGTGAAATGGATTCTCCGAATAAAAGTGAGTACATTTAAACGATATAAATTGATTACAATAACATTTGATTATCATTTGATTTTGTAACTTTTAGTTTCATACATCGAAATTAAAATATACATAAGTTAAAAGTCCCACGACATCCCACTATCAAACCAATTTTATCGTGTTTTCTAATTATTTTTTAATAATATAGAAGAAAAATCAGCTGCCCGTACTTGCACATTTTTTTGAAATAAATTTTATGTAAAAAAGATCAGCCGAAACAGGGATACGGAAGTACAAATGACGGAAATACTGCGCGTCGTTTCTTCGAAAATTCGACAATTACTGCAACAATAACTGGACTAGACGAGACGTTAATTAAGCGTTTTTACGTTTGTATTACAAGTTATTACTTGCGGCTTCGATACTGATGTTCCGAGATATAAGGAGTACTGCCTAGAAACAGCTCGTTTATATGTTTATATCCCTGGTTTTACATGCCAACGACAGTTCACAAGATTTTGATTCACAGCGGACGCATTATTCAAGCTTCGATTTTACCAATCGGACAAATGTTTGAAGAGACCCAAGAATCTTGTAATAAATTTATAAAAAATGTAATCGTGTTAAGAATATTGAAGATGTATTTCAGAGGCTTTTGGTATCATCAGATCCGCTAGTAGTAGGGACTGGGGGCTTAAGCCTCACCCCCCCACCACTTATCTGATTGGTCGACCTTGACCCAAGCCACGCCTCCTAAGCCACACCTCCTTGTCTGGGCTCAGTGTCGCTGCAAATTTCGTGCAGTTCATTTCGATCCTAAAACATTAGCATTGATCGTCCCCACTTCCTAATCGCGCGCGTGAGCCCTCCCACTTAAGTCTGATTGGTCGGGGCTAATTTTGGCCCCGCATACTTTAATGCTTCGGCTCCCCACCCCTTTCCTGATTGGTCAGACTTGGCTCCGCATACTACCTCTCACCACTTTCTTCTCATCACCCCTTCCACACAGCTTACAGTAACATACAACTACTTAAGAGCAAGCGCCTCATTTGCAAACCAAGTTGCAAGAAGCAAGGTGTCCAGTACTTATCAAGATTTTCATGGCATCTTTGATTTTCGATACCATTATTGATCACGTAGGTGAGGTTATTTGTCGTCTACAAAGTACTTCAACATCTGTGTGGGAGTTGAAAGAAGGGGATCTCAAATTTCTACCCCTTAGTTATATGAAAGAATATATCAGCTCAATTGAATTGCAGAAAGTTTGGAGCAAGTTGCCAGAACGATATCGAAGAGATAAGGAACTACAGTTAAATTTACCGTGTTACAAGCATAATAATCAACCAGGCGTAAGTGCACACCTCGATGGGCCGCCGCCATCAATAAGAAAATGCTGTGGCAACGTAACAAAAAGCGAAATCAGGAAAGTGAATAAGAAGGTTTGCAATATTTCATACTCTGACGATTCTATTAAAGTATTGCAAACTGAAGAGAGTAGAAGTTTAAGTGATGGAAGAATTAGTGAGAGAAATGTGTGAGGAATTTATAATGTCGGAGGCATGTTCGGAGTATTATGCGAAGGATGGTCAGGAGACTGAAGCGCAGAGTATTACGATATTCCTGGAGTATATGGAGCATGCATTTAAATGTAAATTAGCAGCTCAAGCATGTCGTGAGTTTCTTAGTAGTAAAAATGTAAGATAAACTTATTAAGGAATTTCTTGAGTTAGGGCTAATTGAACATGTATTAACATTAATGGAATACAATAAATGATTACTGTAAAATAATAATTTGTAATAAACACACTTTTTAATTTTATTATATTTTTTATTTTTTACAATACATCTTTTTTTAAAATCCAAGAATTGTGAGATTTATCAAATCCTAGCCATTTAACAAAAACTTTATTTCCTTTTTTTCTTATAACTTTTTCCACCAAATACGCGTCAGGATGATTCACTTTTTGCAATTCCTCTTCATAAAAGCTACCTTCAATATTTTCATTATTGCATCTTTTAAAAGATAAGTAGTAGGGTTTGTGAGTTGTATTTTTCTAATTTGAAATATTTCAGTTCAGTTGGGAGATGCCTCTCGTCGCTTCGAAATTCTCACAAAATCGTTTACTTTAAACTTGACATGCTTTACATCGAAAATTTTCTGGAAAGTAAAAGAATTTAATAGTACGTGTTCTTCATTTTTCCGGTTAATATTAATAGGTTTGTATCCCGTAGTTCTATGAACAGTATTATTGTATTTTTCCACAATACTTGGCAAAATATTTAACCATTTATAGTTTCCTTGATTACTGAAATACTTCCACATTATATTTTTTAAAGTACGATTAACACGTTCCACTATACTTGCTTTTAAATTAGAAAAAAAACTACTGTAGTGATTTATTTTATAATCACGCATTAGTTTTTCAAATTCTTTGTTGTAAAATTATTTTCCTAGATCTGTTTGCAAATTAACAGGTTTTGTAGTTTTATCTAAAATTTTTTTCATTGCTGATGTTACTTCTTTTCCGCTTTTATTTTTAAGAGGTTCGGCCCAAACATATTTTGTAAAAGCCTTTATTACTACTAAAATATATCTGTTCGATTTATTAAATTTAGCATAAGGCTGCATTTCGACTAAATCAGCTTGCCATAAGTCATTTAAACCTTTTACTATCGTTCTACGTCTCCGATAATTTTTTCTAGCTGGTTTATGTAATTCTTTAACAATGGCTTCTTTAATATTTTCCTTCATAATGGCATTTTCTTACTAGTGATTTTTTATAGAAGATCTTCCTTAAATAATGTTTACTTGACCACTTTATCCGCTTTATCTTTAATATCATTAATAGATGTGATTGCTTTGTTAATTTTATCATCAATTTCTTGTATTTTATTTTTTTGTTCATTACATTTCACGTTAATTTCAGTTTCCATGACAGCCTTATTTATAAAAAATTTCTTTCTTCAATTCCTTTATTGCAGAATTAAATTCTTCTCGCACCTCAATAACTTTGTTTATAGATTCAGCACTTGTGTTTCGAACAAAAGCTTCTATTTCTTTTTTCTGTTTTTCAAACTGTTCTTTCAAGGTTTTTAATCCAGTTGTGGTTCTTATAACGTTTACTCGGGATTCATCATAAATTGTTTTAAACGATTCTATTTCTTCCTTATTATCTTTGAAACTTTGACACAAGCTCCTTTGAAATATCATCTTTCACTTTATCAATTGTTGATTGATTGCTGATCTTAATTATTGTTTTAATTTCTGATATTTCATTTTTCATATCTGCTCCTAACATATTCAAATTATCCCCATGTTTGAAAATTTTGTCATCATATTCGGGGATAGTTTTATCTTCAAATATCTTTATCTTTTTCTTAGTGTTTTCAACATCATCAATGTTTTCGTTAAGTCTTTTATTTAAATTGTTAATATCGTCTTTCAAATTAGATTCAAAGGTTTTCAATTATTTTGTTTTCAACATATTTCTGATCTCCTTTAAATTTGTTCAAAATTCTGTGTTCAATATTTGAAAATATTGTATTTTCCAATGTAGACGTATCTACTTGATAACGTTTAGAAATATGTTGACCAAACTTGTCAATAGTCATCTTAATATTGTAATAAAATCTGCGTTGTGTCCTTTTATATTATAATTTTAGCTTCTTTAAGCTCTTCAATTATAGAAATAATTTCATTGTCATGTCCAGTATGACCTGCAGAGGTGGATGCAAATAATAAACGAAGCCTATTAACTAACTCATTTACATCATCCCAATACACATAGTCGGTATTATCTTTATTTGTTTTTAAAGTTAAACTACCTTTTTTTGTGGTTGGTTTACTAGCTCTAGTTTGTCTCAAACTCTGTACTCCTCTGATCAAATTCTCCATAGCATTAATAGTTTTGGTTTTAGTGATACCATTCTTTTGCAAATATGGTCCTATTATTGTAATGTACTTGTGTGATGCATTTCCTTGAACCTGTTCGTTGGGATCGTGGTTCCTACGATATGCGTTAGTTCTTTTTAAAATATCCATATAATTTTCAAGATCGTCTTTTTTATAGCCAACAGGTTCTTTTTTAAATAACAACTCATATAAACCAGGTGTACCAGGATAACTTACACCAGAAACTTTTATTTGTTTACCAATAATTTCAACAGGCTGTTGTGTTAATCCTAAATAAAATTTTTCTGTTTCATAATCGTGAACTATTCCATATTTGATGATCAAATTTATGCTCAACATCCTTAACACCCTCATCGATATACTGGCGAGGTATTTTATCAAATTGCTCCAACCAATTTTTATATGCTTCTGAATCTGTATAGGCTCTTACTACATTTCTGGTTTGTTCCAAAATATCAGAAAGGTTTTGAGTTGTAGAATCGGAAGATTTTGAAGAACTTGTTGTTTCCCCTATAACGGTGGTTTGTAAAAAAGGTGGTATTTGGCTCATATTAAAAAATGATGGTGTTTCATATGGAAGATTTGGTGTTTTGCCTGTCCTTCCTTTTGGAGTTGATATATTTGCAAAAATATCCTTCCCTGGGGATGATATATCAGCAAATAAGTTTTTTCGCGGTGTTGAACTTTCATGAATTTTTTTAATTGGAGTATATTGCTCTTCTTTAATGTATGGTGCTTCAAATTTACCCAATGTTGAAACTAGTTCTTGTAAGGGCTGTGTGATTGGTTTATAAGTTTCCTCCAATTTAGACTGAGCCTCAAATTCCGCATTTTTCAAACTTTGGATTTTTTGTTTAACGGCTTTTCTTGACTTAACAAGTTCTCTTGCCAATCGTTCATCCATGATTGTTATATAAACACGATTTTTCTGCTTTTATAAGTAAATAAATGAATCGAATCCTTTCCTATACCGCCCTGAATTAATATTTGAATCTTTGTCAATCACTAAAAATCCAAATTTGTCTTTCCAACATAGTAAACATAAATCTTTAAACTGATTAAATGTCATATCAACATTAACATGATCGTCATAAATATGTCTTAAGTTCGTATTATCTTGCTGAAATATCACAATTAAATTTGCATTATCACGAATCAATTGTTTTGGAATAGAAGAATATGTTTGGCATAAATAAAAACAATCAGTGTTTTTGTGTCTTCCGAAGCAGAAATAATCCTTCATTATATTCTGATTGCAACACACAATATCATCAAATATTATTATAGAATTTTTCTGTATTTCTTGCGGTGTAATTATATTTTCTTCTTTATCAGATTCATAAAAACCAATTTCTTTCAAAGGTTTAAAAAGTGCCCTTAAATATTCATATTTAGGTTGATATAAAGACTTTGAATAAATATATAAATTTTCAAATCGTAACCCATTTGGATCCTCAATTAAACTGATTATTACATTGGTCTTGCCACAGCCTGATGGACCAACAATTAAACCTCTTTTGCTATTTCCTTCAAATAATTTTCCATGTTTTCTAAAGTTGTTTACCGAAGTGTCATGGTCTCTAATTTTTAAAGAATATGGTTGCTTCTCAATTTTCATGCCGTATGAGAGTATTTAAGTTGAGTTCTGACGTTAAACTAATCAGTTTGTCTTATGATCTCAATTATATAATGGCAAACAAAAGATCTATTTACAAAAAAAAGAACAAAAGGGGAAGTGGTATAATAAACACCTTAATAAATAAGTTACCATTCGAATTACATTTACCAGGTTACAATTTTTGTGGCCCGGGGACAAAACTGGAAAAACGACTAGCACGGGGTGATAAAGGTATAAATTTATTAGATGAAGCGTGTAAAGAACATGATATTGCATACTCAAAATCGAAGGATATAAAAGAAAGACACGCTGCTGATAAGTTATTAGGTGTGAAGGCGTCATCGAGGTTAAAAGCGAGCGATCCCAGTTTTGGTGAAAAAACAGCTGCTCTTGGAATTAGTGGCGCAATGACTGTTAAAAGAAAGTTAGGTATGGGTCTAAGAAAAAGTAGAAGGTAGAGATCACGAAGAGCTCGTATGGGGCGAGGCGTTTCATTATCTCAAGCTATTTCAAAAGCTAGAAAAGCTCTTAAAGGAAAACGATTTAAAAGTTTACACCAAAGTATAAACACAGCACTAAATGCTATTAACAAAAGTGGTAAAATATTACCTCCAAAAAATAGAGTAATACCGATTCCAAAGACAGGCGGTTTTCTCCCACTTATACCACTATTTGCAGGATTATCGGCACTAGGGGCTCTAGGTGGGGGTGCAGCGGGAATAGCTAAAGCTGTAAACGATGCGAAAGCTGCTAAACAAAAGCTTGAAGAAGATAAAAGACATAATCAAGCAATGGAATCTATTGCAATTGGGAAAAAAGGTAGCGGACTTCATTTAAAGCCATATAGAACAGGTTGTGGATTATATTTAAAGCCATATTCAAAAAACTGTTAAAGTCTATACCTCGTAAATCTCTTACAAATTACGATTTAATTAAGTATGTTAAACTATTGGAAATTAAGAATTTTCGAGGAATATTTATGAGGGACAAACTACCAAAGAAAATTAAACATATTGAAAGTGCTATTGTAAATCTAGACGACGATCAAGGTAAAGGAACGCATTGGACTGCTTACATCAAAAAAGGAAAAAATATAATTTATTTTGATAGTTATGGTAATTTACGACCCCCATTCGAGTTAATTTCATATTTTAACAGCGACGGGAATCAAAATATGGTAAAATATAATTACAAAAATTTTCAAAATTATAAGAGATCTAATTGTGGGCAATTATGTTTAAAATTTCTTTATAATAATTCGTAAAAGTTATTTAGATTCATTCTCTTCGACCACTTCACATTAACATGTCATATAGTTTTGTTATTAGTGGTAATTCATCTGTTTTAACAACAGACTTTAATCCACCAATATACCTAGAAGAAAATTCAGAGTATGTTGTTGGACTTGTAAATTTTGAAACATTTAATGCTATCCCTAATATTGATGAAGGTCATAATTTAATAATTCATGATGAAGATAGTGCAACTGTTATACCGACTGGTAGTTATGAATTAGCAGATATAAATAAATATTTACAAGATCAATATCTTAAGGAAGGTTTTGCTTTTCATGTTTATGCGAACAATAATACCTTAAAGACGCATATAAAAAGTGAAAAACCAATAGTTTTCCGTGATGGCACTATTGGTAAATTATTAGGATTCAAAAATCAAATATTGGCGCCTTTGAAAGAACATATATCTGACTATCCTGCAGAAATTATTAAAATAAATTCGATAAATATTGATTGTAGTATTGCTGAAGGGTCATATTTAAATGGAAATCCTGTTCATATAATACATCAATTCTTTCCTAGTGTGGCACCTGGATTCAAAATAATTGAGTCACCACAAAACGTCATTTATTTTCCTGTCACTGTAAAGGTGATTGATAAAATAACCATTAAAATACTGGATCAAGATGATGATGTGGTCAATTTGAGAGGAGAAACCGTTACGTTAAGACTACACCTGAAAAAAGTAGATGAACGATGGTAATTTTGTATAATAGAAATTTACCATATCCTAATTTCACACAGAAATTAACCAAGAAAAACATTAATAAGAAGGGAAACAAACGCTTTTTGTTTAGTAAGAAAGCAAACTCACAAAGGTTAACATCATCTAATCGTCAATTCCTCCTAAGTTTAGGATTTAAACTGAGATAAAATGGAATATTTAAATGTTAAAGAAAATATTCTTATGGATGAATCTATTTTGAGTTGGGAAGTCCTTTCTTTTGATCCTTTTAATCCTTCAAAACTTGATAATAATGATGAAATCAGGATTGCTTTACAACAAACAGGAAAATATCCTTTACCATGCAAAAGTGAGCTATACTTAGAACTACAAGTTACTAAGGAGGATGGAACGACTCCGCTAGCAAACACTACATTAATAAATAATGCGCCTGCATTTTTATTTAAAGAGCTGAGATATGTTTTAAATGGTGTTACTATTGATTCTGTTCGAGATATTGGTATAACTTCAACACTGAAAGGTTATATCTCTTATAATCAGAATGAAAGTGCAAAATTAGAAAATGCTGGATGGTATCCCAAAGCAAAGTCTGGAGATAAAATTATGACTGATGATAAAGGAAATGTTTCTTTATGTGTCCCATTAAGAATGTACTCAGGATTTTTTGAAGATTATAATAAAATAATTTTAAATTCACAACAAGAATTAATTCTAATTAGAAGTAATGATGATACTAATGCTCTAGTATCTACAACTGATGAAAAACCTAAAATTAAAATAACGAAACTCTGCTGGCGGGTTCCCCATCTTACGGTAGCCATCCCTCAGGAACTAGCACTTACTAAACTTGTTGATAAGAACAATGACATTCTTATTACTTTTCGTAGCTGGGAATTAGTGGAGTACCCAGAGTTATTAGAAACTACAAGACATAACTGGCCTGTAAAAACTTCCACAAAAGTTGAAACACCCCGTCATGTTTTAATGGCTTTTCAAAACAATAGGCGCGGTAACTTAAAAGCAGATATGAGTAAATTTGATCATTGTGAGCTAAGAAATATAAACGTGTTTTTAAATTCAGAAAGATATCCTTACAATGATCTTCAGCTTGATTTTTAAAACTAATAAATTTGCCACATTATATGAAATGTTTTCTGATTTCCGCCAAATATATTATAATTTACCAATAGAGCCAATATTTAATCCAGTCGAATTTAAGACTAATGCCCCTATTGTCTATATTAACTGCTCACATCAAAGGGATTTACTCCAAACTGGCCCGGTAACGATGAGGATTGAATTCGAAACAAAAGAGAAAATTCAAGCCAAAACAGCAGCATATTGTCTCATAATCCATGATAAAATTTTTAGTTATAATCCATTGACGAAAATAGTAAAACAACTTTGAAACCAACTCCCACTCTTTCTGATGTTCATAATATATAAAGATCCACGAAGAAAATATCATTTATGTTTATGTGTTCAGTATAACAAGATCACATATGTTAATTCTGGAAGTATGGTAAACAACTTACAGTTTTATCAACAGTTGGAAAGTTTTGTTAAAAAATTAGAAGAGCTTAAAAGAATAATAGAAGATTATTCCAAGAAAACTATTTTATTCAAGAAATTTAACGATTTAAAAATTAACTAGGACCTTCATAACCATGAATAATAGACTTATTATTGATGTACAAGGCTTCAAAGATGAAAAGAACAAATTTATCCCCAAAGAATTAGCTGCTTTTGATGGTTATAGAATTAGTCATTTTGTGTTCAAACAACCTTTTGCTTTCAATTTACTTTCTCCCGAATCAAATAAACAGGCAACTTGGTTAATGAAATATCATCATTGTATTTACTGGAATCAAGGATATACCCCTCTACATTATTTTGCCGATATTGTTAAGAAACTTACTGAAGATGCTCTTTATGTCTACGTTAAAGGAACAGAAAAAGCAGAATATATTAAAAAATATTCTTCCAAGCCAGTAATTGAATTAGATGATCAACCTGCTTTGCAAGCATCAACACCAAAATGTGCATTTCACACGAAGTCGCCATGCATATGTGCTTTAACAAATGTATTTTTTATGTATGATAATTTTTTTATGAATAATTAAATTTTCTTATATATTTATATTGGTTTTATTTCTAAAATATAGTTTTACAGTTAAAATAAGTTCGCTATTAAATAAAATAATGATTTTTACATTTTATGTATGGTAATTGTAAAATAAAACACACACATACATTGTCAATTATTTTATTATTTGTTAATGTTACAACTTATCTAAATTTATTATAAAAGAAATTCTACAACAATGTTTTTTTATACATATCTTGTAATACGGGAGTTAAAATTATTTCACACAACGCAATTCTTCTTTTGAAATGTTGTTGATTTATAAAGTCATGTGGCAGCATTCTGGATTTTCGGTAGGCAAAACGTCCAAACATGCATCGTATGAAGTTGATTTTTCGTTTCATCAAAAGTTACTTTTTTCATAGAAATTTCTCTCCCTTAATTTTTGTTCCAGTTTTTCGGGATAAAGCAATAGGAGCTCTAACATAGTGCACACGTTCTCACTATTTGGGTTGTCCTTTGGTGAAAGAGTGCTATATATTTTCTCTAAACAATCTGCTTGGCAGAATAATGTGTTTTTAAAAATATAGAAGTAGTTCTTAAACTTTTGCTTTTGTAAAATAATTAACCTGTAGTCAATCAGAGGAATTTGTTCCCATAACCTGCAAACTGTTTCATTTCCCAAATACACCAATCCTCCATCTGTCATTATCTTCAAAATGGGTAGCTGAGCAAAGTTTTCAAAATGTAGTGTCATATTTTTCAAGTATATAGATTCTTGAGGCAGGTTTGCTGAGACCATGTAGTTTGCAATAACTCCCTGATACTGTAGGAAGTCTCGCCAGTCCTCCCCGCTTAACGCCACAGATTGATTTTTCTTTCCACACAATTCAATGCAGGGTTCAAAATCATTTTCGACACATAAACCAATTTTTACAAATTTGGAGTTTGATTTATTTAAAGGATATTCTGTAGAATTTATAACTATTCGACTTATTACTTCAGGTGTTGTCTGCTTAAACACATTGGAGATGTTTTTGTTATTCATCTTGATGAAAAACTAACTAAACCTTCGCCTAAACGGCAACTTATATATTCCCTATCTGTTAAGAGCTATGGAGGGGAGGGGTGGGGATGTGAAAATAAAGACATGAAAAATATTTATTTAGAGTTTTTTTAATAAATGTTTTTGTAATAAATTACAAATGTTATAAAAATGGTGATAATGGACAACAATCCAAGTAGTGCTATAAATATATATAAAGTAGTACAGTTACACCCTAACTTATGCACAAACTGTATCCAATTTGAAAATTTTGCTGGTTGTTTATCAAACACATAATTTATTTTTAGGTAGTTAATGTCACTTATATCATCCTTAGTAACATTATATGTATACATAAATTTATTACCAGAAATGTAAACCATTCTCATCGGTTTGTAGCAACCAGTGTCATTCTGAATCTTACTAATGCAAATTTCAGCTCTAATTGAATTAGGCATATGATTAACATATATTGTATTTCCAACCAAGGAGAACAGCACTATTAACAAAGAGGAGCTCATTGTTCTAACTAAATGCTAATGTTTCATATTACATATTATATAGGGATTAGTCATCAGTGTCTGTGCGCCGCTTTTTGGCTACATGCTCAAAAGTAGAATTAGATTGTAAACTTGTTAAATATTCCAACATTTCATCCATGTCGACAATATCCCGATGCCCCCATGCAAAAGTTTTTGTGGTATGTGGAAGAGAATATCTTTTATCATCGTGGCTCGTCAAGGCTAGTTTATTTATTAAATTTGTATAAATATTGTGCATACTTGACTTAAACACATACATTGTGCAGAAAACCTTCTTATCTTTTTCAACAACATCTTTATAATCTGATAAATTTAACTGCTTTCTTACACATACTTTACGGATGCCTTTCGCTTTTTTGTCTAAACTATCTTTTGATTTTACACAATAAGCTTAGCACCAGTGCCATAAAAACTTTCTATAGGAACTCCTTTATATTCATCTTTAAATTTGCCAACTACCGATAAAGATATGGGCATATCATGAATATTTGGATCGGGAAAGTTAGAGGTGTCAAATTTTTCCAGATTTTGCTTCATGTCATCATAAAAATTTTCGGTCTCAATTTCTAATATCAACGAGTCAGTATCCGTGTACAATAAACTTACATTATCTCCATACTTTAATTTCAAATATCCGTAATAAAATTCATACATTACAGTTTTTGCAATATCCAAGATACTCATTCCAACATAAATGGGTTTATTATATTCTATGCATACCTTTTGAAGTTGAATTGCTACTAAATTTTCAGAAAAAATCTTTAAATCTTTAAACTGTGGCTTTGCAATTAATTTTTCAGCACACATCTTAGTACCTTCTCTCTCCCATTGCGACACTAGCTTAATATCTACGCGCGTATCGACATTCTCCATAGTTTTCCCAAAAACGCTGTTATTTGCTGATTTGTATGAATTTTTTTCAAACTTATTTTTTGAAGCATTTCTTAAATTAGTGTTTAAGTCAATGTATTTAGCTAGCCAGGGAGATTGGGTAAATTTAATTCCTCGATGTATTTTTAAAAGTTTAAGTCCGAATTTTAAACATTGTTTTAAGGAGCGATAATGAATAATATAGTTACTCTTATTATTTAAATTTGGAATTAATTTAGAGTATTTTGAAATTGGTGGTGTAAACTGTTCGGGACAGAACGGAAAGTCGTTATGATTGTCATGTAAATAATGAGGATATTCTAAGTCAACTTCAAAAACATACCCGATAGATGATGTATCTGAAAGTTCTAAAATATTAATTTCTTTAATTTCATCCTCCGAAAGCCAAACAAAATTCTTTTCTGGTAAGAACTGCTTCATTGCAAAACCATACAAGTTTGTTGCATCTAAATATGCAATATATTTTGTTGCCCTTTTTGGATCAAAATTATCAAGAAAAGGATTATTGGCTTCAGATTTGCGAGATGTGCAAGTACTAACTCCACCACGAACTCCTTTTTTGAAGAAATGAAGCATATCAGGATCTGTCAACAAGTCTAGTTCTACTTTTGTAAATTTCATCATGGCGTCCCAACACATAGAAGGACTAGTAACATAATTGGCCGGATCTAATTTATAAGTTTTATAACAAGTATTTCTATAGTTTTCGAATATATCAGCTAAAAGTAAAACATCTGACTTTAAATAAATATCAGAATATTCACCTAAAGTTGAACAATTAAATACTGCCCAAACCTCTTGAGCTCTTTGATAATCTTCAGCAGAAATATTCTCGTCAATTAAATTATTATAAAACTTATCAATAGACGGCAAACATTAGTCACCTAACTTGTCAAGAGAATCAACGTAAGAATATGGAAATACTCCTTTTTGTCTGATATAGTAAAATTGTCTTTCGTCTGAAAAATGTTTCTTTATTTCAAGACACTGAGCGTCTTCTAGAGTATTTGACAGCGATTCTAGAGATTCTGGTAGAAACTGAAAGGAATCTATGAACCGTAAATTTAATTTAACACTTTCCTTTTTTTTATTTTGGCTGTCATATTTACCTACAATAATTTGTTTATTAAATGAAATATATTTTTCTTTGTTTTGAGCAATAACACTAATATTTTCTTTGTTGTTACACAGCGATTTTATAAATAAATGTGAATCGTAATTTTTTAAATTATGAAGAATTATTGGAATGTAATTTGGAATTTTGAAATGTAAATTGCAAATAGAATGAGCTGCTCCACGATAATTTCCAGTTATATGACAATGATCCATACATTTTACAAAGTTTCCCGCTGAAAATGGTTTTTCGCATAAATAGCAGACAATTGCATTATGATATTCATCCTGCTGCGAAGGGTTTAATTTATTCATCGGCTTTTGATTTTTTAAATAATTATTATAAAGGTTTTTTACATCTTGTTCAATAAATTCAATAAACTTTTTTGCACAATCGGCCCCGCGATAAAGTTTCAACGATACAAGATTTTCATCAAATGAAGATTTAATGTAGTAAGCGAATGAATATGGTATATGTTCAGCAGTTTTAATGGTATATGATGCTGAATTATTAAGTGCTGATTGTTTATTTTCAATATTTTTTAAGTAGCACTCAAAATCGGCATAAATTACGAAAGGACATTTATATTGCTTTTGAATATTTTCAAATTTTAAAACGTTTGCTTGGATCTGATTTCCAAACTTATCTAAAGTCATATTATCTGAAGGAAATTCTATTCGAACAAAATTGCAATCATGTTCTAAGTGTCTTTTTAGTTTTTTTTCTGTACCAAAATATTGCAAGCATCCGTCGCATAAATGTTTTTTTATTTTCTTTTTTGATAATTGCTTAAATAACAATTTAGATAAATCTTTTATCCAACAATAATGGCTATTACCATCGTGAGAAATAATTATAAGTAGATTTATGTGTAAATCTTTTTTGTTAATGTTGTAGTGTAAAGGCCCAACAATTTCATATGCATATGCACCATCTCTAAAAAATTTTTCAATTCCATAAACGTTTATGGACAAATTATTATTCCTTTCAAATGTGCTAATTTGCTTTAATTCGACCGGAAAATGTATACCTGTGAAATCGAAGATAGTTCGGAAGTTCGGATAAGAGGAGGTTTTTCTAGGGTTCCCTATGGGCTTACATACGGCTGAAACAACAGCCCATGCGAAACAGCAGTCATCTTCATTCATGACGTTGACTAAGCTGCCCCGAAACTCTGGAATTGGAATGTAGGAAGCTGCACATAAGGGATTGTGCTTGTTGATATTCACTTCCAAATGTAGAATTTGTTGTAATATCCAACCTAAAAGAAAAAAATAAATATTTAGTATTAAAAATGTAACACTTTCCCTACTTGAAATAAAGCATTAACGATAAAATAGAAATACTCAATTTACCTGAGTCGCGTTCCGGTAGTTCATCAGCTTTGGTCGACAACGTCTTGAATAAATCGTCATACAATTCATCTAAATTAGTCGTCTCAGTCACGATATGGAAGGGAGTGTTGAATGATTTCACTGCTGTAGACTTTAAAGTGGGAGAGTAGTAGACGCCAAATAGTTCTACATTGACCTTAGTGGATGTATGCTCCTGTTGTGTCTGCCGAATCAACGATATAAATTTTCTATAAACTTCTTGTTGAAATTTCTTAATGTCGACGTAGAAATTCGGAGAATAAACTTTGTATGCGGCGATTCGGCACTTGAAAGCGCTCCTAATAAGGTTAATTCCATCCCCAATACTTAATACTGCTGTTGCTTTTGTGGTTGTTGGTTCTCAGATGAAATTTCCAATTATTAAGGTCGACTGCGACATTACAGTCTTTACACTGCCGTTTCGCATTAATCTCGCCAAACTGAGCATCAACTGAAACAATAAGCTTTCATTAAAATATATATATTTTTTTATTATTTATCGAATTATTTAAGAAAGTATTTAGAGGGATACTTACTATCAATTAAATGCTCATCTAGGTTTAAAGATGTGTCTGTGCTCAAACATATTTCCTTGAGGTGTCTTACGGCATGCTGTCTCAGTTTAAATTCTTTGAGGCATAGTGTGCATAGGAAAGCCATTTCAAACTGAATATGAAACACTTTTGCGTATTTTTAAATAAGAAAACTTATCCCCCCCTCCCCACAAAAGTTAATACTATTTTAAATTTTGACCAAAGCAGGGGCTAAAAAATATATTTCCTAAATTTAGAAGAAGTTCCCCCTGCCTTTTTATTACATTTTTTCACATCCCTTAGACTTGAATTACATAAATTATTGCATACATTATCAAAATTGAAGTGATTATACACCATCGATTTCAATGTTGCAGAACCACGTCTTGCTTCATCCTCAGATAATGAAGCTTTAGATTTAGCATGTAAAAATTGATCCAATTCACTTCTAATAGGATCTTTGAAGGAGCCGTTCTTTTTTTGGTTTAACGGATTTTTTAAAACAGAATTAGTTTTAACCCTTTTAACCCCGCAACTTTCTAAAGGCTCAGACGCAGGACGTTTAGTACCTAACTTTATTTGATTCAAGCTCTGAGAACTTGTTTCAAATAAATTTTCGGAAGTTTCATTCTGAATTTGAGCTTTCAAAATTCCGTTAGGGTTAAATTCAGGCTTAAATTTGGGTTGCTGAAATTGTAGGGGGTACTGAACTTTAATGCAATTTTCAGCCTCAGAATGCGTTTGAATATCCTCTCCAATTTCAACTACCAAAATTTCGTCAAAATTAATTTTGGGTTTAATTTTTCTTTTCTGAAATTGTATTGGATACTGAAGTTTACTGTGATTGCAATTTTCAACCACAGAATACACCTCAATATCCCCTACAATTTCAGAAACCGTTTTATTAAAAACATTTACAGATTTAGCAGAGAAATGTAAATTAGGTGTTGGTGTACACTCCTCATCGGAAATTTTAATTATAGAAACTTTCTCTGCCGAATTTTCTTTTACATCGACAGAAATAGAAGAATGTAACGTAATTCGCCCCCACTCAGAAACTTCTTGAATCGCTTCCCCAAAATTTGTTCCAACTACATTTGAAGCCTCAGAAATGGGTGAAGCTAAGCAGACATATTTATCGCGTTGTTGATAATCTTGTTCACAAACCCCTTGTTCCTTTGAATTAAAACAATTTGGAAAAGCATCTTCACGTTTTTGATCCCCTTGTTCCATTGAATTAAAATAAATTTGAAAATCATCTGAACTATTGTCACACAAATCGGCAATATTTATTGTTGACTCATGAGGAGTTTTAAACTCCTCGGCGTCATTCAAAATTCTAATGAGTTGATTTAAGACATCTGTATGATTCTCGCTAATTTCTAACAAGTTATTATTTGTCTGCTTAACTTCACCCATTTCTGATTCATTCACATCCATTTTAAAATCATTAATTCCCCCTGAATATAAGAAATCCTCTTGCCCCATTAAATTAATATAATTTTGAAAGCCATCTCCCCCCGAATTATTTACATTTAAATCTATTTCTGTCATTTTTTCCTCAAGCTGTTCCCCCGTTAACCCACAAAAAGGACAGTCCATAAGATCGTGAACCTTGCAAGCATACTTTAAATTAAATTTAGTTAAGTCGATTAAAGAACTCATTATAAAATAGAAATATAGAAATAAAAATTTAAGTTCAATTAATTTAAAAAGAAATTACAAACCAAAAACCTATGCACAACCACACACAAAGGCACAAAGTATGGTTTATATACACTGAAACAGCCACACAGAAAGGCGCAAAGTATATTTTATGAATGTAAGCACAAACTCAGACTAAACGAACGAATGCATACGACGCGGTTTTATATAAACAGATACGCCTGGTACCGCATGGTACGACTGGTACCGCTTGGCACCATGATGTGCTGCTACGGCGAACGGGTTAAAGTCCCTTCGTCTAGAGGTCAAGTCAAGGTGAGCATGAGCAGTCCATATATTTTATTTTTTTTTTTTATTTTTATTTTTTTTCCTCCTCGACTTTTTTTTTTTCCTTCGATTTTTTTTTTTCCTTCGTTTTTTTTTTTCTTCGATTTTTTTTTTTTTTTTTTTTTTTTTTTGATTTTTATATTTTTTGATTTATGAGGTTTTTTTTTTCACCCATTTTCACCCATTTTCACCCATGCGCGGCACATGTAGACATGCGCAGTTGGGTCAGATCGAACGAGGACACCCATTGGCATCGGATTTCAAGGTAGGGCTTTGGGTTGGTACTTCGTATCTCTTTATATTGCCAGGTAATGCTTCAATTCTTCAGTATCTACAAACTTAAACATCTTAACTGATTTTAGAAAGAAAAAATACTTAATCTAAAATGGAAAGTTATCATGAGTGTTCTTCGATGTACTCTGGCGAGACCATTATTTGGCCGCCTATTAATTTTTTGAGCAGTTTAGAACATTTATGGGGTATTCCCAAAGAAGCTGTAAAAGTTTGTAAACAAATTGACTCAACAGTGCTTTTCGCTCTCCTGCATGATGGTACGGAAATTTACGAATTTCAAGCGCAAGATGAAAATGTGCCGAATCTTTTAAGAGGTGGGATACAAATCTATAATTCCGCACCGCTCACTAACAACCCCTTAATCTCAGCAATGGGGCAATCGACAGGAATGACGTCGCCGATGGAGCCACAAATAGAGCAATCAACATTGGCAGAAATGGTATTTTCAATGGGGCCCTCAACATCAAGCAATGAATGGTCCCTAAATAAATATCTGGAATCAATATTAGAAGCCCCACTGGAAATACCGCTGGAAGATGCTGTCATAGACGTTGTTGAGGAACAGCCACCAATACCTAGCAGACGACAGCCTAGCAGGCATTGCAAAAGGCCTTTCAATTATAAATATAATTTTTAAAATAAGATTTTTTAGAAATTTTTATAAATAAAATTTTTAGAAAAATTTCAGTTTTTTCCTTTTAAAATTATATTTAGGGTGTTTAAGTTTGTAGAATAAAATAAATATCATTTTTAACGAATGTTTTATTTTTTCTTCTTTTAATATTATTTGTTGAAAGCTAAATAGTTTAAAAGGATTCCAGAATGTTATTTCCATGTGCATTTTAACAATCCGTGCCATTGTGCGTAAGGTAATGTAAAATTGCTGCATAATTACTGAAATTGTTGGGATTGAAAATTACCTATTTGTTTTATAAAGCCATATAAGTAAAAGGTAAATAAAACAATTATAAATAGATTTAAAGAGTTTTATTTATTAAGGTCTTCTCTATTAAACACATGGTTCTCCATTTTTTTTTATTTCACCCCCATTACAAACAATACATGGCAGATAATAAAAAGTGGAACTTCACATATCGTGCAATGTAAATCGTTCCCACATAAAAGGATTCCAGAATGTTATTTCCATATGAATTTTAACAATCCATGCCATTGTGCGTAAGGTAATGTAAAATTACTACATAATTACAGAAATTGTTGGGGTTGAAAATTACCTATTTGTTTTATAAAGCCATATAAGTAAAAGGTAAATAAAACAATTATAAATAGATTTAAAGAGTTTTATTTATTAAGGTCTTCTCTATTAAACACATGGTTCTCCATTTTTTTTATTTCACCTCCATTACAAACAATACATGCGTGGGGGTGGCAGATAACAAAAAGTGGAACTTCACATATCGTGCAATGTAAATCGTTCCCACAACACCCCATTAAACGTTTGTAATGGTTTGAAACAAAGTTATGTTTCCCCACTGGCACCTCCAATGCGTGCTGATAATAGCATTTGTGGCATACACTATAAACACCACCAGAACTAGACATTATGACGGCATAACTTTGGAAAACGCAAACTTGTCTTGATAAATAATCCGGTTGCAATGTTTCTGCTGCACTTGCTGTTTTAATTCTAACCAATCCTTCTTCTCCGCAGACATTTTCATCTCCAATGTCATTGATCCCCTCATCGACCAAATCGTTTTCACTGTCTTCCTCTTCTTCAAAATTATTTTTATCAGTTATTATAAGACAAGTTTGTCTTTCATGAACTAAATCTTTTTCCTTTCCGTCAAAATGTATAAATTCATCACCATAAATAGAGACCATGTGTTCATTATTTGCGTCATTCATAAAGACATGACGCTTATCATTTTCGCAATATAAAACTTCGTAAGCTGCCATTTTATCTAAGTTTTTAATACTTTTAGACTTTGCTTCTTGTAACTTGGTTTGCAAATGAGGCGCTTGCTCTTAAGTAGTTGTATGTTACTGTAAGCTGTGTGGAAGGGGTGATGAGAAGAAAGTGGTGAGAGGTAGTATGCGGAGCCAAGTCTGACCAATCAGGAAAGGGGTGGGGAGCCGAAGCATTAAAGTATGCGGGGCCAAAATTAGCCCCGACCAATCAGACTTAAGTGGGAGGGCTCATGCGCGCGATTAGGAAGTGGGGACGATCAATGCTAATGTTTTAGGATCGAAATGAACTGCACGAAATTTGCAGCGACACTGAGCCCAGACAAGGAGGTGTGGCTTAGGAGGCGTGGCTTGGGTCAAGGTCGACCAATCAGAAAAGTGGTGGGGGGGTGAGGCTTAAGCCCCCAGTCCCTACTACTTCCGCTAATATCAAGCCTGCGGAAATTACCAGCGAAAAAATTGAAATCGCTGGACTCTGACGCTGTACAACTGTTTAAACTTCCCAGTTCTGAGATTCAAAGTAGTGATGATGAATCAACACTTTCATCAGATGAAGAATTTTGATGTTTTCTTGTAATAACATTTTTATATAGTTTACATTGTCATTATATATTAATAAAAAACAGTTTCACTTTAAAACATTAACTAATTTTTTTCAAACCGCCAGCGACATCAAAAAGCCCTATAGTCGAAATTTCATGAAAATATAACAAAAATTATCATTTTTGTTCGCATATCGGATCCGCCATTTTGTTTTTCACATTTTTGATTTCAGAGTCTTCATCAGCAACCTCGAAGAGCCCTATAGTCGAAATTTCATGAAAATATGACAATTTTTATCAATTTTGCTCGCCATGTTGGAGCCGCCATTTTGTTATTTACATTTTTTATGTCAGATTCTTAATCAGCGACCTCAAAAAACTAGATATGTAAATTTTCATATAATTCGAATAACACCTTCATATTTTGGCCACCTTTTCGGGTTTTGGTCCTAATGTGCGCCTGTTCGTCAAACTGTCTGTCTGTGAGTTGGCACTGCAACTTCTGAATAAAATGAAATATCAATTGTGGTGCGTAAATAACACCTAATAAAGAGATGAAACCTATAACTTATAGAAAAAAATAAACGATTGGACACTACAAATTCACGGAATTTTTCAACCCTTCCCTCGGTTAGACGTCTGTTTCGGGAGGTTTGAAATGTCATTTTGGCAGGTACGAATGCTTACGTCACTTTTGGTATGATTAAAAATACAATGAAGCTGTCGGCGTTAGTAAATTTCACACCAAGACTACCTGCGCCCTTAATACAATAGGTAAATTCCACACTAACCTTATAAGGGTGCTTAAATCTTACAGGTAATTTCCACACCAAGCAAATATAATTATGCTTTATTCATCTAAATAAAATTGGACGGATTTCTTTTAAATCAGTTTTTATATTGAAAATTTTAGATATTTGCAAAAATATATGTTTTTATTTCGTAGTAGAATAATATTGATAACACATGAAGTTTTTGCTAAATACATAAAATACAACTGGACAAATTTCCTTACATATACTAGATAATGCTACAAACCTATACATATCTATTTATATATTTACAAAACAGGTTAGTTCAGGTTCATTGATATATAGAAAATTCTCACCCTTGCTAGATTACTACACAAATTAATAATATGTACCAAACTGATATATAGAAGGGTTTATTAATGATTTAATTGAACAGGCCGGTGCGTACCACCGGCCTGTTCAATACCCATTTATCAACCCTCAACCTCTACCTGAAAGTACTCGGTGTGGAATTTACTTCTGCAATTACAATCCCTTAAATATGTCTAGATCATAAATGGATTAGTGGTGCGGAAATTACCTGCGCCCGAAGCTGTTGCTTCTAAATATCTAGCCTACGAACAAAGGCATCAAAATCCCTACGTCATTGTAACAGCTTTGTTAGTGCCTGGAACAGGTGGAAACAAATAAGGCACATAATCAAAAATTTTTGTCTGTCCTAACAGTTTTAGGTCTTCTTGTTCTTGTTCAAGAATTCTTTTATGTTGAGAACATCACCCCTTTGAAATGAACTACTAACGACTGTGTTTTCTACCCCGTACAGTTTTCAACGATTCATGACTATCGTGAACCGTTTCTTCCTGCAGTCTTTTACGTATTTTTTTTATCATCCACTTAAAAATATGAAAGTCAAGTCACTAATCGAACGAAGACGACTTCTATTCCCGATTTAGGCGTAACTTTGGAATCTGTCTTTTTGTCAGAAGCGACCTCTCTTGTCAACGAGAAGAGGCTCTGGAGCTCCCAAACTTTGATGTTATGTGGTTAAAAATACCGACTCAACAAACCACAAGATTCATCTGTATCCTGTATCGACCACCAAGTGATACCAATTTTCGAACACTTTTCGCTTCTCTTGCAGACACCATCGATCATTTACAAATTAACTATCCAAGTGCCGAGATTGCCATCCTGGGCGACTTTAATGTCCATAATATCAACTGGCTTAAATATTCAAATACTACCGACGAACAAGGCCGTGAAGCTGAATCATTCTCAATCAGTTGTGGCTTAACTCATCTTATTGACGAATCAACACGGATCCCTGATCGAGACGGGGAGGTCGCCAGTCTTCTTGATCTGTTTTTAACCACCAATCCGGAGATTTACACGGTCACCGTAAATCCGCCGTTAGGTTCTTCCGACCATAAACTGCTTTCGATATCGAGTATCCTGCCAATCAGTGACAGAGAGGCGCCTAGGCCGCGCAAGATTTGGCACTACAAATCTGCTAAATGGGAAGATCTCATGGAATACTTTCGAACTTTCCCTTGGATAGACACCTATTTTCGATCCGACAACCCATCTAACTGCACCAGGGAGGTCTCCGATGTTATTTTGGGTGGTATGGAAGCTTACATCCCTTTTTCGAGGAAATGCCCCCCCAACGCAAGCCTTGGTTTGACCGAAAATGCAAAGAAGCTGTTGCTTCTAAACATATTGCCTACCATACCTACACCTTTGTTCGTGCCCAGAACAGATGCAAAGGAATTATCGACGAAACCAAGGAGGCACACAATCAACGAATTAGAAACAAACTTCTCGCTTGTCCCAACAATTCCAGGTCCTTTTGGGCAGTCGCTAAGGCAGTTAGTCAAAATTTCACCAAATCCGCCATACCACACGGCCAGATAATTCCATTGCAACCACACCTGTTGAGAGGGCGAACTTGTTGGCTGAACTCTTTGCTTTACATTCTACTGTCGTTTTGCAAGGAAAAACACCACCTACTATTCCCATATTGCAGTCAAAGATGCCCGATGTTGTCTTTAGACACCAAAAAGGCTTCTGGCGCTGACGGAATACCTGCCATAGTTCTTAAAAACTGTGCAAGAGAACTAACACCGGTTTCCGTTCTGCTGGAAATGTGCCACGGTTCAGCCGATATCTAAAAAAAGGCAAGAAGATCTTGCCAAATAACTACCGACCAGTCGCACTGCTTTCAATAATATCGAAAGTCATGGAAATGAGCATCTTCTAAAATATCTTGAACGATTCAATATTATTCGCGATCACCAATATGGCAACAGGAGATCTTCTGACTTCTGTAACACATGTTTGGAACAACGCAATTGAACACTTTGGAGAATCTCGAGCGGTTGCTCTTGACATATCCAAGGGATTCGACCGTGTTTGGCAATATGGACTGTTGGCTAAGCTACGCTCTTGTGGTATGTCTGAAAGGTTCTGTTTGTGGCTCTCATGTTTCCTCAGAGAGCGTTCTTTACGAGTGGCGGTCGACGGATTTCTTTCTAATACCTTTACTATCAACGCCGATGAGCCCCAGGGCTCCATACTGTCTCCTACTCTCTTTCTCATTTACATTAACGATCTGCTGGAAAAGACCGGGAATTCAGTCTACAGCTTTGCAGATGACAGTACGCTTATCTCTTCATTCACCTTGAACGCTCGGACATTGGCTGCTCAGGCGAATATCCGCAGACAGCAGGAGGTCCTTCAACTTAACAAAGACCTGGAAGAAATTCTATCTTGGGGTGACAGTAACCAAGAGAAATTTAACGCTACAAAAACTCAGGCGGTATTTTTTCCTAAAAAAGCTAACGTTGCTGAACCCGACGTAGGGGCAGGGCACTCCATTCCCCTAGCATCGTCGATCAATTTGTTGGACCTTAGTTTTGCAGGCATAGCAAGGAGAGTTTCTCAAAAGTTGGGAATATTATTTCGAACCAGAAAGCTTTACACCCCACAACAACTGTTAATTCTTTACAAAGCACAAATTCGACCAACTATGGAATACTGCTTCCACGTTTTGGGCTCCGCTCCCAAACATACACTGCAATTGCTGGATTCTGTTCAGAGAAGAGCTGTCCGTCTGATTGGAGACCTGGAACTGACCGGCGGCCTCGATTCGCTGGAACATCGAAGAACGGTTGGCGACTTGAGCCTGTTCTACAAGTATTTTCATGGAAAGTGTTCGAAGGATACAGTCCGCTTAATTTCTCCCAAAGCGGTGCATGTTAGAAATACACGTCGCGCTGGTGCTTCACATCCGTATGAGGTTCAGCTTGTTACTCCGCGTACAACGCTTTTCAAGCAGTCTTTTATATGGAGAACATCATCCCTTTGGAATAATTTTCCCAGCGCTGTGTTTCCCACCGAGTACAGTTTACAGCGATTCAAGAACAACATGAATCGCTTTTTCCGCACGCGTATGTTCCAATGAATCCATGGTTTTAGTAAGTTTCTGGTCCTGTACGAGGCGAGACGAAGAATTTAATAAGTGCAGAAGATATTTATGAATATGATGGCATTGTTCTATACAAACAATAACAAAAAATTTTATCTTTTTTTGTTATACGTAGGAACCACTATTTTTTTCAATAATTAATTAATTATTTTTTGTTTTACAAGTGCTTGAAAAAGCAAATTGATTAATTTTGCTTAACATTACACAATACATTCTTGAATCATACAAAATTAATAATTTGACTACGTATTTTATTTATTCTAAAGTATTATTATTGGAGCTAATATTTTAATCTAAATATTTTGTTCTATCGTCCTCTCGTTCTCTAGTAGTAATTATATACAGAGTCAACTATGGCAGTGTAACTATAATTTTATTGTTGATTTATTTCTTTAAAGATACTGTAGTAAAATAGTGTTATGGATTCTTAGGTTGCAAAAATAATTTTAAAACAAACATAAAAATTCAAAATCTTATGTTAGTGGAATTCGGCTTTCAAAAAGGAGGTGCTTCCCGTATTTCTTAATATTAGCCTTCCTTATCATACATACAAATAAATAAATAATACTTTATGTACGTAATAACTTGTACAAATTAAGCCTTAAGCTGCACTTTATATATATATATATATATATATATATATATATATATATATATATATATATATATATACATAGTAGAACCACGGTTATCCGAGGTAACGTGGAGGGCACCCTCCTCGGATAACTAAAAACTCGGATGATCCGGATTTGTTTTTTATTCATTCAAAAAATAAACACCAATACCTTAAACCAATGTATTAATGTTTTTAACATATAAATAGGCAAATACATTATAAAACAGTGAAATAGGTATCTATGCGTTTCTGTTTCATATTGCATCTTCTTTTTCTCGCTGCAATGTTTCTCCATCTATTAAGAAGAAGCAAATCCGCTGGGGTTGCCTCTGGTTGTTGTTCGATATACCTCAAAGCTTTTTCCAAAGAACCAAAACCTTCTTGATGAGAGATCTTAGTGGGATCTTTGATTGTGTTAGCCGATACTTGGTGGAAATTCATAATAAAATTATATAAAAACAACACTATGTTTTAATTTCCAATATATTTAAAGTCACTTGACAATTGTTTCACCATACAATGGCTTCTTCAGAAGTAAATAAGAAAGAAAAATATTTGGTAGTAATCCTGGTTATATAGTGCTTAAAACTATCCTTAATTACCTAAGATTATGCTAATCATTTTATTATATTATTTACAGACAGAATTATTTTAAGAGTGCAAATCTGTGGTACTATTTCCGAGAACTAATAAAGATTACGTAAGGGTGAATGGTTTAAGTCTACCTGTTCGTTTATTAATTGGTTGGAGTTTTTTCGTTTCCGTCTTGAAATTGACTTACCCAGTAAATAACGTGTGTCTTTTAAAGCTCTTGGACGTGCAGACTTGCCATTCACCATCAGTGGGATTTTGTGCTTGCCAGATGCATTGGAACATACCATTATAGTTAATCTTTCCTTACTTCGTTTGTGCCCAGGAGCTGATTTTTCCTGTCGAGATGCCAATGTTTTTGATGGAAGCATTTTATAATTCAGACCAGTTTCGTCACAGTTGTAAATTTGATCACATGTGTATCCACAATCTTCGATTTGTTTTTTAAAGTTCTGCTTAAACTTCTTAATTGATGACACATCAGCAGAAAGTTTTTCACCACATACAGTTAGTTGTCGTACACCGTACCGTTTTTTCCAGCGGTCAAGCCATCCAGAACTGGCGGTAAACTGATCTATCTCTGGGAATTGCCTACTAATCATTATTGCTTTCTGTTGTAAAATTGGATTTCACAGAGGCACACCTTTTGATCTCTGTTGGTTAAACTACATGAATAAAGCTTCGTTAACCTCTTCATAGTCACCGGTTTTCATTGATTTGCTTCCTGAGGACGAGGAGGCTTGATTTATACACCACTCTTCTATTTTCGTGCGGTTTCTTTTCCAATCTCCAGCTGTTTCCTCACTTACTCCATAATCTCGTGCAACAACTTTAATTGTCTCTCCTGCTTTAATTCTTCTGATGGCTTTAAATTTTTCTTCAGTAGGAACGATGATTGATTTTTCTTCAATAGGAATGATGTTTTGCTCCATTATAATACGACAAACAAAAATTCAAACAAAGCAGTTACAATAGAAACAATCGAGTATCGTATTTTTAACATCGAACGAAAACTTTATCATTTTTAAAACATAAATTATTTTTTAATATTAATTTTCAGTTTTATAGAAGCCCCAATATATATTTTTTCTAACTTTGCCGAAGTTTACTATGCACAATGACATTTGTTCATGTTAAGAATTTTGACAACACTAAGTTACAACTAAGTGTATAAAAAATATATTTTCTTCGGATAGTGAAAAACCGATATATACGGAATATTTATTAAATCTTAGTTATTAGAAGAAGCAAGCACAATGGAGATATATAACACTTTATGGAATACAAAGAAAAATGCCTAGCTTAAATACATTTCCAAGAATTCATTTCTAAATCATATCGGAAAAATCAAAATAATTATAAAAAAAGGCGGAAATTACCAGAAATTCTCAAAAAAATATATAAAAGACAAGTTTGTTTATTTAATTCTAAATATGGCATTATTACTATTACACATATACTAAAATTAATTATGGTAAATGGTCAATATGTTCTCAAATCCTTTCAACGCATTTCCCATATTTTTTTTTGTCTTTTTATGGCTACTGAAATGATTTCTTGGCCTTGACCTTTAAAAACTGCGACCACCTGTATAGTATTCTCGCTTTTATTTACGTTTTGAATAAACCCATAAAACTGTGTCCAGCATAGTTAAATCTAGGCTAATCTTTCAAATCTACAAATCTCTAAAGGGAGAGTTTCATTTCAAATAACCGGTCAACTGCAAGTTGAACTTGTGCAAGGTATAAAATGATCAGTGACTTTACAAAACACACCCCAAATGAGTTTTAAACAAGGTTTGTTTCCAATCTTTACTGAAAACTGATGACCTTGATTTTTTTTTATATACCAGATAAATTATTAAAGGTAATGCACTCGCGATAATTTTCGTTTAATCTACACCCCGTGGAGAATATTCCAGAGTTTTTTCAAAATTTTTTGATCGGTACTTTTGGAGATAAGGGGGGGATAGCTATTTTTTGCGATTTTTTAAAAATAATATAAAGAAAAGCGTGCGCAACTATTATATTATATGATCTACTGATGATGACCTAGTTAAAAAATTTTTTTCACCTCCGATTTCAGTCCCCAAAACTAACCCCTTAACTCAAAATTTAACTTTCAAAACTACACGGCTCTGATGAGGTCATCAATTCCTATATTAGCACCAAATTTCAACTTTCTGTGACAAATAATTTCGGAGAAAATCGGGTGTGACAGACGGACAGACAGACACCGAAGTGATCTTATAAGTGTTCCGTACGGAACACTAAAAATAGGTTACTATGAGAATGTTGTGTGGCGATACGACTCACCAGTTTACTTTCCTATTATTTTTTATTGTCAAATTTTTCACAATTACCGTTATAAATATTGGCCCTCGGCCATCGGATTTTATTTCTCGTATCGATCGGTTGAGGAATTTTGTGGGTCCAAAAATAAACATTTCCTTTATGAAAAGTTTTTGCTCATCAGAAAACTGATTTTATTAAACCCTTTCGCAACTGTGGTTAACGTAAAATAACTGAAAAGGAACAGGTCTCATATTTCAGCAGTTTCCTCACTGTTCTCTTATTCGTCATATCCATCCCGAGATGCGTCTCGCCGTATTGCGACTCGTCAGTCGGGATAGGACTGACAAACAAGAGGACAGAATTTACTGGTACTTATCCAAGTAGTTACGAAATACGATGGTAGGATACAAGTAATTATACTAAGTATGCATACGTAATAGTCCATCGAAAGCTGACGGAGCAGCTTTCTAGCCGACAAAGTGGTTGACGTGGTCAACACTTAAAGGCAGGCAGCGCTTTCCGAGGGAGCATCCTCAGACATATGTGGTGAATATAAAATAACTGAAAAAGGACAGGACCCATATTTCTTTCGTATTTTCTTCCATATGTTGCATTTTCTTATGGTAAGAGTCTAAAAGTAATTTTTGATACTCCTGGGTTTATTACACTTGTAAAACTTTGAATAACGTAATCTGTTTTTTAGAGATCTTCGTCAGCATCTGTTATAGGAGTTTCTGGTGTTTTGATGTGACTAATATATAAACTAAATAATGGACTGTCAGTCAGATTGTATTATTCCTTTTCACAATAAATTTTCTCAAGTGTTTTTGTCGATTGGTTCACTTTTTTTTGTTCAAATCAGCCCTCATCTCTCCTATATGATGATTTTCTAAATCCTTTTTTATATCAATTAGATAATTATTGAGTAAAAATGAATATATAATAAGTCGAAATGTGTCGCTAATAAGTTATTTTACTTAATTCTGTTGCAACTTTTAGTAAACGTGCATTTTAATAGTTTAGTGCTTTCAAAAATATACTTACTATAACGAAAGAAGATTGACAAAAAATTATGGATTCTGTTACTGAAAAGCACATTGCTGTAGGTAAGTACAGCAACATACGCAAATTTTTGATTTAATGAAAAGCAAAAAAACATAATAATTATTATGGATTTCTACCGAGTATCGGCTGAAACAATTGTATTGATAAAAGAAGCTTCAGAAAGCTTTCTAGCCATCTGGTATTTTAAGTTACTTTTGAGAAGTGCCATCTATTCTCAAAACTTATGGTTTTTTGACAAGTGTGCAAAAAACAATGTCTTCCCTAAATACATCAAACTGAAAAGTCATAACAAGAGTAAAGCAGCACAAGAAGGCTTAAGAAAATGGCTATCCGTAGAGAAGAAAACCCAATTCTAGAAACGCGGTATTTATAAAATTTATCTGAAAGTAATTCATACAGAACTCTTATTTAAAATGCATTATATTGAATTTCAGGAATTTAATCAAAACATAAGCGAAAAAGTTAATACAATTAAACATAAAAAATTTCTTAAACAAAAAAATATACTTAAACATTAATACCTAAACAAAATAAGACAAAACCTCCAAAACTAATTTCTGACCATAACTTTTTTGACAGATTTTCTAATCTTTCTAACTGTCATTTTACTGAAACTGAGACACAACTGTTAGAAAAAGGCTTTAAATATAATATCAAACTTCAACCAAAAATTTAGGATTATTAGGTGTCGATGTTGAACTAGCCCTTAAAAACGTACCTTCTAACTTAAGTTTAAAATTTGAAACTTCTAATATTATTAAAAAATAATTCCTTAAAGATGCGAAACCAAATCCTGAAATTCAGTATATAATTATTTACTAAAGCTGACAAAGGCAACACGGTAGTTGCGATCAATAGGTCTGATTATATTAAGAAAACATTAGATTTTCTTTACCCAGATAAATACCATATTTTAAATCATAATTATACAGACCAATTTCAACAAAAAATTAAAAATTGTATTTAAAATTGTAAAAGTTTGTTTAATGACAGAGACGTCACTAGGTTCACAATAATGAACCCACGGCCTTCAAAATTATATTCATTAGTTAAACTTCATAAACCAGGATATCCTATTAGGCCAGTAGTCTCATTCTTTTTAGCACCATTCTACAAAAAAAAACTAAAAAACTAATAGAGATTATCCAAACATATACGCAGTTTTCAGGGAAATATCAAATTAAAAACTCATTTGACTTAGTAAAAAAAATTAAAAATATTTATTTACCAAATAACGCGAAATTAATTTCATTTGATGTCACTAATCTCTTCCCCAGTATCCCAGCTAAAGATACAATTACATTAGTAGAAAAAACTGTTAAATAACAAATTGTATCAAAATATTAGACTTACTTACCGAATGTTTAGATCAAAATTACTCCGAATTTAATAACAATCTTTACACCAGCACGAAAGGCTTAATTATGGGAAACCCTTTAAGCCCGTTACTCGCCGAAATATTTCTAGATTTGTTAGAAAGCCAAATTAAATAACCGGTCAAGTGCAAGTTGAACTTGCACAATTAGTGTTCCGTGCGTTGATTGCTTTTAAAAAAAAACCGGTCAAGTGCAAGTTGAACTTGCGCAATTAGTGTTCCGTACGTTGATTGCTTTTAAAATAAAAAATGTTGTAACGGAAGTATAAAATGATAAGTGACTTCACAAAAAACACACCCCAAATGAGTTTTCAACAAAGTTTATTTCCAATCTTTACTGAAAATTGATGACCTTGAAATTTCTATTTTTTTTATATACCAGATAAATTATTACAGGTAATGCACTCGTGATAATTTTCGTTCAATCTACACCCCGTGGAGAATATTCCAGAATTTTTTGATAAGTACTTTTCGAGATAAGGCGGGTGGACAGCGATTTTTCGCGATTTTTTAAAAATAATACAAAGAAAAGTGTGCGCAAGTATTACATTATATATATATTTTTTACTCGTATTTTCACAAGCTTTCATTTGACACCGCACTCGATTACCTAGTAAAAAATTTTTTTTTCACTTCCGATTTCACCCCCTAAAACTAACCCCTTAAGTCAAAATTTAACTTTCAAAACTACATGGCTCTGATGAGGCCATCAATTCCTATATTATTACCAAATTTCAACTTTCTATGACAAATAGTTTCGGAGAAAATCGGGTGTGACAAACGGACAGACGGACAGACAGCGAAGTGATCTTATAAGTATTCCGCACGGAATACTAAAAAAAATGTTGTTACGGTGGTATAAAATGATCAGTGACTTCACAAAACACACCCCAAATGAGTTTTCAACAAAGTTTGATTCCAATCTTTACTGAAAATTGATGACCTTAAAATTTTTGTTTTTCTTTTATATACCAGATAAATTATTAAAGGTAATGCACTCGTGATAATTTTCGTTCAATCTACACCCCCTGGAGAATATTCCAGAATTTTTTCAAAATTTTTTGATCGGTATTTTTCGAGATAAGGTGGGGGGACAGCGATTTTTTTTTTTTAAAAATTATACAAAGAAAAGTGTGCGCAAGTATTACATTATATATATATTTTTTACTTGTGTTTTCACAAGCTTTCATTTGACACCACACTCGATGACCTACTACAACATTTTTTTTTTTTCTCTTCCGATTTCACCCCCCAAAACTAACCCCTTAAGTTAAAATTTGACTTTCAAGACTACACGGCTTTGTTGAGGCCATCAATTCCTATATTATTACCAAATTTCAACTTTCTATAACAAATAGTTTCTTAGAAAATCGGGTGTGACAGACAGACAGGCAGACAGACAGATAGACAGACACCAGTATGGAAAACTAAAAACATCCCTTTTTTTTCGTATATTGGCACCGATATGTTGATGATGTTTAGGCTTGTTTTACGGGTACAGAAAGGTAATTACACATTGTTCTTGAATTTATTAATAACCTCCACGCAAATATAAATTTTACAATTGAACTAGAATCTAACAATAGCATAAAGTCTTTAGATCTAACAATTCAGAGAGAGAATAATAAATATCAATTTTCAATATTCCATAAACCGTCTTATACTGACACAACCAAAAATAGTTCTTCTTGTCACCCAATTCAACATAAAATGGCAGCTTTTCAAAGTATGATTCATAGGCTAGTATCTCTCCCCCTTAATAAAAAGAATCTTCAGATAGAACTTAACATCATCAAACAAATCGCATTTAATAATGGATATTCAGTAAATTTAGTCGATAAAATCCCACAAAAAAGTTATATAAAAAAACCATCGATATGATTTATCCTAATAGCAAAGAAAAAGCAAACAATTACAAAGTTATATTATATGAGGCGTTGCGGATAGTAAGGGCGAACTCAACAAAATGAAGTTTCGAAAAAATTGAATTTATAGAAAAATCTAAATGGCGAACTCAACAAAATATTGGCAAAATTAGGTTTTTATTATTTATTTATAATTTATTAGCTTTTTATTATTTACTTAAGTAGAATAGTGTATTCCGTGAATTTTTAAATGTTTTTTAAATATTTATTTGTGTATTTTTTTTTCATATTTTACTGTTCGTTTCTGATGCTACACTATCACCTAAAATTGGCAATACCTGGGAAAAAATTAGACCGGTATTAAAAATTTTGAACACATTTTATTTAATTTTAAGGTTATTGTTTTAATTAAAGGTTTTGTTATTACAAAATAGTTACTTGATACAACATACAAAACAGTGGAAATATGGTATTGAAACTAACATAAAAAAACTAAAGAAAAGAGACAAATAATTAGCCAAGTTCAGTTGTAATCTATTTGGTCATCGTCCATAACATCTTCATTTTCGGTGCTCTTATTCGTTGCTGCGTCTTGAGAGGCTATAATGTTAGTAAAGTACCGACTCCAAGGTAGGGGAACATACGGTAACAAGTCCTGAATGTCCTTTAATTTGGGGGCTGGTATTTTAATGGGAGCACTGTAAAGTCTCGTCAGTGTTTCACTGGCCAAATGAAAATGATCAGGATCATAGTTTTTCACCTTGCCTTTTTGTAGTTTGACTGCCGTTTTGACATCCAAATTGTAAGCAGAATGAATGTAGAAACCTTGCTTAAAGTTATTTGTAAATTCAAAGATCTTTCCATCTTTAAACTTAGCACCAGCCATCTGCATTTTAGTCATTTTCTTTTGAAAATTAGAGAAATTGAAAATCATGTCCTGTCTAAGTTGGACAACGCAAAACTGGTTTTTTCGGCGACAGCTTTCAATCATTAACTTATACTTTTGAACTGCATATTAAACGTATCACGATAATAGTGCTGATTTACCGGGCTGTAACTAGGGTAATTTTCCGTAAGCCATTCATTGTAAAGAGAATAGAGCTTTTTAATATTAAGTCCAACAGGTAAGTATTTTCGATGAGGGCTTTTGGCGCGACTGTAATGACTGGTGACAGTAGGTAGTGACATGATGTGTTCTTTTACTTTAGAAAGATCGTCATTTCCTATTTTCTTCGCGGGTTCACACCTCCCCCTTTGATCCGTTGTAACAGTTCCAGTTCTGCTGGTTTTGTCAAGTACGACTCGAACGCGCTTTTCAGAGATGCCATGAATGTTATAAAACGCAGTACGACAAACTTCACGATTAGCGTGATCAACAGTCACATTATATTGAATGCGTCTCAGGGTACGACTTGGACGCCCCTTTACGTAAGATCTTTTTACATCATTGCAAATCAACAATTTTGATAAGTAAGCATTCTGTAGATCATAGTTTCCAATTTGCCAAAAAGAGTCAAAAATATTGGTGACCAGTTCAGCGCCTATTTTCTCAAAACATCCACACTTGCAAGGAGGTCCAATTTTGCGGGCAACAACGTGCCTTTTCTTATTTCTTGAAATGTAAGCACTTCCTGAATTTCGTTTCAACTTACACTCGTTTTTTTGCCAATCATTCATCTTAGCAGGTCTCTTTCGCGAATAACCCGACACAGCACTACCATCTAAATGTTGTACACTTACTTCACTACTAGAAGGTCCAGGTTGCGCCATACTTTTCTTAAAAAAAGAAGCAACAAAACCAAACAAAACATAAACGTATTAACTTCAAAATTAACTTGAACTAACACGCAGAAAGCGTAAAATTTCAAGTAAACCTCATTTAGTGACGCAATACCGGCGGTTACTCCGCGCGAAATTGTTGAGTTCGCCCTTACTACCCGCCCGGCTATCGCCTGTTCGAAATTTTTCATTTATTTGATACTGAAATTTGAAGGCGAAGCAAGGGCAAACTCAACAATTAGACCGGTATGTGATGTAGGAAAAGTACTATAAAATAGAATTATATATATAAAAAAATTTTACCCAATGTTGAGTTCGCCCTTACTATCCGCAACGCCTCATATGTAGGTTACTCGACTTCAAAAATAGGTCAAATCCTCAACAGTATAGACATTAAAGTAGCTTACAAAACTAACAAACAATTCTTTAGGCAAATTTATTAAAAATAGTAAAACTAAAACGGATAATCTTAAAAAATCAGGAGTTTTATCAACTAAATTGCAGAGATTGTGACAAAACATACATAGGGCAGACTGGTAGTTATTAGGTTAGATGAACACTATAAATGTTTTAACAAAGGAAAAACCGAATCCAATTATGCAAAACATCAAATCGAGAATGGTCACACCTCTAATAATTTCAAAATTCTACACAATGAGAACAAAAGCCAGAGATTAAACCTAGAGTCTCTAGAGATAAAAAAAACTTAAAAATTGCAACTGTCTATTGAACGATCAGGTAGACCTTAGTAATTCACCTTTGTTAAATATTTTCTATTAACAGTTAATTAGTTTATGGTAAAAATAAATTTTCTTTTCTTGCTTCTACTTATATATTAACACCTTTACTCTTTAATGTTCAGTAATTCAGAATGTAACGTCTGAAGAAGCTACTGTGATAGCGAAACATGTTACGGTGTATTACAAATATAGTGGAAAGTTTGTGTAAATAATTGTTTTATTATTTTTTCACATTTCACATAATAATTGAAGAAATTTAAACAAATATTTTTTTTATTTAACAATATTGGTTCATCTTAGACTTTTACACGAAATATCAATGAAATTACTTAGCTTTAAAAGTAGCACAATTTGATAAAATAATATTATCCCGTTCTAACTAGATGTAAGGCAAGAAAACTCCATTTTAAAACATGTATTTCTAGGAATATACAGACTGCTTTACTCGTTTTGCGATATACAATATCACTGCAAAAAGAAACCAAGCCAATAAATAATGCTTATTTAAATAATTTGTCTCACCTGATATAATAGAACATGGGGTAAAAAATCTCGAGACTTTTGAAGAAAAAATCCTATCCTTCAACATAGTTTGCTTCAAGAGCAATACAATTATTCCCACGGTTTTTCAACATTTGGATACCCTTCATTAGCTGCAGCTTCCTATTCATATAAGCCAAATCTCTTTCCCTGGAGCCACCTTTCCAAATTTGATAGGCTGAGATGAACGCATATTTTGCGGAGTTGAATAAGTCTTATTATAATAAGATCCCCAAAGCTGTTCACTTTGACTCTAGAAGACATGTTCAAATCGTTAAAGTGAGAAAATAAAGGAATACTAATGAACGGTAAACGATTAAATCACTTAAGGTTCGCAGATGATATCAGTCACCACACCAAATATTTGAACAACGATAGTGAAGATAACAGCCAGGAACTATTAATAGAAGGTGAAAGAATAAGAAAGGTACAAACATTCATATATTTAGTTCAAGAAATCGAAATATTCAAAAATAATTTAAAGGGTGACTTGGATAGAAGAATTTCCTTAGCTTGGTCTGCGTTCGGAAGGTTACAATCTGCATTCAAATTGGACATCCCAAATACAATAAAAGCCAGAGTATTCGATCAGTATGTACTGCCGGTGTTAACATATAGCATTGAAACGTGGGCTTTAAATAAAATATAATAAATAACCTCCATGTAACCTAAAGAGCAATGGAGAGGAGAGTGCTAAATACTGGACTCCAAGATCGTATTCCTAACATCGAGATACGAAGAAAATCAAAAGTGACAGATATAGTGCGGAGAGACCTATACAGACGACGATTAGATCAAAAATTAAATGAATTTAACTACGACAACCTCCAACAGATGTATGACCACATAAAAGAATACATCAAACAAGCAGCCCTAGAAGCATTAAGTAAAGAATACAACGAGAATAAGAAACATAATATTAGAATCTGTGAAAACACCAAAGAATCTACAAAGGAGAAAAAAAGACTATATGAAAAATGGCATGAAAATCATGTATAGACCACATATACACTATAAAACAAACAATGGAAAAAAAACTGGCAAAGAATAGAGAAGTTCATTTAGCCTTCATAGACAAAGATTATGGAACGCAATGAAAGAAATAGGCATTGACAAAGAACTAATATACGCGGTAAAAGCTCTCATCGAAAACAACACAGTGAACATAAAAATAGGACATAAAATAGGGAAGAGACTCCAAACATCAAAAGGCCTATTACAAGGATGCTCTACATCCCCCACATTATTCAAAATATACCTCGAACAAACATTAAAAAAATGGAAGCAAAAATGTAGTGGAATGGCAGTTCCAATACGAGAAGATTACTTATATACTCTAAGTTTCGCAGACGACCAAGTAATCATAGCGCAAGATGAGGAAGACCTCAGTTATATGGTAAGAAAACTGAAAGAAGAATACACTAAAGCAGGATTAGCAATAAACTTTGATAAAACGGAATATCTAACAAAAAAGGAGGGAAACGTGGAGAATCTAGAAGTCGATAACGAAACAATAATCAAAGGAACCGATAGATTTAAATATTTAGGTCCCATCATTTCAAAAAACGCAACATCAGAAGAAGAGATTAAAGCTAGATTAGGACAAACGCGGACATGCATAAGACAATTAAATTCGATCCTGTGGGACAAGCACATTACAAAGAGAAACAAAACACGCATATACAAATCAATAATACAAAGCATAATGACATACGGGTCAGAAACATGGACGATCAACAAAAGAAATAAATCTAAAATTAACGCGGTAGAGATGGAGTATTGGAGAAGATGTTGTAGAGTATGGAGAGAATAACAAATGAAGAAATAAGAAGCAGAATGAATATCAAAGAGAACGCAATAAACACCATTGAAGAAAAACGATTAAAATGGTATGGACACATAAGACGGAGCGAAGATAATAGGTGGATAAAGAAAATAACGGAGTGGAGCCCTATAGGGAAAAGAAAAAGAGGAAGACCCAGACGATCGTGGAGAGACGATGTGGACGAGGCTATGGAGGAGAGGGGTCTAACAGATGAAGACTGGGAAGATAAAAACGGATGGAATCAAAGGCTGAGAGAAGGAAGACAACGTCAGCTGTAGAAAATCCTTGATATATATATATATATATATATATATATATATATATATATATATATATATATATATATATATATATATATATATATATATATATAGTGCAACGAATATGTATATTAAGATGAAATTGGGCGGAGCATATCGCAAGGCTGAATGATAACAGATGGACACGCCGTATAGTTGAATGGAGGCCTAGAGAACAGAAAAAATGCAGAGGTAGACTATAGACAAGATGGACTGACGACATAAAAAGATTAGTAGGACGCGATTGGATGCAAAAAGCAAAAAATAAAGCTTGACAAATTGGGGAGGCTTACATCTGACTGTGGGCGGAATAAGCTAGTGATGATGATGATAATAAGGATAGGGCCGGCTTTAGGGCCGTCCTGAGCGTCACCTTTTTAGGAGCGCTAAATTTTTTTGGGTCGCCTCATTTTCAAAGACGCCAAATTTCCGTTATATTCGATTTTTTAATGTTATTATTGAACAATTCTAAAAATAAAATGATTAAATATAAACTGATTCAGGTTGATCAACACAAACAATTTGTGGCGACGTACTGTTATTAATAATATTCTGTATTAATGACACTCTATTTCGCGTGAATTATTAATTGATGTTTACACGATTCATTGATTATATTTCTCGATTTTGAATATTCTCGACTCTTTCATCTCGCATTCGGAACATTCTATTTTCTCGAGTTTTCTTCAGGACCAACATAAATAGGGACTTGGAATGATTTAGTGCATCAGGGACTCTCTTTTTGTTCGTACACGACTGTTTAGTCGTATACGATTAGGTGTTGTCAATATGTTGGAAATGCATTACGAATCGTAATGAAGAAATGGTATTTAATTGCATTTAATTTAATTTAGTTTTGGCCACTGTTAATCATGATTTTGATGTAAAAAAATGATAAAAATATAGAACAAAATTTACTATCGTATCATCATCATCACTGGCTTATTCCATCCATAGTCGGATGTAAGCCTCTCCAAGTTGTCTCCAATGAGCTTTGTTGTTTGCTTTTTGCATCCAATCGTGTCCTGCTAATCTTTTTATGTCGTTCGTCCATCTTGTCTGTGGTTTACCTCTGCATCCTTGTCTTCTCTAAGCCTCCATTCAATTTTACGGCGTGTCCATATGTTATCAGCATTGCGATATGCCCCGCCTAATTCCACCTTAAAATACATATTCACTGTATTACATCTGTCACTTTTGATCTTCTTTGTATCTCGATGTTAGGAATACGATCTTGGAGTCTAATATTTAACATTCTCCTCTCCATTGCTCTTTGGGTTACCTGGAGTTTAGTTATTATACTTTTATTTAAAGCCCACGTTTCAGTGCCATATGTTAATACCGGCAGTACGTATGGAACGAATACTCTGGCTTTTATTGTATTTGGGATATCCAGTTTATATTGTAACCTTCGGAACGTAGACCAAGCTAACGAGACTCTTCTATCCACGTCAGCCCTTAAATTGTTTTTTGTTATTTCGATTTCTTGTCCTAAATATATGAATGTTTGTACCTTTTCTATTTTTTCACTTTCTATTAATAGTTCCTGGCAGTTATCTTCACTTTCGTTGTTCAAATATTTAGTTTTGATCAAGTTTATTTTTAAGACCTATTTCTCGAGTCTTCCTATTTAATTTCATCTGCATTTCTTTTAAGTCTTCTTTTGTGTTGGCGATCAGAGTGATATCGTCTGTGAATCTTAAGTAATTTAATCGTTCACCGTCTATTAGTATTCCTTTATTTTCCCACTTTAGCGATTTGAACATGTCTGCTAGAGTTAAAGTGAACAGCTTTGAGGATATCGAGGCGCCTTATCTAATTCCTTTTTTAATTTTGATTTTATTTGCCTTTTTTTCAAGCATTATTTGTGATGTGGCATTTTTATATATTTATGTACTTTTCATCGACTCTGCTGTTACTTGGGGCGTTAAGTACTGCCTATATCTCTACTGAATCAAGTGCTTTTTCGTAGTCAACCATTGCTATCCACAAGGTGACCTTATATCCATTTGCTTTCTCCACTAGTAATCTAATTGTTTGAAGTGCTGCATCCTCGTCTAAATCCAGCTTTTTCACGTGATTGATAACTGTCTAATTTGTTCGTTTAATCTGTACGTTATGGTTCTAGTGAGGATTTTGTACAATACCGATAATAGGCTGATGGGTCTGTAATTTAAAAACAAATTAAATTTGTTTCCCTCTTTAAATATAAACACAATCAAGGCGTTTACCCAAGATGTTGGTATTTTACTTTCTATGAGGTACCTGTTAAATATAGCTTGAAGAGATTGTATTATCGATGCTCCTCCATCCTTTATCATTTCTATAATTATTTCATTGTCCCTTGGTTCTTTGTTTGTTTAGGTGTTTCAAACTCCCCCCCAACTTTACCGTTGCCAAAACCCCTCTTTCAAAGTTTGTTCTATTTTCGAGTTTCTGTACTGTCTGATGTCTTCTGTGATCTTTTTCTTTATTTTTTTTGTCTAATTCTGATCTGCAATTTGTAGGATCATTTCTTAATAATGAGATTTTGTGACTCTTTACTTAATTTTTGTGTTTTTTTTTCTTTTTTCGATGTTGCTATTTGCTTTGTAGTCATGAGTAGGCTGTTGGTTATATGTGCGTTTAGTTCATCAAGTTCTACTTGGTACTTTATGTGTTTTATATGATTTTCTAGTGCTTCTCGATATTCGTCTGTGTTTTGCTTTATTATTCCTGTTGGTGTCTTTAGCTATGTATGCGTTATCAATCTACGTCTCTCTTGCCTCAGATTTATTTTTATTTTTGATCTGAGCATCCGATGGTCACTGTCAATGTTTATCGTGTTCAGGACTGTCGTATCAATTACAATATTCTTTGTCTGTTACTATATATATGTCGTGCATAAAGGGCGTTTTTTTTCATATTCGCCCTGGGCGCCATTTCGTCTAAAGCCGGCCCTGAATAAGGGTATTAAAAAGTTGAAAAGTCGTTAGACTAAATCTATTGATATGCAAAGTGTCTACACTACCGTCAGAAAGTATTAGCCCACCTAGTTATTTCACTCCCAAGACAACCAAAACCCAGATAATATAATTTTTTTAAATTTTAATGAATTATTATTTATTTTCACATTATTTATAGTATAGAAAATCAGAAAAATATTCATGATGTGACCTCCTTTGTTTTTAATTACCGTTCTACAGAGTTTCGGCATTCTGTCCAGTAGTTTCTTCAGAGTTTTTTTTCGGTTATTTTAACCCATTCTGTCTGTAAAAGTTCCCACAAGTAATTTTCTGATGTTGGATTGAGTTTTCGAATACACCTGTCCAAATGGTCCCACAGCAATTCGATGGGGTTCAAGTCGGGTGATTGTGAAGGCCAAGTCGTCACTTCCAAGATGTCATCGGATTTCTATTGGTCCAAAAGTTCTCTAATTTGTTTAGCAGAATGTTTAGGGTCGTTGTCATGTTGAAAAATAAATTTCCCCTGAAAAATATCTTTTCCAGAAGGAAGTATTTGAGTTAGCAAAATTTCTTGATACTGTTCTTTTCGCATGATACCTTCTATCCTTAAGATTTTTCCAGCTTTATCGTTGCCAAAACAACCCCAAACCATTACTAAACCTCCACCATGTTTTACTGTAGGCAACTGACAGGCCTCCAACATCCTCTTGCCAACTGACCGTCGCACCGTCGATTTGAACCGAAAATTTAGAATTTAGATTCGTCGCTCTAAAGGACAGAATTCCGTTGTTCTGATGACCAATTCTCATGTTCTCGGGCCCATTCTAATCGTTTACGTTTATTCACTTGCCTAAGAAGTGGTGCCTCACTGCAACTTTCCCGTGTAGTCCACCTTCTGCTAACCTGTTCTTCACGGTTGTCACGCTGATGGGGATGGGCCGCTCCAGGTTTACTTGATCCGTGATCTCTGGTGCGGTTAGGAGGCGATTACATCTGCTGGACATTGTTAAAGCTCTGTCTTCAGCGGGACTCGTTTTTCGAGGCCTTCTTGAACGTTTTTGGTTGGGAATTCCATGTCCGCAGAAAATTTTTTTACGATGTAGTCCACCGTTCTCCTTTGCATCCGCATATCACTCGCGATTTGTCGGCTCGAGTGACCATTTTCATGTCTCACAATTATCAGAGCCCGATTTTCAACGGAAACTTCTTTCGTTTTTGGCATTTTCACCAAACCATTGGGCCTGTATCAATGACAAAGTACTGTTTGCGAATGGGTAATTTCCAAAAGGGTAGTGGTATTTATAGCATAGTTTTTATCATAAAATTTCACTAGGAATTGCCATAATCCCTAGAAACTTGAAATGAATTCTTACTTCAATTGGAATTCTCAGAAATTGCCTCAAAACGATTATCATGCAAAACTTGGAAATTTGTTCTAATTGGTGTTTAATTTGTGATTTCACCAAAAACGCTTATCTAAACAATTTTATGATGGACACTTGTTAAGAACAATTAAATTTACCTAAAATAATAAAAGGGTTTAATTAGGTATTAAATTTTGGCAGTTACATTGAAATTTCTAAGTGCAGTTACTTTCTGACCGTAGTATATGTCATTCCATGCCAAATCGACTACTTTTGACCCCGACCCCTTTCGATTTGGCTGAAAGTTTTTTTTATCTTTTTCTACCCTATGAAAAACGGTTCTTAGAATTTTTCAAATTTTTTTACCCACCTCAAAAAAAGTTATGAATTTTTCAAAAAAAATGGCTCTTTTTTTTTTAAATTGCCATAACTTTGTTAAAAATTGGCCGATCGAGACGTTTTTTTTTCAAAATTTTTGTAATTAAATGTACTTGAAAAAAATACAAAAAATTATTTAGATAATAAAGTCTATGAAATTTTTGTCTTTTTTGAGAAAAACCTCAAAAAAGGCAAAAATTTCATAAATTTTATTACCTAAAAATTTTTTTTTTTTTTTTTAAAAGTAAATTTAATTACGAAAATTTTGAAAAAAAAAAACCTCTCGATCGGCCAATTTTTGACAAAGTTATGGCAATTTGAAAAAAAAGAGCCATTTTTTTGAAAATTTTTTTGAGGTTGGTAAAAAAATTTGAAAAAATTCTGAGAACCGTTTTTCATAGGGTAGAAAAAGATAAAAACTTTCAGCCAAATCGAAAGGGGTCGGGGTCAAAAGTGGTCGAATTGGCATGGAATGACCCATATGTAGAAAAATAAAAAAAAATCTTGGGTTACATACACCTGGGCATTGCAAAAACTATGTATATTTAAACAAAAAATTTTAAAGGTTATTAAGTGAATAATACAGAAGAATGGTCATTATATATTTTTATTGTACTTTAAATTATAAGAATTTTTGCTTTAAATATGATTTAAATGTTAACATTATTTTTTATCGGGACCGCTCATGAAAACTATGGTGCCTCCTTGTTTGCAGGATAACTTCACAAAAAATAATCCAATCTTCAAAAATAAACATTAATCTTATAAAATAATGTAGTAATTAAAAATTGCCAAAGGGTTTTTTCTTTTAATAAAAAATTTACGGTGTTTCAAACTTTAGTATGCCATTTTCGACCAAAAAACATTTATGTTTAATTATTTATAAAAAAAAATATATTAGAAAAATTAAAAAAAGACCTCTTGACAGTTTGTAGAAAATGTAATTATTAAGATTTAAAAAAAAAGTAAAAAAATATTAAACATTGATTGAGTAATATTGCAGACAGTGTCTGAAAATAGGTAGCGGCACTAATCCGACGCCAGGTCACATTTAATGCTAGAACTTTGTAATGCAATGGAATTTTCTTAATTTTTTTTTTTTGAATAATTCTTGGAAGTATAGAGAATAAAAATCGGTAAAAAAATTAAATTTTTGAAAGTTCGACGTGTATGTAACCCCTTAATTTTGTGTTTCTTTGTTAGGTCGAGAACTTGTGGAAAAAGCCTCGTACATTGAAGAACATGGTAAAAAAGTTTCTCCACATAAAGTACCAAAAGACAAATATGGTTTATGTCACATACTTTTCTTTCTTGTGGGTATTGTGCATTTTGTGCCTATGAATTTTTTTTGCTGCATCCAACAACGTAAGTAGTTGTGTAAAACTGTAATTTGTTTAAAAAAACATATTTACAGCTCATTAAATGTATTTGTTTTTTAAGTTTATGAGGTTAAAGTATAAATTTGTCTTTAAAAAACCAGTAAAGTGATTTACCTAATTGTTTCCAATTCGTACTTCGAAATAATACTTCGTAAATAAGTACTGCATTTAAATTTCTGAAGGAAAGAGAAAGTAAAATTCTATAATATGACTGAAATCATACAGTATATCTACGCTCACCCCTTTCACCCTGTTTCTTTAAAACGATATACAGTAGGACCTCCGTTATCCGGGGTAATGATGGGGAGAGGGTCCAGGGATAATCGAAAACCCCGGATAAACGAATCACAATTTTTTATTGATTAAATGTGCTAGGTAGGAATGTTAATAAAAAACTGGGTAGAAGATATTTTTTTTTAATAAGAAACAACGTTTTACATTATTATTAATTTTCAATATGTATACAAATGTCCATAATACATATGCATTAAATTTTTCTTTAGAGAAAAAAATCGGTAATTTTACTTTGTTAGTGTTCCGTACGGAACACTTATAAGATCACTTCGGTGTCTGTCTGTCTGAAACTATTTGTCATAGAAAGTTGAAACTTGGTAATGATATAGGAATTGATGGCCTCATCAGAGCCATGTAGTTTTGAAAGTTAAATTTTGACTTAAGGGGTTAGTTTTGGGGGGGTGAAATCGGAAGTGAAAAAAATTTTTTTTTTACTAGGTCATCGAGTGTGGTGTCAAATAAAAGGTTGTGAAAATACGAGTAAAAATATATATATATATATATATATATATATATATATTTATATATATATATATATATATATATATATATATATATATATATATATATATATATATATAATATATATATATATATATATATATATATATATATATATATATAATGTAATACATGCGCGCACTTTTCTTTGTATTATTTTTAAAAAATCATGAAAAATCGCTGTCCACCCGCCTTATCTCAAAAAGTACTTATCAAAAAATTTTGAAAAAATTCTGGAATATTCTCCACGGGGTGTAGATTGAACGAAAATTATCACGAGTGCATTACCTTTAATAATTTATCTGGTATATAAAAAAAAAACAAAAATTTCAAAGTCATCAATTTTCAGTTAAGATTGGTAACAAACTTGTGTGTGTTTTGTGAAGTCACTGATCATTTTATACCTCCGTAACAAAATTTTTTATTTTAAATATAAAATAATAAATAATTGTGAGTCTTTGCTGGATTTGTGATCAGGAGCAGACTTTTCAGACTGATCTGCTAAGGTTTTTGAAGAAAGCATTTTCCAAAACAATCCTGATTCATCCGCATTAAAAATCTGACCGGGTGTTAAATTAAATTTTGTAACCAAAAAGTTAAAATTTTCAATAAATAATGTGGCTGTAACATAATCATCGCTAAGATTCTCACCTTGAATGTCCAACTGCCTAATACCGTGTCTTTTTTAAATTTGTTAAGTCATCCATGGGAAGCGGAGAATGACTCCTCTATTTTTAAATTTTCACTCACCATTGGCCCGGAAATAGGAACTCCCTCCGCGCGCTTTTGCATGAACCATTCATACACATCTTGATCGACGTCTTATAATGTAGAGGTCTTCATTGTTTTCCAAGAAAGACATGTCGTTTGGGCCGACGATGATACGAAGTTGGAAATGTCTTTTTTCTTCTTCATCATATAGCGAACGTTTTGCTCTCCAACTCTGAATTTAGCTGACAATTTTTTTATACTCTCATCTTTTTCAACTCCGTTTAGTATAACTAATTTTTGTTAAATTGTTAACACGACACGTTTTCTTTTTTACGACATTTTGGTTGTTTTAGGATGGAGAGCAAAGCACAACTGAGTAAATAATTTTCTTCAGCAGACAAACAGGGAGTTTCATGGAAACGACTTTAATATTACCGTTCCTGAAATATGCATCGAACTGTGGTAGTTTTCCGAAACATCTCGTTCTCCCGATACCCGCTTGCCGTGGTTTTTCCATTCTTTATTTTATTTTTTTTTAAATAAAAATAATACATACATATTTTTAAATACATAATAGTATTAAGTGTTAATAATAATCTAATTATGTAATATGAATTTTATTCATGCTTTAATCAGATAATACATAATTACTCCATCCGGGACCCCGGTTGATTGGAAGCCCGGATAATAGAACCCCGGATAATGGAGGTCCTACTGTAGTTCAAAAAGTACATAGGTGTACAAGTATGAAATGAGGATTTTTTTTTTCTAAAAACACCACCTACTATTCCCATATTGCAGTCAAGGATGCCCGATGTTGTCTTCAGACAGCGCATCATAAAGCGTATTTTAATGAAGCTAGACACCAAGAAGACTTCTGGCGCTGACGGAATACCTGCCATAGTTCTCAAAAACTGTGCAAGGGAACTAACACCAGTTTTCTGTAGACTTTTTAACCTATCCTACAGAAAGGGAATATTTCCGTCCTGCTGGAAATGTGCCACGGTTCAGCCGATACCTAAAAAAGGTAAGAAGACCTTGCCAAATAACTACCGACCAGTTGCACTGCTTTCAATAATATCGAAAGTCATGGAAAAGGTTATCAATGAGCATCTTCTAAAATATCTTGAACGATTCAATATTATTAGCGATCACCAATATGGTTTTCGTAAACATAGATCAACAGGAGATCTTCTGAGTTATGTGACACATGTTTGGAACAACGCAATTGAACACTTTGGAGAATCTCGAGCGGTTGCTCTTGGCATATCCAAGGCATTCGACCGTGTTTGGCACGATGAACTGTTGGCTAAGTTGCGCTCTTATGGTATGTCTAAAAGGTTCTGTTTGTGGCTCTCATGTTTCCTCAGAGAGCGTTCTTTACGAGTGGCGGTCGACGGATTTCTTTCTAACACCCTCACTATCAACACTGGTGTGCCCCAGGGCTCCATACTGTCTCCTACTCTCTTTCTCATTTACATTAACGATCTGCTGGAAAAGACCAGGAATCCAATCTATAGCTTTGCAGATGACAGTACGCTTGTCTCTTCATTCGCCTTGAACGCTCGGACATCGGCTGCTCAGGCGAATATCCGCAGACAGCAGGAGGTCGTTCAACTTAACAAAGACTTGGAAGAAATTCTATCTTGGGGTGACCGTAACCAAGTGGAATTTAACGCTACAAAAACCCAAGCGGCAGTTTTTTTCTAAAAAAGTTAACGTTGCTGAAAAAAAAAAAAAAAAAATCTTCCCCTTTTGCCGCGAACCATTCATCGAGCCATTTTTTCACATCTTCGTACAAACCAAAGCGCTGCTCAGCAAGTGCGTGACCCATCGATGCAAACAAGTGGTAATCGAAAGGAGCCAAGTCTGGTGAGTAAGCTGCATAGGGTAGAACTTTCCAGCTGAGTGCTTCCAACGTGTCGCGAACTGGTTTTGCTGTATGTGATGGAGCATTGTCAAGAAGAAAAATGACTTTGTGTTGCCTCTTTCGGTGTTCTGGCCTTTTTTCAAGCAGCGAACGGTTCAAATCGGTCAATTGTTGTTGGTAACGTTTAGTATTAACCGTTTCCCCAGGTTTTAACAGCTCATAATAGACCACGCCCCTCTGGCGATTCGGTCTTGCTGTCGATGTGGATGGTGCGCCTCTACCCATGATTTTTGCGCTTGGGATTCTCAAAATAAATCTACTTTTCATCCCTGTAATTATACGATGCAAAAACGACTTCCTTTTGTACCGAGCGAGCAAAATGTCACACGTGTTTTTGCGCTTTTCCCATCCATTTGCCTGTCGTTCTACTCATGTGGTACCCATTTACCGGTCTTCTGCATCTTTCCCATCTCTCGTAGCCGATTGGAAACAGCTTGTTGACTACCGCCCAATTGCTCGGCGAGTTGTTTTTGTGTTTGCGAATCATCTTCGTCCAACAATGCTTGCAATTCCACATCTTCGTATTTTTTTGGCGGTTTTCCACGTTCCTTGTCTGCAACATCGAAGTCGCCACTTTTGAAACGCCGAAACCATCGTTCACACGTAGCTTCCGATGGAGAATGTTTACCATAAGCTTCTCGAAGTAATCGGTATGATTCAACAGCAGTTTTCTTCAAATGAAAACAAAAAATTAATGCTATCTGCGAATGCTCTTTGTTCAGTATAAATTTCGACATATTGAACACAACAACACAGCACTATGCACACACTTTTCCAATTTATCACTCGTGCACATCTGACACTTGTTGATGACACGACAAAATGGCGGACTGTCAAAGCTTTATAGCACAAACTGCATTGGTGCACCATCTGTTGGAGTCACTAATACACGCGTGAGTCCCACAGGCAGTCCACAGAGTGGCTGGATCGTGAGAAAGCTGAGCGAAGCGTCCAAAAACACAAACGTCAGCTGGAAATGTGTTGGCACGTATTTTTTGGGATGCGCGAATAATACTAATCGAAGAAGAGCCGAACTCTCACCGGAAACTATTATATATGAATTGTTTCCTCATATGTCGTATTCACCAGATCTGGCCCCCAGCGATTATTATCTCCTTCCAGATTTAAAAAGGTGGTTCCAGGGAAAAGAATTTGGCTTGACAAATTATACTATCTAAAAAGAATTCGAATGTTGGAAGATCGCCGGAATAAATAAATAAATATGCCTTATTTAAAATCTGATAAATAAATTACTCCCAGGAAAAATTGCAGCAGGTGGAAATGTTCCAATGGGCAAACACCATCAAGTGCCTGGACATCCAGTAAGACAAATAATCCGTCTGGAACGACTAGGTCTGCACTGTCACCAAGAAAGCAAAGCAACTGCTGGGCAAATTATATCCTATTATAAATCGCTCCAGTAAGTTGTTACTAAGGACGAAGCTTCTAATATACAACACCATTGTAAAGGCAGGTCTTACTTACGCCTGCCCTGCATGGTGCCAGCTCTCCAAGACAAGGAAAGCACAATTCCAAACAGTGCAGAATAAGGCCGTGAGGATGATCACGGGAGCCCTATGGTTTATGAGGAACGGACAGATCCACAGAGACTTCGGTGAGCCTACTTTAAAGGCACACATGAAGAAAGCTCAACTTAAGTTTATGGACAAGGCGTCCCAGCACTCCAACTCAACCATGCCTTCCGATTCCCCCCACATGCCTGCCGCCAATTCCCGAGACCCTCGAACCCTTTCTCGGATGAAGATGTTTGCCCTCCTCATCCGCCATGACAGAAGAATGTCAAACTAGGTTAAGTTATCATAAGTCCTAGGTTAAGTTAACATTAAGTTTTAGATTCAGGTAGCATTAGTCTTAGGTTAAGTTAGGATAAGAAAATCATCAAGTTAGTATAAGACCACTATGCTTAGGTTAAGTTGGGATAAGCAAACAATCATTACACGTAATAAACAATTATAAATATAAGTAAGAGGCTATGCCTTACTTAGAATTCAATAAAGAAAATGGTCAAAAAAAAAGGTGAAAATGTGAAGTCTAATAGTAGTTGTTCATTTTTATATATTTATTTTCTTTTTAGTTTTGGTTGTACAAATTTCGAAATCTCTCCGACCCAACTATGTCACCAGGCAATAGGACATCGTTGCAGACTCATTTCGCTTCAATTTCTTTGATTGTTAATACGGTCCCGCTATTATTGTTTGGAATTTTAAATGTCGTAATTGCACATAAATTTAAAATCATGAACAGAATTATTTATACTTTGGTTATAGAAACGCTTTCGTTCTACATTTTGACAGTATTTGTCAAGATAGATACAGATGACTGTAAGTAGTAAAATTCAGATTCAAGATATTAATATTAATATAAAAGTCTTTGCACAAATGTAACATTACTAAGAACAAAATCAATATTGGGCCAATTTAGTACTTTCGGATATTAAGATATTAAATTCACGTCGATAACTACAGTCGATCAAGTAAAAACGAGTCGTGCACTGTTCATTAAAAAGTGTAATTATTTAAAAGTTTTCTACATCATTCGACAATAAAATATTGCTTTTAAGATGGTAATGATATTTAGAGTGCTCTAAATGTCATGTACAAGATACGAGGGCCTATATAGGAACAGAATGCCGCTCCGACCACTACCTGGTAAAATGACTTATTAACATCCCTTTCAAGACGAAAGATGAAAGCACAAACGGACCTACTTCACAAGGAATAAAATTAGAACAAGTGAGATTCAACTTAAATGGATTACATCAGCATAGCATTAAAACACTTTACCAAAAACTCAATGAACAATATTTGACAGTCCAAGCTAATAAGGCTTATGACTATACTTAAATCAATACACACAGCAGCTCAGGAAGCTCTAGGAAAACAACAAACCAATACACCACAAAATATTCAGCTTATCTGGAACGATGAGATAGAAAACCAAAAACAGAAAAAATAGCAAGCATACAATAAATGGATGAACACAAAGAACGAAAATGACAGAGCAATATACCGAGTAGAACAGCGAGAATTTAAGAAAATCGTTACCCAAAACAAAAAAGAAACCTGGGCGAGAAGATGCAAAAAAATAGATACATACCTGGGGGAACAAGATCATCAGCAGTATTAAATCAGTACGAATAGAAAATGAAAATAAGATAAATATAAATCCCATACACCTAAAGGAATGGCAACAACACTACTCTCGGGAGCTTGCTGAAATTAGAGAAAAATACATTATACAATCACCCACCAAATGTCAAGTTCAAGGACAACAAATACAAGTGACAGAAAAAATGGTATGGAAAGCAATTAAATCCATGAAGAATAGGAAAGCCGCTGAACCAGAGGGAATTTCAGCAGAATTACTCAAAAACGGTACAGAAAAGCTAATAATAATGCTGACACACTTATTAGGAAAATATGTTAATGGAGATATAATTCCCCAGATCTGGAAGGAAGCATGGATAACGTCAATTCAGAAAAAGGGAAGCAGAACTTACTGCCATCACTATAGATGTATACTGTCACAAGTACCTTCAGTAGATTATATGACAGAATCCACAGAAATATTATTGAAGAAGAGTATGGGCCGTGCGAAATAGAAGAACAGTCGGGGTTTAGAGCTGATAGGTCGTGTCATGATAATATATTTGCCCTTACCTAACTAAATGAGAAAAAGACCTCAACTAATAGAGAAGTTCATTTATTGTTCGTAGATTTGACGAAAGCGTATGATACGGTCCCAATAAAAATATTATGGCAAGTATTAGAGGTATCTCCAATCAACAGTACATCAATTACCGCAATAAAACAACTTTATGATAGGTCGTACTCCAAAATAAAACTAGCCAACTCGAATAGCTTCCTCGTGACCAAGGGTCTCAGACAGGGCTGCTGTTTTATCCTCAACGCTTTTTAGAATATTTCTAAATGAGATACTGAAAAGATGGAGAAGAGCATGTAGGGGACTGGGAATACAGCTTACAGACAATACAACACTTTACACGTTGTACTTCGCTGATGACCAGGTTGTTATAGCACAGGACGAAGAAGACCTTGAGTTTATGACGAGAAGATTGTTTGAAGAATATAAAAACTGGGACCTGACGCTGAACTACAAAAAAATCAAATATCTTTGCATAGGACGAGAAGAAGGCAACCTTACTTTAAACTCTGGCGAAGTAATTGAGACGTGCGAGGAGTACACTTATCTGGGGACAAAAATGGAAAAGAACGGCAGAGCAGAACGAGAAATAGAAGACAGAATCAGTAGGAGAAAAGTGGTGATAGGACACTTGAACTCTATCCTTTGGTTAAAGAACGTATCCCTAGAAATACATACAGATGTACGAGGCTGGTTTGAAAAGTCCGTGCAAAGTCCGAGAGATGGCACCACCGGCGCGTATCGAGGTCATGTTTAGTTAGTAGCATCTCTTGAATGAACGCACACCAAGTTTCAGCCATATTGGTCTATTTCTTTGTGTTTGGCATTCGTGTGAATCAAGGAAGTCGAGTGATTTTCAAGAAATGGACGAAAAAGAATTTCGTGTGGTGATTAAACATTACTTTATGAAAGGCAAAACGCCTCAGGAGACTAAAGAGAAGCTTGATAAACATTATGGTGACTCTGCACCTTTGATTAGAACAGTTTATAAGTGGTTTCAAAATTTTCGGACTGGCCATATGGGCACAAGTGACGCTGAACGTTCTGGACGGCCTGTGAAGGTTACGACTCCAGAAATCATTGATCAAATCCACGATATGGTGATGGATGACAGAAGAGTTAAGGTGCGTGAGATTGCTAGTGCTGTGGGCATCTCGACTGAACGGGTACATAATATTTTGCATAAACATTTGGACATGAGAAAGCTATCCGCAAGATGGGTGCCGCGATTGCTCACGCTTGACCAAAAACGGAATCGTGTGAAGTGTTGCAAGGATGGTTTGCAGCTGTTCCAGAAGAATCCGGAGGACTTTAAGCGTCGTTTCGTCACTGTGGATGAAACATGGATACATTACTATACTCCTGAGACCAAACAACAATCTAAACAATGGGTTACCAAGGGGGAATCTGCACCAAAAAAAGGCGAAGACCGTTCCTTCGGCCGGAAAGGTTATGGCGACTGTCTTTTGGGATTCGCAAGGGATAATCCTCATCGACTATCTGGAAAAGGGTAAAACTATTACAGGTGAATATTATTCATCGTTATTGGATCGTTTGAAAAACCGAGCTGCAAGAAAAACGCCCGCGATTGGCCCACAAGAAAGTCCTTTTCCATCACGACAACGCACCAGCACACCTCAGCAGTTGTGGTCGCAAAATTAATGGAAATAGGATTCCAACTCGTTTCACATCCCCCCTATTCTTCAGACTTGGCTCCCTCGGACTACTATTTGTTCCCCAATTTGAAGAAGTGGCTGGCGGGACAAAGATTTTATTCAAACGAGGAGGTGATTGCAGACACTAATGGCTATTCTGCAGACTTGGACAAATCCTATTATTCGGAAGGGATCAACAAACTAGAATATCGTTGGACGAAGTGTATAAGCCTAAAAGGAGAATATCTCGAAAAATAAAAAAGGTTTACCCCAAACAGATAAGTAGTTTTTTATTTTTGCACGGACTTTTCAAACCAGTCTCGTAAAAATGCCACATCACAAATAATGGTTGAAGAAAAAACAAATTAAATCAAAATTAAAAGAGGAATTAGACAAGGCTACTCGATATCTAGACTCTAGAAGACATGTTTACATTGTTAAAGTGGGAAAATAAAGGAATTCTAATAGACGGTGAACGATTAAATCACTTAAGGTTAGCAGATGATATCACTCTGATCGCCAACACCAAGAGAAGTAATACACGAAATGCTGACGGAATTAAATAATAAGCCTCGAGAAATCTATCTAAAAATAAACTTCACCAAATATTTGAACAACCAAAGTGAAGATAACAGCCAGAAACTATTAATAGAAGGCAAAAGAATAGAATAGGTACAAACATTCATATATTTAGGACAAAAAATTGAAATATCAAAACATAATTGGCTAGAAGAGTCTCGTTAGCTTGGTCTGCGTTCGGAAGGTTACAATCTACATTCAAATTGGACATCCCAAATACAATAAAAGCCAGAGTATTCGGTCAGTATGTACTGTCGGTATTAATATATGGCACTGAAACGTGGGCTTTAAATAAAAGTATAATAAATAAATTCCAGGTAATCCAAAAAGCAATGGAGGGGAGAATGCTAAATATTGGACTCCAGGATCGTATTCCTAACATCGGGATACGAAGAAGATCAAAACCACAGATGTAGTGCGACCAATATGTACGAGGCTGGTTTGAAAAGTCCGTGCAAAAATAAAAACTACTTATGTGTTTGGGGTAAACCTTTTTTATTTTTCGACATAGTCTCCTTTTAGGCTTATACACTTCATCCAACGATGTTCTAGTTTGTTGATTCCTTCCGAATAATAGGAATTTGTCCAAGTCTGCAAAATATCCATTAGTGTCTGCAATCACCTCCTCGTTTGAATAAAATCTTTGTCCCGCCAGCCATTTCTTCAAATTGGGGAACAAATAGTAGTCCGAGGGAGCCAAGTCTGGAGAATAGGGGGGATGTGAAACGAGTTGGAATCCTATTTCCATTAATTTTGCGACCACAACTGCTGAGGTGTGTGCTGGTGCATTGTCGTGATGGAAAAGGACTTTCTTGTGGGCCAATCGCGGGCGTTTTTTCTTGCAACTCGGTTTTCAAACGGTCCAATAACGATGAATAATATTCACCTGTAATAGTTTTACCCTTTTCCAGATAGTCGATGAGGATTATCCCTTGCGAATCCCAAAAGACAGTCGTCATAACCTTTCCGGCCGAAGGAACGGTCTTCGCCTTTTTTGGTGCAGATTCCCCCTTGGTAACCCATTGTTTAGATTGTTGTTTGGTCTCAGGAGTATAGTAATGTATCCATGTTTCATCCACAGTGACGAAACGACGCTTAAAGTCCTCCGGATTCTTCTGGAACAGCTGCAAACCATCCTTGCAACACTTCACACTATTCCGTTTTTGGTCAAGCGTGAGCAATCGCGGCACCCATCTTGCGGATAGCTTTCTCATGTCCAAATGTTTATGCAAAATATTATGTACCCATTCAGTCGAGATGCCCACAGCACTAGCAATCTCACGCACCTTAACTCTTCTGTTATCCATCACCATAACATGGATTTGATCAATGATTTCTGGAGTCGTAACCCCCACAGACCGTCCAGAACGTTCAGCGTCACTTGTGCCCATATGGCCAGTCCGAAAATTTTGAAACCACTTATAAACTGTTCTAATCGAAGGTACAGAGTCACCATAATGTTTATCAAGCTTCTCTTTAGTCTCCTGAGGCGTTTTGCCTTTCATAAAGTAATGTTTAATCACCACACGAAATTCTTTTTCGTCCATTTCTTGAAAATCACTCGACTTCCTTGATTCACACGAATGCCAAACACAAAGAAATAGACCAATATGGCTGAAACTTGGTGTGTGTTCATTCAAGAGATGCTACTAACTAAACATGACCTCGATACGCGCCGGTGGTTCCATCTCTCGGACTTTGCACGGACTTTTCAAACCAGCCTCGTATATTAAAGTGGAATTGGGTGGGGCATATCGCAAGGCTGATTGATAACAGATGGATACGCCGTATAGTTGAATGGAGGCCTAGATAAAAGAAAAGATACAGAGGTAGACCACATACAAAATGGATGAACGACATAAAAAGATTAACAGGACACGATTGGATGCAAAAAGCAAACAACAAAACTCATTGGAGACAAATTGGGAAGGCTTACATTCGATTATGGATGGAATAAGCTAATGATGATGATGAATTGGAAGCCCAGTTTCATTTATTTTATTAGCTGTGGTTGGTGGTTCGTTTGGTCTATCGTCGTTAAAAAGCTGTTCGACATAATTCTTCTACCTACTAACTACCATTCTATTGGCTACATGTTTTACTTTGATGTTAGGGGTCGTAATCCTCTTGAAGAATCCATTCCTTATTATTATCGACACACCACGTTTAGCAATCGCTATTAATGCCCCCTTGTAAATCCGGAGCATTTTCTCAGCGTTCAGATTTCCGATAAAGAAGAAGAGTCTCTCAAAACCTTTTTCCGGAAGACATCCCCAAACCTGGGTCTTCACAGAGTGTTTCATGGTACGCTGAACCAATCGGTTAGTGGAATTTCACCGGGCTCGTGGAGTCGTAACATAACCCCAAAATGAAGCTTCATTTGAAAAAATTACAATGCTCCAGTCTCGTTTTACGTTTTCTTCTGCCCGCGTGAGACGTTTCCCTCTGTGTTTTTCGCTGTGTGATTGCACTCCACCACTTAAAATCGTTATCCTGGAGATGAGTGCGAATCATTTCATACCACATATACAAACCTTCCTGCTTTAATTTTTGCGCCCCTTGGTGTAAAGTTAATTGAGAATTTTGGCCACGTTCTGGTAGATCATCAACATTTCTTAAGTGAGGGTAATATTTCGCCAACTTGCTAATAAACACTCTCGACTTGCCCATATTCTTAGCAGCCGATGTAGGCGTATTTTCGGACCTTCTGGATGATTACATAGGAACACAGCCTCCAAGCATGAAGCTTTCATGTTCGATAATGTACTATTTAATCATAAATAAGATTAGAAATGAATCTCTATACAGAAAGCATTGTTTGCATAAAAAAAAGGAATCTGTTTTACCGACTACAAGTTATAGGCTAGCTACCCGTTCTTACTTGACCGACTGTATTAAATTGATCTGATAAATTGTGATGCAGTAGGAAAGAAATAAACAAAAATTATTTTCATTATTTAAGATAATGATGTATCCAATTCTAGCCTTATTTGCTTATCGCGTCGTTTCCTTATGGAGGTCGGCGACCAGGCGAGCATGGTTCTGAAAACAGCCATTAGAGAGACATCTTTTGATTGCAATTGGGCCATTTTCTAATGTCTTTTGGTATCTGCCCTTAATTTTACCTTCAATAATCAACCATAGAATTTTTGCTCCTCTCATCAAGTGTCCAATGTGGTAGAGTTTTCTCTTTTGAGTTCATTTTGTTTCTACACAAAACTGAGGACTTCGTCCTTTGATATTTTTTATATGGCGATATGCGATGATAGTTACACGTATACAGTTTTTAGTATTTCGTATGGAATTCGGTGTCTCCCTGGTGTCACACCCGATTTTCTCCGAAACTATTTGACATATAATGATGAAATTTGGCACGAAATATAAGAATGGATGGCCCGATCAGAGCCGTGTAATTTTGAAAGTTAAATTTTGACTTAAGAGGTTAGTTTGTAGGGGGAAGAGAAAAAAAAAATAAGATCATCGAGTGGAATGTCAAATGAAAGAACTCAAAACTTTACCTAAATGATGTAATACTCGCGCAAACTTTTACAAAGAGAGCCAAAAATCGTTTCTTCTCTATCTCGAAAAGTGCTTATTAAAAAATTTTGAAAATATTCTGGAATATTCTCCATAAAGTGTAAATTGAGCGAAAATTATCACGGGTGCATTCCTCTTCTTATATGTGCCATATCAGGTCCCCCTGACGTTGGCTATCACCTTGCGACTCGGAATAACCTTTCGACGCTATGGATTCCCGTCTATTCTCGTATGTTTCTCAGCCAAGAGGCCTGCTTCCTACCAACGTTGCGTCTGCCCTCAATCTTTCCCATCATTATGAGCTGCAATAACTCACCATGTCTGCCACCAAGAACATGTTCCAAATACTCCAGTTTTCTGCACTTTACCATTGATAACAACTCTCTGCAGTACTTCCTGAATGGTGACATAAGCTGTCCATGGACTAAATATAGCATTTTAGCATTTTTCTAAAGCAGTTTCAGATTAATGCTATCATTGCAAAAGAGAGACTTCATTTTAATGAAAGTTGTTCTGGTTGCTAATTCTTAGAAATTTATGTATTTGCGTGTATGCTCTCATCTTTTCTTTTATAATTTTAGATCAAATTGGGTATTTTATATTCGTTATGTTTAGTTCAGCAATACTAACAGGTAAGTACGATATATATATATATATATATATATATATATATATAATATATATATATATATATATATATATATAAAATACAAAAACCAAAATTTTTTTGTTTTGGTTATTTATTTTTGGATATAGGTTTGTTCGTGGTTATTTTTATATTATAGAAACACAGATTTTTAATGACTTTTCATTTTCAACCTATTCTTATTACATTAATTATTGTATATTGTATTTTATTTTTATATTTGGATTACCTATGAAATTAATAAATGTTCAAAATTATGTAAAATAAAATATTTAAGATTTTATAAATACCCAACCTTTAATATTAAATAATGTATTTTATTTTATGAATTTTGAATTTGAAAATAGGCTACGCACCTCGAAATCATGTCGTTTCTTAAAAAGATCTGACCACACTAAAAGGAAAAAGGAGAAATTGTTTATGTTTTACGACTGTTTGCTTTTTTACAAGCTAGCCTTTTTATACCAGTAAAAGCAAACAGTTTTAAAACACTTCTGTATTTTAAAACACTTTTTGTTTCTCCTTTTAATGTT
>CM032449.1:23904207-23989078 GCA_019049505.1 Pachyrhynchus sulphureomaculatus
ATGTCCTAACTTAACCGTTTTCGAGATATTGAAGTTTAAAGATTTTCTAAAAAAAACTTGTTTTTTTTGCTTTTATATCGATTTTTTTTTATTAGAGGTTCTCGAGTGCGATTTTTTGGTTATTTTTAGTTAGTCTGTATGTCAAGTATCAAAAATCTAGCAGTTACTAGCAGTTTCAAATGGCGGCTTGTTAATGTTTCTAAATTACGAATTTTTACCAAGCCATCGTGTTGAAAGTACATGTTTTTGTCTCAAACCAATAGGTAGGTCTTCCATCAAATTAGGTAAATCGTTCCGCAAAAAATTGTCGTATTCCTCGCAATTCAAATTATCTGGCAGGAAGAATGGCCCAACCAAATAATTTGAAATTATACCCATCCACACATTTAAGCTGAATCTTGTTTGTGATCCTTTCGTTCTTTTTTTGTTTGGGTTGCCTTCCTCTTTAGAAGCCCAATAGTGGGCATTGTGGTAGTTTGTAAGACCGTCTTTGTCGAATTTCGACTCGTCAGTCCATAGTATTTTCTTAAAAAAAGATGCATCTTCGACATCGGTATTGAGCATAAATCTGCAGAATTCTAATCATCGCAACGGATCCCCTTCTTCAATGACTTGCACGGACGTATAGTGCTAAGGGTGTTGCCCAACAGTATGCATTACAAACCATACCTTCCACTGCGAAATACCAAGCTGTTGTGCGATAACATTTGTAGATGTGGCTGGGTCCACCTCAAAGAGACGTCGTATTTCGTTTTCTTCGTCTTCGTCAAAGATACGTGGTCGTCCCATGTCAGTCCACCGTCTTTGTACGGAACCAGTTTCTCGTAGTCTTCGATAAGTTCCATCAAATACGCTAACATCAGGTACACGACGAGTAGGATATCGCAGTATGTATTCATCACGTGCACGCGACGACACTCCTTCGCAAAATCCGTAACACATTAGGATGTCAGCATATTCCTCGTTGGTATACGTTGCCATATTCACAAGCAGAGATCAAAATCCAGTTGCGAGCCAATTCACAGAAGATGAAACACAGATATTTTTGAAAAGCACGGTATAGCACATCTACCACGGACGAATCGCATGAGCAGACTAAAAATCATTCAATAATGTTTAGTGAACAGAAAACGTCACTCTCACAGAGAGTACCCCGACCGGAAAAAATGCTTACCCAACCCTTTTTATTGTTTGAAGGTGCAGGTAGTAAACCGGTAATTGGTAGTATCTAAATTCTATTATTATGTTACTCTACATTTGGGCCTATTGAAATCTCATTTTCTTAGAATTTTCAATAGATCCAGTAGATATTATACCGTTTTAGATAGCTAAAAAGACGTAAAAGTTTTTGAAATAATTTGCAGAATAACTTCCATACATTTTTTTTTCTCTTTATTGATTTAAAGTAGGAAACACTTCGTAAAAATTCGTAATTTAGAAACATTAATAAGCTGCCTATTTGAAACTGTTAGTAGCTAGTTCAAATTTTTTTGATGATTTGACGATATAAAAGCAAAAAAAAAAAACATGTTTTTTTTAGAAAATCTTTAAACTTCAATATCTCGAAAACGGTTAAGTTTAGGACATCATGTCATAGAGTCAAATCGGTCAAAACGACCTAAACTATAACGCCCTTAATTATCTAGGACGACTTTCCCTGTAACCCTGTATATATATATATATATATATATATATATATATATATATATATATATATATATATATATATACATATACATATATTATAGATATCCTTTGCTACATGATATGGTTCCATATTTAGTGGTTTAGGCAGTGTATTGCAAGAGAACGCGCTAGCGGCAAACTTTTTTTCCGATTTGATTCACTATTATCGTCACTGCTTATTCCTCATGTTACCTAACTTAATAAAATATAGCCTATAACCTGGCCAGAGAACATATGCATGAATTAAAAAAAAAATACGTAAATCGGATAAGTGGTTCTCAAGTCATAAGCGCACTAACGGACAGATAGAGAAACGTTGAATTTTATATATATTATATTCTTTGCTACATGATATTGTTCCATATTTATTGGTTTAGGCAGTGTATTGCAAGAGAACGCTCTAGAGGTAAACTTTTTTCCGACTGATTCATTATTATCGTCACTGCTTATTCCTTTTGTTACCTAACGTAACAAAATATATCCTATAACCTGGCCAGAGAAGCACGTAAATTGGATAAGTGGTTCTCGAGTGATAAGCGGACTAATAGACAGACAGACAGAGGGACGTTACATTTTATATATATTATATATAGGAATTTATCTCTAATCTAAAGAAGTGTTAACTTATTTTTAGGTACTACTTCAATAGTATGCAAGAAGATCTTAAGAGAGACATGCCAAAGCCGAAGGAAATATTTGAGAGTTGCAAGTAAAATTCGAATCACTATTTTCATATACGTGATGATCGTCGTTAGTTTGGCCGGTAGTCATACGTCTGTTACGTCACTTGTGGTTTCTGAGCAAGACAGTACGACCAGTGACTGGTCTAGTAAGTAAAATATAATTGTTTTATGTGTGTATTAATAACTTGGTGAAGTCTTTTAGTGATGAGTAAGGAAACCCAAATATGCAAGTGAAAAACTTTAAAATATGCGCATAAATATGCAAATAATTTTCTCAAAATATGCACATAGATGTTGTAAATATGCAGTAAAAAAAATCGAAATAGACTTGAAAAATGTAAATTTCTTGTTTCACATTACATGATACGAGTACTATACAAATGTAGCAATAAAAAACCCATTTTAAATTTTCAACATACATTTAAAATTATTTAATAGCAGAGGATCTAAATCAATGGAATCAATAAAATCCCCCTTTAAAACATTAGCTACTTGGCTGACAAATTGAAACCCACTATTTTTTTCTATAACATTCCGAAATTTTTGAAAAATTTTGCTCCCAATTTTACCTGCGACATTTTCAAAAGCGACCTCACATTGTTTTATTAGTTGAACACTTCGGGTAATGGATCTAATTAGATTCCTCCATTTGAGTTGTGGTTTTAGAAGGAAAAAATTCGTTGAATAGAAATTTTGTTAAATAGAAAACTAGGTGCTTAGGGCAGGCAAAAATTAAAATTCTGCTTTTTACCTTTTTTATTGGATTACCTAGAAATACATACGTTTATGTATGTATTATATTTTTATTTTTATATATATTATATATATATATATATATATATATATATATATATATATATATATATATATATACGAGGCTGGTTAGAAAAGTCCGTGCAAAGTCCGAAAGATGGCACCACCGGCGCGTATCGAGGTCATGTTTAGTTAGTAGCATCTCTTGAATGAACGCACACCAAGTTTCAGCCATATTGGTCTATTTCTTTGTGTTTGGCATTCGTGTGAATCAAGGAAGTCGAGTGATTTTCAGAAATGGACGAAAAAGAATTTCGTGTGGTGATTAAACATTACTTTAAGAAAGGCAAAACGCCTCAGGAGACTAAAGAGAAGCTTGATAAACATTATGGTGACTCTGCACCTTTGATTAGAACAGTTTATAAGTGGTTTCAAAATTTTCGGACTGGCCATATGGGCACAAGTGACGCTGAACGTTCTGGACGGCCTGTGGAGGTTACGACTCCAGAAATCATTGATCAAATCCATGATATGGTGATGGATGACAGAAGAGTTAAGGTGCGTGAAATTGCTAGTGCTGTGGGCATCTCGACTGAATGGGTACATAATATTTTGCATAAACATTTGGACATGAGAAAGCGGGACAAAGATTTTATTCAAACGAGGAGGTGATTGCAGACACTAATGGATATTTTTCAGACTTGGACAAATCCTATTATTCGGAAGGGATCAACAAACTAGAACATCGTTGGACGAAGTGTATAAGCCTAAAAGGAGACTATGTCGAAAAATAAAAAAGGTTTACCCCAAACACATAAGTAGTTTTTATTTTTGCACGGACTTTTCAAACCAGCATATATATAATATATATATATATATATATATATATATATATATATATATATATATATATATATATATATATATATATATATATATATGTTTATATGTATATATATATATATATATATATATATATATATATATATATATATATATATATATATATATATATATATATATAATATTTAGTAGGAATTTAGTGATGGCGAAACGTGTTTTCTTGTAGGTTCGGAAGTTGTTAATGGTGGACGTTTTCGTTAAAGTCTTATTTATTTGGCACGATCGACGGGGGTTGATTATAAACTGTAATTTTTATAGAGAGGAAGGGGACATCAATGCAGGGGGAACGAAATTCTTTGATGAAAAAGAGGATCCTCTTGAACTGAAGGGGTGGGCACATACCCTCAAAAAATAAATGTCTGTCGTGTGTTCATTGTACTATATATACCACTTCTCTTCACCTTTTTTACTATTTTACTACAGCACCTTAATTTTTAATTACAGTGTAGAATATTTTAAATTTTCAACATACATTTAAAATTATTTAATAGCATAGGATTAGGGCAGGCAAAAATTAAAATTCTGCTTTGTACCTTTTTTATTAGGTTACCTAGAAATAGTTATGTTTACGTATGTATTTTTATTTCGTGGTTTCGTTAAATAGAAATTTTGTTCGTTAAATGGAACAAAAACAACTTAAATAACATTGAAAATAGCATCAACGGCAAAATCCTGACAAAAATTTCGTTATGTTTAAATATTAAACGAAAATGAAATACCCTGTATATTCAATAGGTATTCAAAAATTATACTTACAATTTTAACACATGTAGAACAGTAGATTTTTCCCATATCTATTCTTAGTTCTTTGTATGGTTTAATCCACATTGACATACTACTGGCTTTGGGCATTTCACTGTAGTAAAATACGACTCACAAGATAAAAAGCACAATTCGACGTAACCACTTTAAAAGCACAACCAAAAATGAAATCTAATAAATTAATAATACAATATGCTCTGATGGCCGTCTAGGGTTTACTGACTGGTTTTTACTGACCATAAAGTAATAAAATTTATTTGGGGAAAACCACCGGCGCGGCGCGGCGGCCTAAACATTGACCCGTATTCCGAAAAATGAATGAAAACGCCTGCCAAAGACCTACTTGAAAAATGTAAATTTCTTGTTTTACATTACATGATACGAGTACTATACAAATGGTATCAATAAAATCCCCCTTTAAAACATTAGCTACTTGGTTGACAAATTGAAACCCACTATTTTTTTCCATAACATTCCGAAATTTTTGAAAAATTTTGCTCCCGATTTTACCTGCGACATTTTCAAAAGTGACCTCACATTGTTTTATTAGTTGAAGACTTCGGGTTAATGGCAAATTAGATGCCTCCATCTGAGTTATGGTTTTAGAAGGAAAAAATTCGTTAAATAGAAATTTTGTTAAATAGAAAACTAGGTGCTTAGGGCAGGCAAAAATTAAAATTCTGCTTTGTACCTTTTTTATTAGATTACCTAGAAATAGTTACGTTTATGTATGTATTTTTATTTCGTGGTTTCGTTAAATAGAAATTTTGTTCGTTAAATGGAACAAAAACAACTTAAATAACATTGAAAATAGCATCAACAGCAAAATCCTGACAAAAATTTCGTTATTAAACGAAAACGAAATACCCTGTATATTCAATAGGTATTCAAAAATTATACTTACAATTTTAACACATGCAGAACAGTAGATTTTTCCCATATCTATTCTTAGTTCTTTGTATGGTTTAATCCACACTGACATACTACTGGCTTCGGGCATTTCACTGTAGTAAAATACGACTCACAAGATAAAAAGCACAAATCGACGTAACCACTTTAAAAGCACAACTAAAAATGAAATCTAATAAATTAATAATACAAGTATGCTCTGATGGCCGTCTGGGGTTTACTGACTAGTTTTTACTGACCATAAAATAATAAAATTTATTTGAGGAAAACTACCGGCGCGGCGGCGGCGGCCCAAACATTGACCCTTATTCCGAAAAATGAATGAGAACGCCTGCCAAAGACCTACATTATTATAAATTCCTTCAAATATGCACATATATGCTATTTTTAAAGCATTTATGCAAATATTTAGGAAAATGCATATAAGTGAAAAATATACAATATATGCGCTTTGCATATTTGGGTGTTCTTAGTGATGACTTTTAACACAAAAATATTCTGTTTTCTAGAGAGGTTCTTTACTCCAGTGCTTACTTTCTTTTGGCCTGATTTTTGTCTATTGATCGGCAGATTTTTGGCTACTCATTCTCCACTACAAGTAAGTTTTCCAAGTGCGGCACACACTGTGATTATAAAAAATAATCATAGATTCTTAGGTATTTAAAAATTATATTTTTTCAGTTTATTTAAACTTTTCTTGCTTTTTTTTAGAATCTGCCAGATGTTGGTTTTTATATAATTTCAATATTAAGAGTCGTAATATTTTTGCCACTTGTATGGTTCTGTAATGCACAGCCTAGAAGTCATTTATCTGTACTCTTTCCACATGACTATCAATATGCAATTATTTTAGGCTCATTTATGATTATCACTGGCTTCTTGGTAAATATGGGAGTGTTATTAATTCCAAGGTTTGTATCACATATATTTCTTAAATTTGAATATATCATAGTTTATATGGATAAGCTGAAAAGTAGCATGGTAGTAGAGAGAGTACATACACTGTCTGTCCCAAAAGATCCCGGACTGATTTTTCCCCGGTCTTTGAGCAGTGCCATCTCATAAAAGACAGTAGAAGCACATCTGTAAACAACACATTTGCAAGCAGTCAGTTGTGATTAGGGATGCAAACATCGTACTGTAAAACATCGATCTATCAATTTTAATGACTAGTTTGTCAATGTGGTTTCACAATTTACTGAGGCATTGTCGGGGTCTGATGGAAGCATTCCTGATCCAGTGGCATTGACTGCCTGCTTGTAAACAGTACGGACACTTTCTTTCTCACGCCTGCGTTGGAGGATGATCTAAATTAATTTATAAATAACCGGTCAAGTGCAAGTTGAACTTGCGCAGTTAGTGTTCCGTACGTTGATTGCTTTTAAAATAAAAAATGTTGTAACGGAAGTATAAAATGATCAGTGACTTCACAAAACACACCTCAAGTGAGTTTTCAACAAAGTTTATTTCTAATCTTTACTGAAAATTGATGACCTTGAAATTTCTGTTTTTTTTTTATATACCAGATAAATTATTACAGGTAATGCACTCGTGATAATTTTCGTTCAATGTACACCCCGTGGAGAATATTCCAGAATTTTTTCAAAATTTTTAAGTTTCAAAACTACATGGCTCTGATGAGGCCATCAATTCCTATATTATTACCAAATTTGAACATTCTGTGACAAATAGTTTCGGAGAAAATCGGGTGTGACAGACGGACAGACAGACGGACAGACACCGGACAGTTGGAAAGAACACGATAAAGTGGTAGGAAAATATGGCGAAGAAGTTACTAACGACAACGGAAGAAGAATTATAGAGATATGTGAACAAAACAACCTTACAATATTAAACGGACACTACCAGCATAGGGATATTCATAAATATACGTGGAGACAAACAACAAGAGATTTAAAAAGTATTATCGACTATATGATAATACGTCAGAGATCTAGATTAAACTTCCTAGATGTAAGAGTCCAAAGAGGGGCTTCATGTGGCAGCGAGCACTACCTCGTGAAAGGAAAGATAATCTCACGAGCAACACGGGAAAGCCAATGGAAGATACAAGTACACAGTACACAACAAGTGAAGCAACAATAAGATATAATACAGACACCTTACAAAATGAAAGTATCAGAAATCTATACAAGAGTAGACTGGACCAAAAGATACAACGGACGGGATTTGTTAATATAGAAGAAGAATATAAGTATATAAAGGAATGCCCACACGCAGCCGCACTGGAAGCATTAGGGTACCAAGAGAAAAGGGAAAAAAAAAAACAGCAAAAATCATATTGGTGGGATGAAGAAATTAAATACGAAATTGAAGAAAAACGGAAAAGCTATCACAAATACTTAAGTTCAAAGAGCACAAACGACAAAGTAAAATACAAAGAATCCCAAGCTAGAGTACGCAAAATGATTAGTGACAAAAAGAACAACCAATGGGAAAAGACATGCTCAAGACTCAACACTTACATAGGAGGAAGAAAAAGCACAGAAAGCTGGAGACTTCTTAAAAATATGAGAGCAGAACGGAAAAGAGAAATCACCAATAACACCAGAAAAATGGAACCAATATTTTACAAATATGCTAACAGAAGATAGACCAGAGTTCAAAAGTACCCAACATGGAAACCCAAATATAGTTATACGAGGATCCCCAATAAAGATAACAACATCAGAAGTTAAAGAAGTATGTAAAACGCTAAAAAATGGTAGAGCTCCAGGACCAGGAAACATCCCAGGAAAGATAGTAAAATACGGAACTGAAAAGCTATTTAGCGCTTTGAGGAACTTATTCCAAAGATGCATTAACACATCAGAAGTACCCGAGGAATGGAAAATATCATACATATCAACAATTTCTAAGAAAGGAGACAAAAATAATTGCGATAACTATAGGGAAATAACGGTTACAGGATCTGTTAGCAGAATATACGGAAAAATACTTAAAAATAGAATAGAAACGGAATACGCGGACGTAGAAGCTGAAGAACAGGCAGGCTTTAGAGCAGAAAGATCCACAATAGACCATCTCTTCTCACTGACACAAATCCTAGAAAAGAAAACCGCATTTGATCAGGAAGTCCATGTCCTGTTTGTTGATTTAAAATAGGCCTACGACAGCGTGCCCCTAATGAGATTGTGGGAAACACTACAACAGAGTAATGTAAGCACCGAAATAATTAAAGCCGTAAAATCCTTATACCAAGACGTAAGAAGTAGTGTGAAAACCAAATATGGTATAACAACAGGGTTCCCGGTCACAAAGGGTCTCAAACAGGGCTGCTGTATATCCCCAACGCTATTTAAAATCTATTTGGAGAGTGCACTGAAGAACTGGAAAAGCAAATGCAGCAGTATGGGATTACCACTGGATGACGATACTACATTGTACACGCTATCATTCGCAGATGACCAGGTAGTAGTCGCTCAGGACATCGATGATATGGAATACATGACACGAGAACCTATGGATGAATATGAAAAATGGGGCCTAGAAGTCAATATTAAAAAGACCGAGTACATGTGCGTCGGAGAACAACAGCAGGACTTAAAACTGGCCACAGACACACACATCAAACACTGTGCCAGTTATAAGTATTTGGGAACGAGAATATCTAGGGACGGAACACTGGAAGAAGCAATATTCGAGAGGAATATCCAAGGAAGAAAAGCGATTGCAATGCTTAATAGTATACTATGGGACAAAAACATAACCATTGAAAATAAGAAGAGAATTTACAACTCAATAGTGAAAAGTATAATAACTTACAGCTCCCAGGTGTGGCCATTAAAGGAAAGAACAGAAAAAATACCGATGTTGTCTTCAGACAGCTTCAGACAGCAATGAAGCTAGACACCAAGAAGGCTTCTGGCGCTGACGGAATACCTGCCATAGTTCTCAAAAATTGTGCAAGGGAACTAACACCAGTTTTCTGTAGACTTTTTAACCTATCCTACAGAAAGGGAATATTTTCGTCCTGCTGGAAATGTGCCACGGTTCAGCCGATACCTAAAAAAGGTAAGAAGACCTTGCCAAATAACTACCGACCAGTTGCACTGCTTTCAATAATATCGAAAGTCATGGAAAAGGTTATCAATGAGCATCTTCTAAAATATCTTCAACGATTCAATATTATTAGCGATCACCAATATGGTTTTCGTAAACATAGATCAACAGGAGATCTTCTGACTTATGTAACACATGTTTGGAACAACGCAATTGAACACTTTGGAGAATCTCGAGCGGTTGCTCTTTACATATCCAAGGCATTCGACCGTGTTTGGCACGATGGACTGTTGGCTAAGTTATGCTCTTATGGTATGTCTGAAAGGTTCTGTTTGTGGCTCTCATGTTTCCTCAGACCCCCCCCCCCCCCCCCCCCCCCCCCCTTTTTTGTTCTTCTTTGTTTTTGTGTTTTTTTTTTTTTTTTTTGGTTTTTGTTTTTGTTTTTTGTTTTTGAGCGTTCTTTACGAGTGGCGGTCGACGGATTTCTTTCTAACACCCTCACTATCAACGCCGGTGTGCCCCAGGGCTCCATACTGTCTCCTACTCTCTTTCTCATTTACATTAACGATCTGCTGGAAAAGACCGGGAATCCAATCTATAGCTTTGCAGATGACAGTACGCTTGTCTCTTCATTCACCCTGAACGCTCGGACATCGGCTGCTCAGGCGAATATCCGCAGACAGCAGGAGGTCGTTCAACTTAACAAAGGCCTGGAAGAAATTCTATCTTGTGGTGACAGTAACCAAGTGGAATTTAACGCTACAAAAACCCAAGCGGCAGTTTTTTCTAAAAAAGTTAACGTTGCTGAACCCGACATAGTTATGTCGGGGCACTCCATTCCCCTAGCATCGTCGCTCAATTTGTTGGGCGTTAGTTTGGGAGCAAATATGTCTTGGCATGAGCATGTTGCAGGCATAGCAAGGAGAGCTGCTCAAAAGTTGGGAATATTATTTAGAACGAGAAAGCTTTACACCCCACAGCAACTGTTAATTCTTTACAAAGCCCAAATTCGACCAACTATGGAATACTGCTCCCACGTTTGGGGCTCCGCTTCCAAACATACACTGCATTTGTTGGATTCTGTTCAGAGAAGAGCGGTCCGTCTGATTGGGGACCCGGAATTGACCGGCGGCCTTGATTCGCTGGAACATCGAAGAACGGTTGGCGACTTGAGTCTGTTCTATAAGTATTTTCATGGAAAGTGTTCGAAGGATGTAGCCAGCTTAATTTCTCCCAAAGCGGTGCATGTTAGAAACACACGTCGCGCTGGTGCTTCGCATCCGTATGAGGTTCAGCTTGTTACTCCGCGTACAACGCTTTTCAAGCAATCTTTTATATGGAGAACGTCATCCCTTTGGAATAATTTGCCTAGCGCTGTGTTTCCCACCGAGTACAATTTACAGCGATTCAAGAACCACGTGAATCGCTTTTTCCGCACTTGTGCCGCTCCTGGAGCGCTTTAGGGACTTCCCTGCAGCACGTGTGCTAGACCCATAAAAAAAAAATGGCTCTCGTGTAGCTCGATTACTTCCAATGTCCCACTCGAAAGCTATAATTTATCCAAAAAATGGATTGTACAAGAAATGATTTATATGTTTCCGACATTTCAATACAAAAGCAACAAAACAACAGTATGTAACAATAAACTACTCACCTTTTCTAAATTTACGATAAATCAGTCAGTTTTTCACAAAAAGTCGCCATGTTTCACAGCGATACAATTTTACAGCACACACAAGTACGGAGTAGACAAGCAAGTCAAATAAAACAATGAACAATTCGAACTAAGTTTTATATTGTAATTTGTATGTATTTTTTTTGGTCAACTTTATTTATTAAAACTAGAATAGGCAAATGGTTCTATGCCATTCAGCCAAGTTTTTTGTAATTTATATTACATTGTGACTGAATAATTATTAAACAAACTGAACGAAGGAAGGAACATTCAAATTATTGTTCATTCATCTATTAACAGGAAATCGTGCCATCTATCAATCTCATTTTAACTAGCTAGAGAAATATTTCGTGGGTCAGTCAATATCGCCAACCATAGTTGAAGTAGTATTAGAATAGATGGAGCTAGTTGAAATAGTGAGTATTTCCGCTAGACGTAAGAAACATCGCTTGAATTAACGTCGATGCATCGTTGTTTTTCGATTTAAAATATAGATGGCAAACATTGATGTTTTTTTGAGTATTGAAAACATCGAGGTATCGTTTGTATCACTAGTTGTGATCACTCAGTGCTGAGTAGTAGCGGTTCAAGCTATATGTGTCGTGGTCGTTGTGTCGCAGAAGTGTGATGGAGCAGCGATCAAATTGCATGTAGAACTATATAAAATAATTATGGGGACATGTGAATATTTGAACAAATCTTATGGTGATGATTGTTTATAACATTCACAACTATTTGGGTGGTTTAAACGTGTCTTTAAACTCAGTGCTGGAAATTAAATTCTGTAAGAATTAAAATGGTAAACGAATAGTAAAACTTTGTAGATAGCAATTTAATTAATAAATGTGAACTAGCAACTATGTTGGGAATGTAGAATCTTTCACACAATGACACTACTCAGTATATATCACCACTACAGCAAACAATTTATTTTTGCGCTCGACGCGCATGTTGCTAACCGTGTAAGCTTCGTCAGGAGCGATGATTGACTAAAGCTAAGCTACAAATTTATCTTATTTATACTTAGTCTAACATCTGAATTACTCAAGCAGAACTAATTATATGGGCGAGACCAGTAGAGGGGACTATAAGGAATAGGCCCTCTATCTTAGTAAACTACTTTTACATTTTATAATTTCCATACTTTCGTATGCGTTTAAGAATCTTCTAATCAGATAAATCTTTAATTAATCTTAGATTATCTAATGTTGCAGTATGATTAGCTTCAAGGGCATGTTCGGCAATGCTAGACTCTTCTGTTCTATTTTAAATGGGCTAAATGTTCTTTAAAACGTGTCTTAATTGACCTTCTAGTCTGCCCAACATATCTTTTAGCGCATCATTACAACTAATTTCATAAATGCCACTTTTCTCATAATTAGGAATCTGGTCTTTGGGATTTCTTAAGATATTTCTCAAATTGTCTGATGACTTATGGACTAAGTTGAAGAGTACCTTATAAACACATTATTCAAATTCAGTTTGTTTGCCAATATCTACAAATTCATAAAGTGACAAAAATTAAAATTTGCTCGAAATACGACAAAAAGGATGGCACAGCGACTATGAATAGCCGATACCACAAGCCCCTCACTATTTGGGCATGTGTAGTGCCACCCTGTAACGAACATATACATTAAAAATAAATAAAAAACTAATTGTAAAAATTCTAAAAAGTGTTGAGCGCGGAGGGATCGGCGAGCACGCAGCGAAACTGGCGGCGGAGACGCGGGGAGATGTATAAGGATAAACAGAGTAATTTTACATAATATGACATGGTAGGCAAGTGGTACCACCTCTAAAAGGATCTCAAATTATATATAAAGAAGTAGGTAAATATTACGTTAAATTAGAATTCTTTTGCTGGTTAATAAGTTGGTGTTTTACATAGGAAGAAAACTTGCCTGGTGATAATTGTTTAACCTCTTGTGACAAAGAATTCCACAAATGCACAGCAACAAAAATGAAGGACTTTTGAAAGGCAGCCTTCCTGTGTTGAGGAACTCTAAAAGAATTAATGTTCCTCGTATCGTGCGGATGCAGAAAAACACTAAATTGTTCTCTGAGGTATTGGGGTTGTCCAAATTGAAAAATTCGATAGAGAAAATTATACAAGTGACACCTTCTACGATTTTCCATATTTAAAATGTAGCTGTTATTTAAATAGGGTGTGATTCGATTTCTGAATGGAATGTTAAAAGAAAAGCGCATACAACAGTTCTGTATTTTTTGGATTAATCTAACATACTGGACTGACAAAGAGTCGCCATAGACAACATCAGTATAATCAAATAAAGATAAGATCAAGCTGTTGCACAAATAATATTTGGTTTTTGATGGCAGAAGATTCTTTAGATTATACAGTTTTTTTAAACGAATATAAGCTGCCTTTAATTTAATATTAATATGTGATTGGAATGAAAGAGATTTGTCAAAAATTACTCCTAATACTTTGGCCTCATGAACCAAAGGCAAAAAAGTATTGTCAATAGAAGGTCTAAAGGTGTCAAAAAGTATACCCTCTGGATTTTTATTACCGTTAAACAGCATAAAACAAGACTTCTGTGTATTAAGCTTGAGGCTATGATCATTACAAAAATTATATTTGTTATTTAGGTCCCTATTAAAATATACTAAAGAAATGCGTAACTTATTTAAAGGAAATGGCGTATATATTTGAGAGTCATCGGCATACTGTTGCATTTTTGAATATTCTATCGCCTTATCAATATCTGCCACGTAAAGAGAAAACAATAGTGGACCCAAGATGGAGCCCTGGGGCACTCCTTTAGTAAGCGTGTAATTAGATTTAATGGATTTAAAATCTTTTCTAATTTCTACACAGTGTGATCGATTTTTTAGAAAATGTTCCATAAAAATAACTGACTGTCCTGAGAAGCCAAAATAGTAAAGCTTTGCCAAGAGCAGATCATGATTTAGGGTGTCAAACGCCTTACTAAAATCCAAAAGAGCTAAGCAGGTGGTTTCATTCTTATCTTCATTGAAACGAATATCGTTCAGTAAATTAACCAAGCTGGTAGTAGTACTAAAATAAGATCGAAATCCCGACTGACAATTGGGTATTATTTGTTTACTATTTACATATAAAAACATTTGCTGATATACATGTCGCTCCAGAATTTTTGATAAAGTTGGGAGTATACTAATTGGTCGTAGGTCCTTTGGTTCCATGGGGTTTGTCACTTTGGCACATCGTTTAATAATAGCCTTTTTCCAGATATTCGGAAAGTACCGTTATTGAGTCCCTTGTTACATTTCGAATTATATGGTAAGGAGGCATATTTGGTCTTATGTGTTTCACGTGTAAAAAAGTTGGAATTCCGAATATTTAACCTGAACTTATGTCTATTTAATAACTTGTTTATTAAGTCATCGTCATAACCATTAACTTAGTTATATTTCTAACTAGCCGGGCCCGCGGCTCCGCTCGCGTGGACTTAAGTCACCACTATCGTCACTGCTTATTCCTTAATTTATCCAACGTAATGAAATATCTCCCATTATTTCCCCTTATCTTTCAATATTTCTCCTTATCTCCCATTATCTCTACATAATTTCGATTATCTAGGCTTAACTCTGCTCATCTCCCGTTATTTCTCCTTATCTCCCATTATTTCTCCTTATCTCCCATTATTTTTCTTTATCTCCCATTATCTCACCTTATCTCCCATTATCTAGGCTTATCTCGACTTATCTCTCAATATTTCTCTTTATCTCCCATTATTTCCCCTTATCTTCCATTATCTCACCATAACTCCCATTATCTAGACTTATCTTGGCTTATCTCCCATTATTTCTCCTGATCTCCCATTATTTATATGTATCTCCCATTATCTCACCTTATCTCCCATTATCGAGCGTTATCTCGACTTATCTCCCATTATTTCTCCTTATCTCCCATTATCTAGGCTTATATTATATAGAACATATGTTTAAATTTATAAAAACACGTAAATCGGATAAGGGGTTCTCGAGTGATAAGCGCACTAACGGACAGACACACAGATAGAGAGACGTTGCATTTTATATATATTATATTCTTTGCTACATGATATTGTTCTATATTTAATGCTTTAGGCAGTGTATTGCAATTGAACGCGCTAGCGGCAAACTTTTCTCCGACTTGATTCACTATTATCGTTACTGCTTATTCCTTATGTCACCTTATGTCAGTGGCTATATCCTATAACCTGGCCAGAGAACATATGTATGTTTAACAAAAAAGCACGTAAATCGGATAAGTGGTTCTCCTTTGATAAGCGCACTAACGGACAGATAGACAGACAGAGAGACGTTGCATTTTATATATATTATAGATGTAATAAAATATATATATATAACCTGGTCAGAGAACATATGTATGAATTTAAAAAATCACGTAAATCGGATAAGTGGATCTCGAGGGATAAGCGCACTAATGGACAGACAGACAGACATAGAGACGTTGCATTTTATATATATTATAGATATAGATTATTATTATTATTATGTAACCTGGCCAAAGAATATATGTATAATTTAAAAAAAAGACACATAAATCGGATAAGTGGTTTTCGCGTGATAAACGCACTAATGGACAGACAGACAGACAGAGAGACATTGCATTTTATATATATTATAGATTGTAGATTATAGATATTCTCTGTTACATAATATTGTTCCATATTTAATGGTTTAGGCGGTGTATTGCAAGGCAACGCGCTAGCGGCAAACTTTTTTTTCCGACATCATTCACTATTTTACGTCACTACTCATTCCTTATGCTATCTATCGTAATAAAATATAGCCTATAACCTGGCCAGAGAACATATGTATGTTTAAAAAAAAAAAAATACGTAAATCGGATAAGTGGTTCTCCAGTGATAAGTGCACTAACGGACAGACAGACAGACGGACAGACAGACAGAGAGACGTTGCATTTTATATATATTATAGATATTAACAGGAACATTAAGCGGAAAGGTGACCAAACGATGAATTAAAAAATGTAATGCAGCTAATTCATGTTGTTTGCAATAAAATGAATCATTAGGAATATATCTGTTACTGTGTCTTCTCTACAGACATCCAATTCTAACTTATTATTTTTTTAATAATTAAAATATCTAGAAATGGCAATTGTCCTTTATTCTCAATTTCGTAAGTAAATTTAATGGAATCATATGCTATTCAATTTGGAAACAAAACCATCTATATTTGCTTTTTTTGTATCAATTATCGCTCCTGATAAAGATAACATGGTTTGCGCGTCGAGACCAAAAATAAAGTGTTTGGTGTAGTGGTGATACATACTGAGTACTGAACTAGCAAAATAAAATTTGAACGTGACTTGATAAATATTTTTGATGCAGACGACGTATTTATTATATTGGAAAATATAATGCGCAATACTTTTTAAAATCGATTACGCACAATGATAGCGTTGCGATAAATTGCCACTTAATTAAAAAATATTAAGGATGTATTCAGTTATTAGAAGAGGCTCTCTTAACAAACAGCTGTTCCCTATAGAGTTCACCAAATAATTATACTATGTGATTAGTGCAGTAAAAAAGGTCAAAATAATGATGAGACAGGCATACTTTAGATATAGCAATATTATGATTTTATCCTCTCTGAGGTATCACCAGGACTATTGTCCTGAGTTTCGGACTTTGAAAAACTTGTACTCTTTTGTTTATAAATAATTTAAATTTTCAAAACGCGTTCTTTGAACGTAAAATGTGAATAACTCCGGTTATATAAGTCGGATCAAGACAAATAAAAACAAAGTCTTCCTATTCAAATTTCCAACAAATTCCCGTTGATTTTAAGTCTCTGAATTGCGTACATAACCTACAAAATTGAAAAACAGGCAAAAAACCGTCTTTTTTTTCAATTTATTGTACACTAAGTTGGGAATGTGGAATCTTTGGCACAATGATACTACTCAGTATATATCACCACTACATCAAACACTTTATTTTTGCACGCGACGCGCGTTTCGCTAACCATGTTAGCTTCATCAGGAGTGATGATTGACTAAAGCTAAACTACCAAATCTACCCTATTTATACTTAGCCTAACCCTTGAATTACTCAAGCGGAACTAATGACATAGGCAAGGCTATCAGTTCCGATCAAGTAACCAGTAGAGGAGACTATAAGGAATAGGCCCTCTGTGTTTGTTTAAACTACTTTTACATTTTATGATTTCCATACTTTCGTATGCATTCAACAATCTCCTATCAGATACATTTTTTATTAATCTTAGATTATCTAATGTTACAGTATGATCAGCTTCAAGAGCATGTTCGGCAATGCTAGACTTTTCTGTTCTGTTGTATTTTAAGTGTGCTAAATGCGACCCATTGTTTCATCGGTCGGATCACCCACATATTTAATATCCAAATGGTTATCAAAAGAACTTGAGAAGTTACCATTAAATACTTTCGCAGTGAAGAATTCGTTTAGAATTCATTAATAAAACAAAAAATCTAGTTCTTAATGAAGGTGAAGTCTTAATTTCTTTTGATGTTAGTTCTTTGTTCCCAAGTGTGCCAATTCCACAAAATTTACAATATCTCGAAGAATTACTTAGAATGAATGACTTTGAAGACGAAATTATTCGTGAATACTTAATATTATCTAAACTCTGTATGGAACAAAATTATTTCCAATATAACAATCAATTTTATGTTCAGAAAGAAGGAACAGCTATGGGTAATTGCTTGTCACCTTTCATAGCCAATTTATTCATGAGTAAGTTTGAAATCGAAGCCAGTCAAGGATTCGAATATTTCCCTAGGGTATGGTATAGGTATGTGGATGATATTTTCGCGATTTTTGATACAAAGAAAGCAAATATTGATGATTTTGTTTCCAAATTAAATAGCCGGTATGATTCCATTAAATTCATTTACGAAGTTGAGAACAAAGGACAATTGCCTTTTCTAGATATTTTAATTATTAAAAATAATAATAGATTAGATTTTGATATCTATAGGAAGGACACAGTAACAGATAGATATATTCCTAATGATTCATTTCATTGCAAACAACATAAATTAGCCTCATTACATTTTTTAGTTCATCGTTTGGTCACTTTCCCTCTGAATAGAGTAAACTTTAATAAAGAAAGAATCGTATTAGAAATATAACTAGAGTTAATGGTTATGACGATGACTTAGTAAATAAGCTAATAAATAGGCATAAGTTTAGGTTTAATATTCAGAATTCCACCTTTTTTACACGCGAAGAAAATAACACCAAGTATATCTCCCTACCATATAATCCGAAATATAGCAAGGGACTCAATAAGGTATTTAATAAGGTAGGCCTCACCTTAGTCTATAAGTCATCAGACAATCTGAGGAATATCTTAGGAAATCCCAAAGATAAGATTCCTAATTGTGAGAAAAGTGGAATTTATGAAATTAGTTGTAATGATTGTGACAAAAAGTATGTTGGGCAAACTAAAAGGTCAATTAGAACACGATTTAAAGAACATTTAGCACACTTAAAATACAACAGAACAGAAAAGTCTAGCATTGCCGAACATGCTCTTGAAGCTGATCATACTGTAACATTAGATAATCTAAGATTAATAAAAAATGTATCTGATAGGAGATTGTTGAACGCATACGAAAATATGGAAATCATAAAATGTAAAAGTAGTTTAAACAAAGACAGAGGGCCTATTCCTTATAGTCCCCTCTACTGGTTACTTGACCGGAACTGATAGCCTTGCCTATGTCATTAGTTCCGCTTGAGTAATTCAAGGGTTAGGCTAAGTATAAATAGGGTAGATTTGGTAGTTTAGCTTTAGTCAATCATCGCTCCTGATGAAGCTAACATGGTTAGCGAAACGCGCGTCGAGTGCAAAAATAAAGTGTTTGGTGTAGTGGTGATATATACTGAGTAGATTTATTGTACAGGTCAATTAAGTAAACCGATCGACTTTTTTTTTTATGGGTCTAGCACACGTGCTACTGGGAAGTCCCTAAAGCGCTACAGGAGCGACACGTGTGCGGACAAAGCGATTCACTTTGTTCTTGAATCGTTGCAAATTGTACTCGGTGGGAAACACAGTCCTGGGCAAATTATTCCAAGGGATGATGTTCTCCATATAAAAGACTGCTTGAAAAGCGTTGTACGAGGAGTAACAAGCTGAACCTCATACGGATGTAAAGAATTAGCGCGACGTGTACTTCTAACATGCACCGCTCTGGGGAGGAATTAAGCGGGCCACATCTTTCGAACACTTCCCATGAAAGTACTTGTAGAATAGGCTCAAGTCGCCAACCGTTCTTCGATGTTCCAGCGAATCAAGGTCGACGGTCAGTTCCGGGTCTCCAATCAGACGAACAGCTCTTCTCTGAATAGAATCCGAAATAATATTCCCAACTTTTGAGAAGCTCTCCTTGCTCTGCCTGCAACATATTCATGTCAGGACATATTTGCTCCCAAATTAACGCCCAACAAATTGAGTGACGATGTTAGAGGAATGGAGTGCCCCGACATAACTATGTCGAGTTCAGCAACGTTAACTTTTTTAGAAAAAACTGCCGCCTGGGTTTTTGTAGCGTTAAATTCCACTTGGTTACTGTCACCCCAAGATAGAATTTTTTCCAGATCTTTGTTAAGTTGAATGACTTCCTGCTGTCTGCGGATATTCGTCTGAGTAGCCGATGACCGAACGTTCAAAGTTCAAAGCTGTAGATTGGATTCTCGGTCTTTTAATGTAAATGAGAAAGAGAGCAGGAGACAGTATCGGCTTGAAACTTTCAGAAAATATGCCTTTTGTTATAGCAAAAATACTCTGAAATTTTGGTACAAAAATATTGAACCCAGTGGGTGCAATTGAATTTGTTATTTAAAATTTGAATTTCCCCATTTCATGCCATTTGTTCCAAAATGCACCCCTTTTTTCAGAATTTAGGTCTCAACACCATAACAAATAGATGCTTATACTGCACTATGTCGGCGACTTACTAAGTCTATTCAAACAGAGCGGCACAGCATGGTTGGCACTTATTGCAGAAACGCACCTTTCTTGAGCTTACTGCTTGAAGGCATAGATGGCAGCATTGGTGTAACAACTAAAAATGAAACGAAAAGAATCGTATTTTTAGAAGTTACCAAAAGTGTTCTTCGTATTTGTTCGCTTTGCAAAATTTAATTATTTTTATACACATAACACATATTTTTATATACATAACAAATGCGTTTAATAAGAAGTGTAGTTATTCAATATTAATATTCATAGGTAAATTTTCAAAAGTATAACTGTCTCTGCGTTGCTCGAGTATGATTAATTTTTGAAAAATGTCTTCTGCTACAATGTCGCTTTCATCATCTATGATTGGAAATACAAAAACACAACCTTCTCCGGTGTTCTTCTTTCTTAGAAACACATGTATCCTTGTTTACTAATAAATTTTTCCTAGTGGAGTTATTTACAGGAACAGCAATGATCCCAAATTCGTTAACTTGTAGTTCTGCAGTTGTCTTCGCCTTCTTTTGACTTTGTATGAGTGTTTTCAATGGCATTGACTCCGAATCCGAATCACATGAAGGATCACTCTCGAAAGCAACAGACTGGGAAGATTTTGTAGTTTTTTTTGACAACCTGAAGTTGAAGGTCTTGCTAGAGCTGCATTTATATCCTCTTTACTAATTTCTTGACCAAGTGGTACATTTATCCGCTTTCGTTTTCCTTTTTCGTTATTTTCCTGAGGTTTTCTGTTTTCTTTTAAGAAATCCAATAAAGATTGATCAAGCATAGTAGTACCTGTTTCTTCATCACTCCTCATATGATTTGCTAAACGTTTGATAACTTCTTGCGGATTGAATGGAACTATTCCACATCCTTGAAATCCAGAAAGAATATTTGCTTCGGACTTAGCTTGAATGAACTGTTTTTTTTTCTAAAAAAAACATGTTAAATTCGGAAGAATGATAAAAAGTGCTTTATTCAAAGTATGCTCCATCGCTTGTTATACATTTTTCCCATCTTTCGGGCAATTTGTGAATACCACGCCAGTAAACATCTTCCGCTTTTGCTGCGAACCATTCATTGAGCCATTTTTTTCACATCTCCATACGAACCAAAGCGCTGCTCAGCAAGTGCGTGACCCATCGATACAAACAAGTGGTAATCGGAAGGAGCCAAGTCTGACGAGTAAGCCGCATGGGGTAGAACTTCCCAGCTGAGTGCTTCCAACGTGTCGCGAACTGGTTTCCCGTATGTGATGGAGCATTGTCATGAAGAAAAATGACATTGTGTTGCCTTTTTCGTTATTCTGGCCTTTTTTCAAGCAGCGAACGGTTCAAATCGGTCAATTGTTGTTGGTAACGTTTAGTATTAACCGTTTCCCCAGTTTTTTAACAGCTCATAATAGACCACGCCCCTCTGGTCCCACCAAACACAAAGCATCGTCTTTCTGCCAAAGCGATTCGGTCTTGCGGTCGATGTGGATGGTGCGCCTGGGTCTACCCATGATTTTTTTTGCGCTTGGGATTCTCAAAATGAGTCCACTTTTCATCCCCTGTAACTATACGATGCAAAAACGACTTCCTTTTGTATCGAGCGAGCAAAATGTCACACGTGTTTTTTGCGCTTTTCCATTTGCTTGTCGCCCAACTCATGTGGTACCCGTCTACCGGTCTTCTGAATCTTTCCTATCTGTCGTAGCTGATTGGAAACAGCTTGTTGACTAACGCCCAATTGCTCGGCGAGTTGTTTTTGTGTTTGCGAATCATCTTCGTCCAACAATGCTTGCAATTCCACGTCTTCGTATTTTTTTGGAGGTTTTCCACGTTCGTTGTCTGCAACATTGAAGTCACCACCTTTGAAACGCCGAAACCATCGTTCACATGTATCTTGCAATGGAGCATGATCACCATAAGCTTCTCGAAGTAATCGGTATGATTCAACAGCAGTTTTCTTCAAATGAAAACAAAAAATTAATGCTGTCCGCGAATGCTCTTTGTTCGGTATAAATTTCGACATATTGAACACAACAATACAACACTGTGCACACACTTTTCCAATTTATCACTCGTGCGCGTCTGACACTTGTTGATGACACAACAAAATGGTGCAGTGTCAAATCTTTATGGTACAAACTGCATTGGTGCATCATCTGTTGTCTGAAATCCGTATTTCATACTTGTACACCTGGTAAGTTTACTAAACTATCGGCATACAGTTGTTTTCTATGGAGCAGATATGCCACTAGACTTCTCAAGCTATTCTTGGGTTCTGGCTGTATTTTTTTCTATCAAGAAGCAACACACGAAATTATTTTTGTTCCATCGTTTAGCAAAAATCAAGAGTAGCGTCACTCAAACAACTGTAACTCGCAACTAATAGACAAAATGTCATGAAAACTTTACACGAATCTTCTGAGAGTTGACACTAACTCAAAATCATATGTTTTTTGGTTTGTGCTGCCATCTCTTGGAAAGTCTCAGGACTTTTCACCCCACGTAAGAAAGTATAACTGCTATATGTGTATATTGACTTTCATTTTCAGATTACTATTTAAAAAAAAAATAAGATAAATCTGGTTTTCCTACTAAATACTCGATATGATCTGACCACGATAGGACTGAATCTATATTCACATCCAAGATCTTAGTCATTTTTAACAATTACACAGGGGAACAGCTGTTTTGGTGTCGAGGTTTTTTGAACTGATTCTATATCAATTTGATGTCCTGAATTCAAATAACGTATTCATTTGTACCTAGGAGCTCAAATTTTTAAGATATACAATTTTAGAGAATATAAGTTACATTATTGTAACTCAAATCCGTAAGTGTAGTAAACAAAAGTAGATACGAAATTTTTATTTTAGTTATACAAAATACAATATTATGTCGTACTTACAAACAAAAAAAAAACATTGAAGAAATGAAATAGTCACTCAACACTTGGAAAGCTTCTTTTCCGCGACATTCTTGAATGTTTTTTTAAACAGTCCCTTTTTAAACTCCAGCAGTAATCTGCCATCATGTGCATGTCCCATCTTCCTTGGTAGCGGTCCTCCATAACTTTAATATCTTGGTGAAATCTTTCACCTTGTTCCTCACTCATGTCTCCTAAATTTTCTGGAAAACGGTCTAAGTGGCTGTGTAAATAGTGTATTTTAATACTCATATTGCACCCTAAGGATTTGAAACTATTAAGCATCTTGTTAACCATTTCAACATAGTTTTGAGCTTTATGTTTGCCTAGAAAATTTTCTACAACTGCAACAAATGATGTCCAAGCTTCTCGTTCAACTTGATTCATTGAATTTATGAAGGCAGGATCCTTAATTAATTGTCTTATTTGTGGGCCGTCAAATATCCCTGCTTTGAGTTTTTTCTGTGCTCAACTGATGCATTTTTACCCCTATATATGCAAAATAAGACCTATTCTTATCAAGAGCCTTTACAAATTGCTTCATTAAGCCCAACTTTATATGTAACGGAGGAAGTATGATTTTTTCTCTTTCAACCAAAGCGTCGTTAATGACATTCTTTTCCCCAACGTCCATGTTTTTCTCTTTGAGGCCAATCTTTTCTAACCCAGTGGTGTGTTTTGTCCCTACTATCCCAGAGGCACAAGAAACACGGATATTTCGTGTAACCACTTTGCTACCCAAGAAGAAAGTTTACCATTTTTAAGTCTACACAAATCATCCATTGATGTTCGTAATACTTTATCTTCTGCAAGACCAAAGCTATGGTATTATATTCTTCTTTCAGTTTCGTTGAGTGAGCTAGTGGTATTGAACCATATTTATTCCCATTATGTAGAAGGACACATTTTAAACTTCGCTTTGAACTGTCAATAAATAGGCGCCAATCATCTGGAATATATTCAGAAAGTCCCATTTCTTTCATGAGTCCCCTAATTTCGTGACAAAATACAAGATTGTCTTCTTGAGAAAAGAATGGTAGCAGATCTTTTTCTCTTGTACGGTAAAAGGTAATTTTGGTTCCTTGTTCCAGTAAATTTTTGTCGTTCAACCTAGAAGCCAGTACTTCAGAAACTTTTTTCGATAAATTGAGATCCCTGGTGAGATCATTTAATTCATTTTGATTAAAGCGTTGAGGAACTGATGACGTCCCCTCATAGTCACTGTTAGTTTCATTAGCATCAGAACTTTTATTAGCATCAGAAGAGCGATCAGAGGGAAAATATTCGTCATCAGAGATATGTGGTAGCTGATGAAATGTTGGAATCGGTATTTCATCTGGGTGCGGGATAGGGCGTATTGCCGAGTCTAAATTGGGATAAGTCCACTTACTGCGGTTATTTCGATTGATTCCATTAGTATTTAGTAAACAGTCAGTAATAGTTTGTCTGTTTTGTTGAAACATGTATTCTCCGCATATATAGCAAAACACATCAGGTTGATTTACACAACTTCTTCTTGAACTGGAACCTGAACTCATTTTAATTCTGTTCAATAACACAAAAACACTCTTTTCTTAACATAAAATAACACGCCGAATTCGATCTACTCTCATTAGTAAGAACGCACAAACTGACGAGACTTACCCGAGTTAGGTGATTAAAAGGGTCAGTTCAGGTACCTGATAGGCAATGGTTCCACTATTTATAGATTTACCTGGAATTTACTCAATTACAGACTGACAATAAAACCATTGTACCTACATTAATGAATATATAATAATTTTAGAACTCTCATAAATGAATATACTGAATAAAAAAACCACATTGGTAGATAAGTTGATGTATCTAAAAAAGTAGAGCTGATAGAGAAAAACGGATTGCATGTATAGATTTAGCGTCCCAAATATAGTTAAAATCAGCTCTAAAATCCCAGGCACCAAAACAAAAATATTTTTTTGTTGCCCTGTGTTATCAATAATTCTAACTAATAATATTTTAGGGGTGTGGATTTCTAAGATTTAATAGGACGAATTTTAAATACATAATAAAAGACTGTTTTTAGTCAATCTCCACTGGTTTATGTAAATTGCGATGACGCGTTTCGCTGTCGATGCAGCTTCTTCAGATCTACATTAGGTTTAATGTTCACAATTTTATATAATTTTCTAATTATAATATTACACCTAATTAAATTACATTGATAGTATTGGAAAACCCACAAACATTTGGAATTAGGTGAATAAATTCAATAATGGTGAATTGTTTAAATCTATCTGGTACCTGTAGTCCTTAATCGATTTATTTGCATTGTCTCTAAAAGGTTTAATTTTAAACCTTTTTGTTGGGTGTATATAATTTTTGAAATTGTTGTTAAATGTGTGATTTTCTGTTAAAAGATGATTAGCATATGTTGAATTAGACTTTATATGGATGAAACTTTTATCGTGTTCTGTTATTCTTTGTATAAATGTATGTCCAGTTTGTCCTATGTATGTTTTAGGACATGACCCACATGTTAATTGATAAACCCCTGATTTATTGTCTTTATTGATTTGTGGTTTTTCTGTCCTTAAAACGTGGGTATATTTCTGAGATTGCCTTGTTTCTTCCTAACGATGTTATCGATTAAAGTAACCGAATAACCGTTGTTAACGGCTACTTGTTTTTTGCAATCTTGTTTAAATAGCTCTTGGAATTGTCGGCTCTAGATTTAAGATTTTTGTTGTGTACCAGCAACAACATCTATACAATGAAAGTTCAAGTTAAAAAAATTACGCTATTGTATACTAATCTTTTGAGATTTTTGGAGAAAAAAAAATGATAAGTTTCGGGCAGGGAGGTAGTCATTCATAATTGATACTTTTTCGCTTGTATAATTTATAAAATAAATACTAAGTTTGCCCTTTCGATGCTGAAGAATAATTAAAGGGAAGAGTTACCATATTTTTAATATTTCGTGCGGAACACTCATAGGGTCACTTTGGTCCGTCTGTCACACTAGATTTTTTCCGAAACTATTTGACTTAGAAAGTTGATATTTAATGCAAATATAGGAACTGATGGCCCAATCTGAGCCGTGTAGTTTTGAAAGATAAATTTTGACTTAAGATGTTAGTTTTGGGCAGTGAAACCCGAAGTAAAAAAAATTACAAGGCCATCGAGTGGGATGTCAAATAAAAGCTTGTGAAGACATTAGTTCAAAAATAAATATGATCGAGATGTCAGGAACCTAATTAACTTAGCTTAGGTAAGGATTTTATTTTATCTTAAAAGCAATCACGGTACGGATTACTAATTGTGCAAGTCCCACTTGCATTTGACCAGCTTTTAGTGTTCCGTACGGAACACTTATGAGATTACTTCGGTGTCGGTCTGTCCGTCTGTCACACTCGATTTTCTTCGAAGGTATTTGAAATAGAAAGTTTAAATTTGGCACAAATATAGGGATTGATGGCTTAATTGGAGCCGTGTAGTTTTGAAATTTAAATTTTGACTTAAGGGGTTAGTTTTGAGGGGTGAAAATTTTTTTTTACCAGACCACAGATTGGGATGTCAAATGAGAACTTATGAAAACATGAATTCAAAAATATATATGATGTAATACTTTTGCACACTTTTCTTTGTATTATTTAAAAAAAAAAATGGCATAAATGGCTGTCTTTTTCCCCTCATCTCGTTAAGTACTGTCCAAACATTTTTTAAAAAATTCTGGAATATTCTCCAAGTGTAGATTGAAAGAAAATTATCACGAATGAAGTAAGTTTGATAATTTTTCTGGTTTAAAAAAATAAATAAATGTGGACAATATGTTTCTTGACTTATGGTGAAGGTTTTTATAATATTTAAATGAACATTACTGTAACTGAGTGGCAAGTCGCTCTTTTCAGAAATAAAATTTTATTTTATTTGTTTATAAATAAACAAATATTTAGGTAATAAATATTTGTTTTATACTTTTATTACTAGATTCTAGACGGAGTTAGATTAATTCACTGGCTTTTAGGTAGCTTAGGTGATATAATTATTATTGACTAAGAAAAAACGTGAAAATACATATTGGATCCGGAACATAATTAACTTAGGCTAGGTAAAGATTATTTTACTAGCAATCACGGTACGGAACATCAATTACGCAAGTCCCACTTGCACTTTGCCGGTTTTTTAAGATTAAGATTACTCAATAAGGTGGGATTATTCGCAAAAAAATGGAGCATAGGAGGTTTTTTCATTTTCCCAACAGTTGTGTAGAACCTTATCTCATACTGATTCGCTAAGGACTTCATTCTTTTTAAAACTCTGTAGAACCTTCACAAATATGAACTGACCATTGATTTAGACAATTCTTGGTCGGCTAATGTATTAACGAAAATATATATTATTTTTTTTAGGAAAACCGACGGACAGAATCTGAAATAGCTTATACAATATTCAGTTTAGTTCTGGGAATAGCAACAACAGTATCATCGCCGATTGGAATGTTTATTGTGGATCTTTTGTAAATACATAATGATCTGTGACATATATAAGTGCCACGTCGAACTTACAAGACTGAAGTTGCCGCAGATCGGCAAGAATCTGATTTTCGAGAGGATTTTTTAAGTCCAGGAAGAAAATAAAATGAAATAAAAATAATTGATTTGGAAATTTGATTTTTATTTACGTGCTCTTTTTTATTTTCCTTGTAGAACCTTGGTTCCTAAACGGTGGGTCGCGACCCACATGACGGTCGCCTTGACTTCTTTAGGGAGAGAGGTTATCAATTTTAAATACCAAAATTAGATATTAAAATTTAATGGTAGACGTTAAAATGTTATTAATTTACTTATGCTCGGCAATACAGGAGATATGTGACGTAATCAGTGGACGGCTGACGCACGCACCACAGCCGCAAGTTTAAACTGTCTAATATAAATATAAATGTACAGATAAATTGTAGCGCTCAGTAAACTTGTTACCTAGTGTCAAATCGTTACAGTGTTCTTTTTGTCGTTTGTATATGAACAGTTCGTTGTTGGTTAGGGTTTTTTTGATCCGAAAAACAAGAGTTTATGACACGCTTTAATGATGAGAGACCTGGATCCGAAGAGTTTATTTATCTGATATCTTAGATTAGAGAAAAAAAAATATCATAGAGGAAAATATAAAAGGAAAAATTGGAGAAGACCAAGCAGGCTTTACGGCCGGAAAATCATGTATAGACCACATATACACTATAAAACAAACAATGGAAAAAAAAAAAAACTGGCAAAGAATAGAGAAGTTCACCTAGCTTTCATAGACATAAGAAAGGCCTATGACTCAGTACCAAGACAAAGATTATGGAATGCAATGAAAGAAACAGGCATTGACAAAGAACTAATACACGCAGTAAAAGCTCTCTACGAAAACAACATAGTGAACATAAAAATAGGACATAAAATACGGAAGAGCCTCCAAACATCAAAAGGCCTATTACAAGGATGCTCTACATCCCGAACACTATTCAAAATATACCTCGAACAAACATTAAAAAATGGAAGCAAAAATGTAGAGAAATGGGAGTCCCAATACGAGAAGATTACTTATATACTCTAAGTTTCGCAGACGACCAAGTAATCATAGCGAGATGAGGAAGACCTCAGTTATAAGGTAAGAAAACTGAAAGAAGAATACACTAAAGCAGGATTAGCAATAAACTTAGATAAAACGGAATATCTAACAAAAAAGGAGGGAAACGTGGAGAATCTTGAAGTCGATAACGAAACAATAATCAAAGGAACCGATAGATTTAAATAATTAGGAACCATCATTTCAAAAAACGCAACATCAGAAGAAGAGATTAGGACAAACGCGGACATGCATAAGACAATTAAATTCGATCCTGTGGGACAAACACATTACAAAAAGAAACAAAACACGCATATACAAATCAATAATACAAAGCATAATGACATACGGGTCAGAAACATGGACGATCAACAAAAGAAATAATCTAAAAATTAACGCGGTAGAGATGGAGTATTGAAGAAGATGTTGTAGAGTGACACGTATGGAGAGAATAACAAATGAAGAAATAAGAAGCAGAATGAACATGAAAGAGAACGCAGTAAACACCATTGAAGAAAAACGATTAAAATGGTATGGACACACAAGACGGAGCGAAGATAATAAGTGGATAAAGAAAATAACGGAGTGGAGTCCTATAAGGAGAAGAAAAAGAGGAACACCCGGACGATCGTGGAGAGACGATGTGGACGAGGCTATGGAGGACAGGGGTCTAACAGATGGGAAGATAGAAACGGATGGAATCAAAGGCTAAGAGAAGGAAGACAGCGTCAGCTGTAGAAAATCCTTGATATATATATATATATATATATATATATATATATATATATATATATATATATATATATATATATATATATATATATATATATATATATATATATCTTAGATGAGCTACATAAGGTAAATTTGAAACTGCAGAGTACAGGAATGCACATTATTCACTTCAGAGATAATATCCAGGCGTTCATATTAAAGCTGCAAAACTGGCGCCGTAAAGTAAATCTTGGAAACTTTACCATGTTTGAACACTTTTGCACCAAGACTGAAAAATCGGAGATAGGAATTTTAGATAACGCAGGCCGACAAAATTCGGCCAAACCTTTTACCCAGAAACCAGAATATACTTTTCCGAAGGTCTTTGAAGAGCTGAATTTGAATCTGAGGTCAAAATTTCTCCGATGGCTCCGGTTTTCGAAATATTCTAACCTAAAAGTGAGAAAATCACGGTTTTTCGGCATATTTGAGGTTATGTTACATCGAAAGGTAATTTTGTTTTATTAAGTCATTAATGGGATCCGAAAGAACTACTCTTCCTCTTCAAAACACATTTAGATTTGTCCGGATATCTTTTTTCATCTTTGAGAAATTGTAAGTTGAAATTAAGTATTTTGACTTATTTCTCGATTTTTGGAAAATGAAAGGCATCGAATAAATACAATTCTTCGACGTATTAACTTTTGTAACGATTGTTAATTTATGGTAAAGGATGTCTCAAATTATACTTATTTCCAGTTTAATAAGCAAATAGAAAAGTTAGGCGTCGAAGAATTGTATTTATTCGATGTATTTCATTTTCCAAAAGTAGAGAAATAATTTTTTTTATGAGTCTAGCACACCTGCTGCAGGGAAGTCTTTAAAGCGCTCCAGGAGCGGCATGTATGCGGAAAAAGCGATTCACGTTGTTCTTGAATAGCTGTAAATTGTACTCAGTGGGAAACACAGCCCAGAGCAAGTTATTCTAAAGGTATGATGTTCTCCATATAAAAGACTGGTTGAAAAGCGTTGTACGCGGAGTGACAAGCTGAACCTCATACGGTGTGTGTGTATTAGCGCGACGTGTATTTCTAACATGCACCGCTCTGGGAGGAATTAAGCGGGCTATATCCTTCGAACACTTTCCATGAAAATACTTGTAGAACAAACTCAAGTCGCCAACCGTTCTTCGTTGTTCCAGCGAATCAAGGCCGCCGGTCAGTTCCGAGTCTCCAATCAGACGAGCAGCTCTTCTCTGAACAGAATCCAATAAATGCAGTGTATGTTTGGGGGGCGGAGCCCCAAACATGGGAGCAGTATTCCATAGTTGGTAAAGAATTTACAGTTGTTGTGGTGTGTAAAGCTTTCTGGTTGGAAATAATATTCCCAACTTTTGAGAAGCTCTCCTTGCTATGCCTGCAACATGTTCATGCCAAGACATATTTGCTTCAAAATTAATGCCCGACAATTTGAGTGACGATGCTAGGGGAATAGAGTGCCCCGATATAATTATGTCGGGTTCAGCAACGTTAATTTTTTAGAAAAAACTGCTGCCTGGGTTTTTGTAGCGTTAAATTCCACTTGGTTACTGTCACCCCAATATAGAAGGTCTTTGTTAAGTTGTACGACCTCCTGTGGTCTGAGGATATTCGCCTGAGTACCCGATGTGCGAGCGTTCAAAGTGAATAAAGAGATAAGCGTACTGTTATCTGCAAAGTTGTAGATTGGATTCCGGGTCTTTTCCAACAGATCGTTAATTTTTTGTGTTATTGCTCATCTCCCCGCCTCAGTAGGGATTTTACCCTTTTCCATATTCCAAGGATATCGGCGAGGATATCGTAATACCCGTCAACGTTGTCCAAGTGCCGAAACATACATTTTTTTATGACACCCTTTAGACAACGCGGTAGTGCTGCCACGGACGTTATTTTGCATTTCTGCAAACAACTATTACCTATGAATACTCACAATACCCAGCCGACACACGGAATCGAACCGCTGACTTCCTGATCGACAGCAGGCTCCTTAGCCGGTCCGGCAAATGGTCCGGTCGTTAATGTAAATGAGAAAGAGAGTAGGACACAGTATGGAGCCTTGGGGCACACCAGCGTTGATAGTGAAGGTGTTAGAAAGAAATCCGTTCACCGTCACTCGTAAAGAACGCTCTCTGAGGAAACATGGGAGCCACAAACAGAACTTTTCAGGCATACCAAAAGAGCGTAGCTTAGCCAACAGTCCATCGTGCCAAACATGGTCGAATGCCTTGGATATGTCAAGAACAACCGCTCGAGATTCTCTAAAGTGTACAATTGCGTTGTTCCAAATATGTATTACATAAGTCAGAAGAAGAAGCTATATTGGTGATCGCTAATAATGTTGAATCGTTCAAGATATTTTAGAAGATGCTGATTGATAACCTTTTTTCATGACTTTCGATATTATTGAAAGCAATGCGACTGGTCGCTAGGTTATTGCCTTTTTTAAGTATCGGCTGAACTGTGGCACATTTCCAGCAGGAAAGAAATATTCCCTTTCTGTAGGATAGATTGAAAAGCCTACAGAAAACTGGTGCTAGTTCCCCTCGCACAGTTTTTGAGAACTATGGCAGTATTCCGTCAGAGCCAGAAGCCTTTTTTGATACGCTATCTGAAGACAACATCGGGCATCCTTGTCTGCAATAAAGGAATAGTACGGTGGTGTTTTTCCTTGGAAATCGACAGTAGAATGTGAAGCAAAGAGTTCAGCCAACAAGTTCGCTTTCTCAACAGGTGTCGTTGCAATAGAATTATCTGGCCGTGTGAGTAGTGGTATGGTGGATTTGGTGAAATTTTGTCTAACTGCCTTAGTGACTGCCCAAAAGGACCTGGAATTGTTTTTTGTCTAGATACTTAAATTCAACCCACGATTTCCCAAAGATAAAAAAAAGATATCCAGACAAATCCTAATGAGCTTTAAAGGGGAAGATAGTTCTTTCGGACCCTATTAATGGTTTCATAAAAAAGATTACCTTTCGATGTAACATAACCTCAAGTATCTCGAAAAATCGTGATTTTTCTAACTTTTAGATAAGAATATATCGAAAAAGAGAAACTCTGACCTCGGATTCGAATTTAGCGCATCAAAACCTTCGGAAAAGTATATTTGGTTCTGGGTAAAAAAATTGTGCCTGGGTAATCTAAGAGAGGAAATTAATAACGACCTTCAAGCCTTTGAATCTGAAATACAATGTTATTTCCTGGAATTCCCTGAATAAGACATTGCATTAGTATGAAACCATTTCATGCATCTTTGGTTGTTACCGATATTCTCGATGAAGTGCAGGTTGAATTTTTGGAACTGCGAAATGACTCCTCAGCGCATAATTTATTTCAGGAAAAATCGTTACCTCAATTTTGGTGTGCTATGCGTCATTCGTAGCCTAAAGTTTCCCCGCTTTCTTTTTAAATATTAGTGCCATTTGCTTCTACTTACCTCTGCGTAAGTGGATTTTTAGCTCTTCTGCAGATCAAGACAAAAGCCAGGAATAAGCTGGTTGTTCAAGATGACATGAGATTGGTCTTGACAAAAACTCAACCAAGAATTATAACACTTGCTAAGCAGATGCGAACTTAATCATCACATTAATCATTAATACTTAATAATTAGTACTTTATAAAAAATCACTGTTAAGTTCTAAAATATATTTGTTCAAACCCTTTATTTTTTGTTTTATTGATCCAATATGACGGGTGGGAAAGGGGGTCACGAACATTTTTAAAAAATCTAAAAAGGATCGCAATTAAAAAAAAGGTTGGAAACCACTGTTGTAGAAGGATGCAAACATTTTACTTTTTGGATGGTTGTAGCTTCCACTTGATGGAAATTCATTAGAAATATATAATAAAAGACTGTTTTTAGTCAATTTCCATTGGTTTATTTAAATTGCGATGACGCGTTTCGCTGTCGATGCAGCTTCTTCAGATCTACATTTTACACTGTCAAGTTAGGTTTAATGTTCACAATTTTATATAATTTCTTAATTATAATATTACACCTAATTAAATTACATTGATAGTATTGGAAAACCCACACAGATTTGGATTAGGAGAATAACTTCAATAATGGTGAATTGCTTAAATCTACCTGGTCGTCGAGTAAAGTACCTGTAGTCCTTAATCGATTTATTTGCATTGTCTCTAAAAGGTTTAGTTTTAAACCTTTTTGTTGGGAGTGTGTAATATTTTGAAATTCTTGTTAAATGTGTGATTTTCTGTTAAAAGATGATTAGCATATGTTGAATTGGATTTTCTATGGATGAAACTTTTTTCGTGTTCTGTAATTCTTAATATAAATGTACGTCCAGTGTGTCCTATGTATGTTTTAGGACATGAACCACATGTTAATTGATAAACCCCTGATTTATTATCTTTATTGATTTGTGGTTTGTAGTTTTTAAGATATTTCCCTATAGTATTGTTAGTCTTGTAAGCTATGTTGATATTTTTTTGATTTCAAAATTTCCCCAGTTTTTCCGTTGGTTCCCGAAATAGGTTAAGCATTTTAAATGTGGTATTTCTGTCCTTAAAACGTGGGTATATTTCTGAGGTTGCCTTGTTTCTAAGTTTTTTCCTAACGATATTATTGATTAAATTATCCGAATAACCGTTGTTAACGGCTACTTGTTTTTATGTAGTTTAATTCTTTAGTAAAATTTTCCTCTGATAAGGGGATATTAGTTAGTCTATGTATAAAACTATGATAAGCTGCGAGTTTTATGATGGTTAGGGTGGTGAGAACTATTGTGAATTGTGGTATCTGTATGACAAGGTTTGTGATATATTGCAAATTCATGTTTTTTTCATGGTTTTACTGATGTTAAGTCTAGGAAGTTGATTTTCCCTTCGACTCCTTCTTTCATTGTGAAACTGATATTTCTATGTAAAGAATAATATACTGTAAAAAGTGAGTTAATTGTCTGTCTGTACCTGTAAAGCATACAATTATATCGTCTACGTATCGATACCAGTATAGACAATTGTTACTATTGTTTATTATGGTTGTTAAATATCATTGATTCAATACTGTCCATAAAAATTTCGGCAAGTAATACCACATTTAAATGCTTAACCTATTTCGGGGAACCAACGGAAAAACTGGGGAAATTTTTAAATCAAAAACAATCAACATAGCTTACAAGACTAACAATACAATAGGGAAATATCTTAAAAACTACAAACCACAAATCAATAAAGACAATAAGTCAGGGGTTTTATCAATTAACATGTGGTTCATGTCCTAAAACATACATAGGACAAACTGGACGTACATTTATACAAAGAATTACAGAACACGAAAAAAGTTTCATCCATAGAAAATCCAATTCAACATATGCTAATCATCTTTTAACAGAAAATCACACATTTAACAAGAATTTTAAAATTTTACACATCCAACAAAAAGGTTTAAAACTAAGCCTTTTAGAGTCAATGCAAATAAATCGATTAAGGACTACAGGTACTTTACTCAACGACCAGGCAGATTTAAGCAATTCACCATTATTGAATTTATTCTCCTAATTCCAAATCTGTGTGGGTTTTCTAATACTTTTCAATGTAATTTAATTAGGTGTAATATTATAATTAAGAAATTATATAAAATTGTGAACATTAAACCTAACTTGACAGTGTAAAATATAGATCTGAAGAAGCTGCATCGACAGCGAAACGCGTCATCGCAATTTAAATAAACCAGTGGAAATTGACTAAAAAGAGTCTTTTATTATATAAACATTTTACTTGTGAAAAAATCATCGTCCGAGACTTTTGAATTTCTTCATGTTTTAAGACCCCCCGATTACAAAAACATGGTCCATATTTCTTTCTTTTTTTTGTCTTTTTTTTTGTCTAACTGTCCTAGTAGGCACGATAACTTTGGAATGATATGAGATATCAATTTTAAACTTTGTGCCTAAATAATACCTAATGAAGAGATGAAACCTGTAGTTTTTCAGGGATAATCTTTCTGGTTTTTTTATTGAGATAATAAACAATTATTATGCGTATATATGTATTTATAGTAATACATAAAAGGGGTCAGAGGTGTGGGGGAGGAGATTAGAGAAGTTCTTTCCTATATGGAGCGTTGTATATTTTTGAAGTAGAAAAATTCAAAAGTCAGCTTATTACTTTCGTTACTTGTAATTTTAACTCAGGAGGGGGTTGAAAGGGGTGGAGGTAGTTAAATATTATATAGTTTTAATAGTATTTTTAAAAGTTTTTCCAGGTTTTTACTTTCCTTGCTAAAGGAAAGTATAGAATTAATTAGAAAATCACAATATGAGATTTTTGCTTTTTTCATATTGTAGTGTTCCTAGATCACGAAAAAACATAGCCACTTATTTTTTTCTTCTATCTATCTGTCGGGACTTTTGGCATGATAACTCACGAACGAAATGAGATATCAATTTTAGATTTATTATTAGAGACCGGATTATATGAATTTGCATATTTTCATATGCATTTGCATATTTAGACCATTCTCACCGATTATTGCATATTTTACCCAAAATTTTAGTAATGATGCATATTTTCCCTATATTTACAATATTTCTCGGTATTACTAGGCAATTGAATTGCTCAGGGTATTGTTAATGTCGTCGTCTGGAACCGATCTTAGACCTGCAATAGTCTAAACATCGATTAGGTTATGGTGCCAAGAGAATACCCAAAATTACGTCGGTATTTTATTCCTTTGTTTCTTGGTCGGGATATTAAGTGATAAGTAGTTAGTTTCTAAGAATATTTGTTTGAGCGTGGATCAAATACACAATTTTCTCGAAGACGAATTTTTATTTTAAAACAAGATATCAGTTTTAACATTATTGTTGACCTTTGTGTCAATCAGTTTTATTAATGAGACGGGTAAACTTTTGCCAGAAACAATAAGTGCTAACATAGCACCCAAATTCAAATACTGCCCAGTTACCTCAGTGGATGTGGAACGGTCTTTTTCCACTTATAAAAAATATTTTAAGTGATCGAAGACACAATCTTACTACCCAACATTTGGAACAATACCTTATTGTTTACGTGTACAAGAATACAAATGTTAAATAATTTTAAAAAATGTTAAATAATTGTTAATTAAATTTAAATATCGTCGATAACTTGTTAATTTTATGCTGATTTTGAAATAAAAAATTGAAAATTACTACTTTTTATTATTATTTAATATTGCATATTTTGACCCTTTTCATGCATATTTTAAGCAATTTTCATGTATATTTGCATGCATATTTCAAGATTTTTATGTTGCATATAATCCGGTCTCTAGTTCTAGTTCATCTAGCCTTCATAGACATAAGAAAGGCCTATGATTCAGTACCAAGACAAAGATTATGAAACGCAATGAAAGAAATAGGTATTGACAAAGAACTAATATACGCAGTAAAAGCTCTCTACGAAAACAACACAGTAAACATAAAAATAGGACATAAAATAAGGAAGAGACTCCAAACATCAAAAGGCCTATTACAAGGATGCTTTACATCCCCAACACTATTCAAAATATACCTCGAACAAACATTAAAAAAATGGAAGCAAAAATGTGGTGGAATGGGAGTCCCAATACGAGAAGATTACTTATATACGAGGCTGGTTTGAAAAGTCCGTGCAAAAATAAAAAACTAGTTATGTGTTTGGGGTAAACCTTTTTTATTTTTCGACATAGTCTCCTTTTAGGCTTATACACTTCGTCCAACGATGTTCTAGTTTGTTGATCCCTTCCGAATAATAGGATTTGTCCAAGTCTGCAAAATATCCATTAGTGTCTGCAATCACCTCCTCGTTTGAATAAAATCTTTGTCCCGCCAGCCATTTCTTCAAATTGGGGAACAAATAGTAGTCCGAGGGAGCCAAGTCTGGAGAATAGGGGGGATGTGAAACGAGTTGGAATCCTATTTCCATTAATTTTGCGACCACAACTGCTAAGGTGTGTGCTGGTGCGTTGTCGTGATGGAAAGGACTTTCTTGTGGGCCAATCGCGGGCGTTTTTCTTGCAGCTCGGTTTTCAAACGGTCCAATAACGATGAATAATAGTCACCTGTAATAGTTTTACCCTTTTCCAGATAGTCGATGAGGATTATCCCTTGCGAATCCCAAAAGACAGTCGCCATAACCTTTCCGGCCGAAGGAACGGTCTTCGCCTTTTTTGGTGCAGATTCCCCCTTGGTAACCCATTGTTTAGATTGTTGTTTGGTCTCAGGAGTATAGTAATGTATCCATGTTTCATCCACAGTGACGAAACCACGCTTAAAGTCCTCCGGATTCTTCTGGAACAGCTGCAAACCATCCTTGCAACACTTCACACGATTCCGTTTTCGGTCAAGCGTGAGCAATCGCGGCACCCATCTTGCGGATAGCTTTCTCATGTCCAAATGTTTATGCAACATATTATGTACCCGTTCAGTCGAGATGCCACAGCACTAGCAATCTTACGCACCTCAACTCTTCTGTCATCCATCCCCGTATCATGGATTTGATCAATGATTTCTGGAGTCGTAACCTCCACAGGCCGTCCAGAACGTTCAGCGTCACTTGTGCCCATATGGCCAGTCCGAAAATTTTGAAACCACTTATAAACTGTTCTAATCGAAGGTGCAGAGTCACCATAATGTTTATCAAGCTTCTCTTTAGTCTCCTGAGGCGTTTTACCTTTCATAAAGTAATGTTTAATCACCACACGAAATTCTTTTTCGTCCATTTCTTGAAAATCACTCGACTTCCTTGATTCACACGAATGCCAAACACAAAGAAATAGACCAATATGGCTGAAACTTGGTGTGCTTTCATTCAAGAGATGCTACTAACTAAACATGACCTCGATACGCGCCGGTGGTGCCATCTCTCGGACTTTGCACGGACTTTTCAAACCAGCCTCGTACTCTAAGTTTCGCAGACGACCAAATAATCATAGCGCAAGATGAGGTAGACCTCAGTTATAAGGTAAGAAAATTGAAAGAAGAATACACTAAAGCAGGATTAGCAATAAACTTTGATAAAACGGAATATCTAACAACAAAGGAGGGAAACGTGGAGAATCTAGAAGTAGATAACGAAACAATAATCAAAAGAACCGATAGATTTAAATATCTAGGAATCATCATTTCAAAAAACGCAACATCAGAAGAAGAGATTAAAGCTAGATTAGGACAAACGCGAACATGCATAAGACAATTAAATTCGATCCTGTGGGACAAGCACATTACAAAGAGAAACAAAACACGCATATACAAATCAATAATACAAAGCATATTGACATACGGGTCAGAAACATGGACGATCAACAAAAGAAATAAATCTAAAATTAACGCGGTAGAGATGGAGTATTGGAGAAGATGTTGTAGAGTGACACGTATGGACAGAATAACCAATGAAGAAATAAGAAGCAGAATGAACATCAAAGAGAATGCAATAAATACCATTGAAGAAAAACGATTAAAATGGTATGGACACATAAGACGAAGCGAAGATAATAGGTGGATAAAGAAAATAACGGAATGGAGCCCTATAGGGCGAAGAAAAAGTGGAAGACCCAGACGATCGTGGAGAGACGATGTAGACGAGGCTATGGAGGACAGGGGTCTAACAGATGGAGACTGGGAAGATAGAAACGGATGGAATCAAAGACTGAGAGAAGGAAGACAGCGTCAGCTGTAGAAAATCCTTGTTATATATTATATATATATATATATATATATATATATATATATATATATATATATATATATATATAATCCGGTCTCTACTTATTATATTTATAACACGTAGGCTGAAAAGTTTTTGGGATGACACATAGATGTCGCCCTATTCAAAAAACTCATATGATTTTTAGGAAGTACCAACTTTCAAACGATACGTGTTAAAATTTCGTGATATTTCGACGATTACTTTACAAGTTACGGTGGTTTTAGTGACGCTACTTTTGATATTTTTAAAAGAATGGAAAAAATCGAATTTCGTGTGTTGATTAAACATTGTTTCTTGATGGGAAAAATACCGTTCAAGCAAAGCAATGGCTTGATAAGTGTTACGGGGACTCTCCCTCTGGGAAATCACTCATCATTTACTGGTATGTTGAATTTAAACGCGGTCGTACAGATACAAATGATGCTGAACGCTCTGGATGCCCAGAATGAGGTAGTTACACAGGAAAACAACAAAAAATCCGCAAAATTGTTTTGGATGATCGTAAAGTGAAATTGCTTGAGAGACCTGACACCCTAAAAATACCAAAAGAACGTGTTGGTCATATTTTACATGAACATTTGGGCGGGAAAAAGCTCTATTCGAAATGGGTACCGCATTTGCTCACAGTGGACCAAAAACAACAACGTGTTGATGATTCTGAGCGTTGTTTGGACCTGTTTAAGCGCAATAAAAAGGACTTTTTCATGCGATACGTGACAATGGATGAAACATAGATCCACCACTATCCACTGGAATCAAATGAGCAGTCAGCTAAGTGAACAGCAGCCAGTGAAATCCATCTGAAGCTACCCAAGACACCATAGTCAACGACTATGCCGAGAAGAGAAAAACTATCAATAGCGAATATTATATAAAGTTACTGGTGCATTTGAAGGCAGACACCACAAAGAAACGGCCCCAAATGAACAAGAAAAAAGTGCTTTTTTATCAAGACAATGCACCATGTCACAAGCCAATGGTTACGATGGCAAATTTGCAAGAATTTAAGTTCGAATTTCTTTCTCATCCACCGTATTCTCCAGATTTGGCCCATTCGCAGACTTCAAAAAAATTCTTGCGAGAAAGAGATTTGGCTCCAATGAAGAGGTTATCGCCGAAACTGAGGCGTATTTGAAGGCAAAGACAAATCCCTCTGGAAGAAAGGTATTGAAATGTTAGAGAAGCTTTGGGCTGATTGTATCGCTCTTGAAGGAGACTATATTGATGAATCAAGTCGAATTTTGCAAATAAATGTGTTTTAAGTAGCTAGACCAAAATCTTTTCGACCTACGTGTTATAACCAGTGTTTTGACAATTGGAAAAAAACTGTAGCATAAATTTATTGTAATGGGAGGCGATCAAATAGATTTAAACGGATAAAAAACAAATAGTTCCTGTTTTACTTTAATACTTAGTGCGGTTTTTGTAGGCTTGTATTAAAGTAATATCTACATATCTCTAGACAGAGCACAGTGAGTATTTTATTGTCTATGGATGTGTTTCATGTCTTCTCTTTGAGCATAACCAAAAATAATATTAATATTTAAATACAGGGTGAGTCAACGATAGAGTAAAGTTCATTATCTCATTTGTTTCGGGAATGACGAAAAACTGTCAAATAAAATAGTTTTAGGGAATGTTAAGGTGCACAGTCTAAAATTATATTTGAATATACAGGGTACTTCGAAAAAGTGTGGCCGATATAACATATGTTTTTTTTTTTAATGGAGCATCCTATTTTCTAACTCATTTTTAAATTCTGCGTAAAATTTTATAACTTTTTTTATTAATAATGCTATATACCTAAATCTAGTAGTTTTACTAAAATTTCATTTTTTTTTTTAAAAATACTAGTTTTTAGTTTTGTAAAAAATTGCCAGTAGCGCCATTGTTTCTAAAGATGGAATACTCAAATTTTTTAAATCACACACCCTGTATATTATTATTTTTTCTGATAGATTTTTACAAAACTCTTCAACTTTTATTAAATATGCCATACACCTATTTCTAATAGTTTTCGATTTATTACGAATTTTTCAATTTTTTTACCCTTGTTTTAATACACCTACGCTATAACATCATAGTTGCCAAGATAAAACAAAATGTAGGCATTGTCAAATTTTGACATGTTTATTAAATAAGTAAAAATAGTTTAATTTGTTGTAGTAAGTGACGTATAAAGGTAATAGTTCCTAAAAATGAATTAATTGATATGGTTTATAAACTCCTGGACAAAATTAACGCAACAATCTGAAAATTAATTTATCTTTTTCTTATGTCAGTTTTAAAGTTTATCGAGTATTTGAATAGTAGGCTATGCATATTTTGTTTCGTTGTTCATGACAGAAATCAAAACAGTTCGTTTAGATTTACAGTTTTAAAGAATTTTTTAGAAGATAAACAATTTTCTGTAATAATGCGATAGATTTTCTTTAAAAGTAAGCTTATAAATTGTTCCCTTTTTCATAGTAATACGTTTTTGTGGTAGACTGTTTTATTTTTGACCCCGAAGAATTAGATAAATGAATCGAACAAGGAATTTAACTGAACACGAGGTAGTGCGAGCCTCAGTTTTATTGGACGAGGGATATTGTCAGAGTTATGTTGCCAATTTGTTAGGCAAACATCGTTCCACAATAAGTGGTATGGTAAGACGCTTGAATGAAGTAGGAACTTATTCTAGAAGGCTAGGGCAAGGGCGAAAAACGATGCACTAGCCACCTAGATGAACGTTTTATAAAGACAATATGCTTTAAGAAACAGGACTGTCACTAGTTCTATAATAGAAACGAACTCGAAGCTGTTCGCAATGTCACAATTTCTTCTAAAACAGTTAGAAGACTGTTAAATGAAGCTGGATTAAACAGTAGAAGACCAGCCACTGCGCCCTTGCTTACTAGAGAGAACAGAGTTGCCAGGTTACGTTTTGCTCGAAATCACGAAAACTGGTCTGTGGATGATTGGAAACAAGTTTTCTTCACAGATGAAACTAGGGTTAGTCTAAAACATCCAGATGGTCGTGAGCAAGTATGGCGAAGACCAGGAGAGAGGTTTGCTCCTTGCAATATCTCTGCAAGGATTCCATTCGGTGGTGGCTCTGTTATGTTCTGGGGCGGCATCTGCCTTGATGCTCGCACAGAGTTAATTCCTGTCCGTACGAGATCCATGAATGCTGACTACTATCTTGAGAATATTGTAGTAGAACATGCGATGCCTTTCGGACATTTTGTGGGGCCCAATTTCCTCTCTATGCAAGACAACGTTCGACCTCACGTGGCTAGGGAGGTACTCGATTATCTTAATCAAGTTGATATACCGATTATGCAATGGCCACCAAAAAGCCCGGATCTGAATCCGATAGAACATGTATGGGATCACCTTAAGAAAAATGTGAAACGTCATATACCTGCACCTAGAAACCTGAGGGAACTTGAAAATGCAGTTATCACAGAATGGGAGCAAATTCCTCAAGATTTTATCCAAAATTGAATTAGAAGCATGCCTAGGCGCATAAACGCTGTCATCCGAAGTAGAGGAGGCAACACACGCTACTAGTGTCCTAGTTACACCATTAATTTTGCTACTAGTGTCCCAGTTTATTTTTTTCATTATTACATAATTTCAACGATTTTGTTATTAGGTCTTAAGAATAATTTTAATTCGAAGCTTATAGAGAAATTTGGTAGCTAATTCACTTTTAAAGTATCTGAATAAGTTTTTTCTAACTTTTAGGGTAACCAATGTTCATAAAAAATTATTAAAATTAATTTTGTCCAGGAGTGTATATTGGGCGAGGCAGGGAAAAAATTGTCTATTGACAGAAATCTTTTCAGTTCATAATGGAACGGTTTGATGGTAGTGGTAGCGTTGAGTATACGAAACGGAAAGTAGTAAACTAGAATGCTACCAATAAGGAAAAAGAAATGGAGATTTTACTTCATGTTGAAGAGAAACCAGGTCAGCAGCCGTCAACTAGCTGGCTTATATGAGATATCCCAATCTACGGCTAATCGTATCACGAAAAAAATACAAGTATCAACCCTTTCATATGGAACTACACCAAGAACTTCAAGACGTGATTTTGAACGACGATCCAAATTTTTTATCCAAAATATTGTTTTCTGATGAAGCTACTTTTCGCATTAATGGAGTAGTTAACAGCTATAACATGCATTATTATTCAACAGTTAATCCATTTTGGGTCTGGGAAGTTCAAAACCAAAACCATTGGTCGCCTAATGTATGGTGTGGAATATTAAATTTTCGAATTATTGGTCCATATTTTTTCCGCGAACCGTTTAACGGGCCTAGATATCTAAATTTTTTGCAAAACCAATTACCCCAGTTTCTTGAAGAAGTTGATAACTTTGAAAGGGAATAAATGTGGATTCAACAAGACGGAGCTCCTGCTCATTACTACTGGGAAGTTCGGGAATTTTTAAACGATTGTTACCCACAAAAAAGGATCGGTAGGGATGGATTCATTCAGCGGAACCCTCGATCATGTGACTTAACACCTTTAGACTTCTTTTTGTGGGGCTACATTAAAGATCGAGTTTATGTGAATCCCTCTACAACATCAGTAGATATGGAAAATAGGATTCAGGATGCGTGCAGGACAATAACGCCCTTTATGCCAAGGAAAATGAAGGAAAATATAGTAAAACGACTAAACATGTGTATTCAAGTAGACGGGCATTTTTTTGAACATTTATTACGTCATAATAATTAATCAATAGATGAGTTGAACTATATTAAAATTATTATTAACTATTTGTTTATGTTTTTACAATAGCGTAAGTGTATTAAAATCAAGGGTTAAAAATTGAAAAATTCATAATAAATCGAAAACTATTAGAAATAGAAAAGAATATAGAGGGTGTGCCACTTAAAAAATTTGCGATTTTCAATTTAGAATAGTCGAAATGTAAAAATTTATTTTGAACACCCTGTAGCATCTGACTCAAATTTCTTTACATATTTCTTTTTTTTTCATCTCTATAGAACGCTCTTACCCATTATTAGTATTTCACCTTCACAAGCAAAGGCGCTACTGGCAATTTTTTACAAAACTGAAAACTAGTATTTTTAAAAAAAAAAAAAAAACGAAATTTTAGAAAAAACACTAGGTTTAGGTATAATACATTATTAGTAAAAAAGTTTTAGGCAGAATTTAAAAATAAATTAGAAAACAGGATGTTCTATTAAAAAAAAACATGTTAAATCGGCCACACTTTTTTGAAGTACCCTGTATACTCAAAAATAATTTTAAACTGTGCACCTTAACATTCCATAAAACTATTGTATTTAACGTTTTTTTCGTCATTCTCGAAACAAATGAGATAATGAACTTTACTACATCGTTGACTCACCCTGTACAGTTGATTAAAAGAAAATCACTTTTAAATATTTCCCATCGTCTATATTCGGGTTTTAAACTTATTGTTATTATTTAGAATACACCCATAAAAGTGCCAGTCCTGCCTGTGGGACAGTCGATTCTAGATTAATTTAAAAGTTCTGACAATAATTATGCAACTGATATTTATATTAATATTGATATTTTCATTATTTTTTGACTTTTTTAATAATAATTAACACTTGTTTTAAAACAATATATCCACTTCAGAATACGATAAAAATATAACGTCAATAATTATTGCTCTTGTATATATAATTACTGAGGGAGAAAATCAGCTTATAGTGTAATAGCTTGGTCCTCCTAATAATATACTTACATTGTTCTATAGTGAAAATATTTGAAAATATAATGGGTGCTGACATTAAAGAGAACATTGTTGTAGGTAAGTGCAACATCTTCATCTCCGTCATTACACAGCTCGTTTTCAAGTCTACTTCTGGACATAGGCCTCTTCTAAAGGGCTCCAGTTCTCTCTACCCTTAGCTGTTGCAACCCAATTCGTTGACACTCCCTTCAGGTCATCCGTCCATCGTGTGGGAGGTTTACCTCGGAAGCGCTTGTCAGCTTTCGTCCTCCACCCTGGAAACTTTTTTTTTCATCTTCCGTCCACCATTCTGGCGATGTGTCCAGCCCATCTCCACTTTCGTTTTGCGATGATGTCGTCCACTCTAGTTCGCCGGCCTATCTCTTTATTTCTTACTCAATCTTTTAAGGTCAGGCCAAGCATCGATTTTTCTATTCGCCCTTACAACTCTTTTTCTGCAGAGTTAAGGTTTCTGCGCCTTAGGTCATGGCTTGCAAGACGCATTTATTAAAGCTTTCCATTTTGGTGGAATTGGGATGTCTGCTCTAAAGATGTCCTTCATTATTCCATAAGTCACCCATCTCAAGGTAATCCATCTTGTCACTTTACATGTCAGGTTATCTCAACTTATGTTAATTTCAAGTGCAACAACATACGTAAATTTGGAATTTGAGTTTTTTACGTACGGCAATGGATCTAGGAGCGCTTTTGTTTTGATGACAATTTGTTTTAGTGGTTTTGTTTTTGTAACAATGTTAAGTCATCATGATTCAATGGCTTTGATTGGTGGATTATCAATATAGTTCCATTTATTACCCTGGTGGCTTTACTTGAGCAGTTCTCAACGAGTAATAATTTCTTTTCCTGGAGCTTAGAATACATTCTTGGTGTTTGTTTCATCGTGTAGGTTACAATATGCACGTTTAAAATTCCTAACGCTTACAGAAATTTTTGTATGTGAAGTAACTAAATTTATTTAAACAAATTTTTTGAATATTGGTAAAAATTCTCCTAAAAACTTCAGGCGAGCTGTCTTCAACTGACTATCACTGCATATCGAGGTTGCATAAAATTTTAATATTTTTAAGAAACGACTAAAGGATTTTTTAATCAAAAATGAATTTTAGAGTTTAAAAGAATTCTGGAATGAAATTTGATTACGTTTATTTGCAAAATAATTATGTTGATTTATCTGCCCTCAAAAAGGAAATTGTTTGTTATATAAACTTATTTATATAAACTCCTGGACAAAATTAACGCAACAATCTGAAAATTAATTGATTTTTTTCTTATGTCAGTGCATTACCTGTAATAATTTATCTGGTATATAAAAAAAACAGAAATTTCAAGGTCATCAATTTTCAGTAGAGATTGGAAATAAACTTTGTTGAAAACTCATTTGGGGTGTGTTTTGTGAAGTCACTGATCATTTTTTACTTCCGTTACAACATTTTTTATTTTAAAAGCAATCAACGTACGGAATACTGATTGCGCAAGTTCAACTTGCACTTGGCCGGTTAGTTATTTCAATTTTGAATCGGTTTCATGTGGTACATATATTCTTTTGAACATAATCGTCTGAGATATTGATTTGGTTAGATCACAGCTCAAATCTGAATACATCTACTGTAGTTTTTTATGTTCCGTTCTTGATTTTTTTTAATGTGTCTTTTACAGAATATTGTGACTTTAGGAACTGATAAATGTAGGAACTTTTTCTTGGTCTGATACAATGTTTGCCCCTACCAGTTTTCTTAATCTTTTCATACATTTCTCTTAAAGATTTTTTGAGTGTTTACCAACGCGAGAGATAATGTCATGAAGGGAGTACTTTAAAAGTGACTTGCATATCTTGAACCATGTATCTAGCTCTAACTCTGTAGCTATGGAAACATGTTTCAGCTTCATCTTCATCATTTCTGTTACGCAGATATTGTGCAGGTAAAATACTAATCAGGCCACCCCAAGGCTCCGCTTGGTTACATCTAAACGCGGTCAAAAATTAACAGTGAACTCAAGGAATGACGACTGAAAGCTATGATTTGGTTAAATGTAAATATTGTCAGATTTCTAAAATTTAAAATATTCAATGATTTACGGGCTATCGCTATTTTATTTAAAGTCTAAACTCATGAAGTAAAATCATCATACATAGTTTCATCTAATAGAGAAAAACACTGGAACGTATCCACACTCGGTTTTCCTAGCAGAACGCCTGCGTGGATGCGAGATAAGACAGGGTTAGCAGTTCAGTGTTTTCTACCTGTCCTTACTGCACTCATTGATGTTTCTGACAGAAAATTGGTTTATTGGGAGATGTTGTTATGAATGGCACACCCAATTCTTTTTGTGTATGGGGGCCACCCATATGCTTGTTAAAATTATGGATTATTGTTTTTCTATCCTGTTCCCCAATAACTTGCCATTTTTGCCTAGTTTGTGTGTTGTTGCATGCTATTTTCTTAGTAAACCTTTACTTTTCTCACTTTTCCAGTACGCTTACCAGGTGTACTCGTACAAGTATGAAATGAGAATTTCAGACAACAGATGGTGCACCAATGCAGTTTGTGCTATAAAGATTTGACATTGCGCCATTTTGTTGTGTCATCAACAAGTGTCAGACGCGCATGAGTGATAAATTGGAAAAGTGTGTGCATAGTGTTGTGTTGTTGTGTTCAAATTTATACCGAACAAAGAGCATTCGCGGACAGCATTAATTTTTTGTTTTCATTTGAACAAAAACTGCTGTTGAATCATACCGATTACTTCGAGAAGCTTATGGTGAACATGTTCCATCGCAAGATACGTATGAACGATGGTTTCGGCGTTTCAAAAGTGGTGACTTCGATGTTGCAGACAAGGAACGTGGAAAACCGCCAAAAAAATACGAAGATGTGGAATTACAAGTATTGTTTGACGAAGATGATTCGCAAACACAAAAACAACTCGCAATTGGGCGTTAGTCAACAAGCTGTTTTCCAATCGGCTACGAAAGATAGGAAATATTCAGAAGATGGGTACCACATGAGTTGAACGCCGGCAAATGGAAAAGCGCAAAAACACGTTTGACATTTTGCTCGCTCGGTACAAAAGGAAGTCGTTTTTGCATCGTATAGTTACGGGGGATGAAAACTGGATTTATTTTGAGAATCCCAAGCGCAAAAAATCATGGGTGGGCCCAGGCGCACCATCCACATCGACCGCAAGACCGAATCGCTTTGGCAGAAAGACGATGCTCTGTATTTGGTGGGACCAGAGGGGCGTGGTCTATTATGAGCTGTTAAAACCTGGGGAAACGGTTATTATTAAACGTTACCAACAACAATTGACCGATTTGAACCGTTCGCTGCTTGAAAAAAAAGGCCCAGAATACCGAAAGAGGCAACAAAAAGTCATTTTTTCTTCATGACAATGCTCCATCACATACGGCAAAACCAGTTGGGGGCACGTTGGAAGCACCCAGCTAGGAAGTTCTAAAAAACCCCATGCAGCTTACTCACCAGACTTGGCTCCTTCCGATTACCACTTGTTTGCATCGATGGGTCACGCACTTGTTGAGCGGCGCTTTGGTTCGTACGACGATGTGAAAAAATAGCTCGATGAATGGTTCGCAGCAAAAGGGAAAGATTTTTACTGGCGTGGTATTCACAAATTGCCCAAAAGATGAGAAAAATGTATAACAAGGGATGGAGCATACTTTGAATAAAGCACTTTTTATCATTCTCCTGAATTAAACATGTTTTTTTAGAAAAATATCCGCATTCATACTTCATACTTGGGTCAGAGGTGTGGGGGAGGAGATTAGAGAGGTTCTTTCCTATATGGAGCGTTGTATATTTTTGGAGCATACTTTGAATAAAGCAGTTTTTTATCATTCTTCCGAATTTAACATGTTTTTTTAGAAAAAAATCCGCATTTCATACTTGTACATCTGGTAAATATTCTTTATGAGGTACAAAATGGTACTATATAACAATGTATCATTTAATATATTTTTAAATTAATAAAAAAGTGGTAAATTTTTAACTTTATTCTTTTTAGATAATAATTATAGGTTATTAGAACGTTTATAATAAATCATCAAAATTTGCATATAACTAAAATCATTTGTTCAAATACAAAGTATTATATAAAACAACAAAATCATAGATCAACAGTAGCGATAATTGAGTATTTTTTAAATTTTGAATAGGTACTATAAAGTAGATAGTAGCCATATTTCAGGAAATATTTTTGTTTTTACAAATGTTTTTGAAGTGTTTAAACATATTGTTGATTTTTAATGGGATAGGAGAAAAAGAATTTTATCTTTTCGATTTTTTTTTAATTTCAATAATATCTATGATATGGCGTTTTCTAAGATAATAATAACAACTTCGCACTATTCCGGCGACATTCAGTAACAATGGTGGTTAAAGTCATCGGAATTTTAGGAGGAAATAAGAATATCTTGAAAAAGTTAAAAAGGAAACAGGCAAAAAACACATACGACATGCGACAACTTAAAGACGAAAATGTAACAAACGTAATTAAAAAAGATCTTAATAAAGAACTCCGAGACACAGTCAATGTATATGGAGACATATAATCTGAAATAGACAAGTTAAATGAAATAATAAGGGGGCTAAAAAATAAATATTTAATTATGGAACAAATTGAAAAAAGAAAGAAATGGATGACAGGTAATATTTTATGACCAATGGAGGAAAGACGGTTACACAAAAACAGAGGTAACAAAAGAGAATATAGCAGACTATACACACAAATACAGAAAAATGTAAGTGGTAAAAGGTAAGTGGAATGGAGAAAGATGTAAAGAGATAAAGAATTTGCAGGGAAAGTATGATAGCTTCGCCTCATCCGAATTTTCAAGAATTTTTAGAGGTCATCAAGGATTTCCACACTGAAACATACGCGAAAATTAACGCTGTACAAACCAGTGCACAAAACAGTTCGACTAATTCAGCGCGTTTTTTAGAAAATAAGATAATTTAATATGTATATGAAGAAATTAATGCTGGGCTGTGCTGGGGCTCCGCTCCCAAACATACACTGCATTTGTTGGATTCTGTTCAGAGAAGAGCTGTTCGTCTAATTGGAGACCCGGAACTGACTGGCGGCCTTGGTTCGCTGGGATATCGTAGGACGGTTGGCGACTTGAGTCTGTTCTACAAGTATTTTCATGGAAAGTGTTCGAAGGATGTAGCCCGCTTAATTCCTCCCAAAGCGGTGCATGTTAGAGATACACGTCGCGCTGGTGCTTAACATCCGTATGAGGTTCAGCTTGTTATTCCGCGTACAACGCTTTTCAAGCAGTCTTTTATATGGAGAATATCATCCCTTTGGAATAATTTGCCCAGCGCAGTGTTTCTCACCGAGTACAATTTACAGCGATTCAGGAACAATGGAATCGCTTTTTCTGCACACATGCCGCTCCTGGAGCGCTTTAGGAACTTTCCTGCAGCACGTGTGCTAGACCCATAAATAAAGAAAAAAAAAAACGTTTGTCAAATGCATGTCTTACAAATATAGTTATTACTGAATTATGTCTTTTGCTTTAATTTTCACACATAACTTGCATACTTATAGCTAGAGACCGGATTATATGCATTTGCATATTTTCATATGCATTCGCATATTTAGACCATTCTCACCGATTATTGCATATTTTACCCAAAATCTAGTAATGATGCATATTTTTCCTATATTTACAATATTTCTCGGTATTACTAGGCAATTGAATTGCTCAGGGAATTGTTAATGTCTGGAACCGATCTTATCGCCGGGACATTACCTGCAATAGTCTAAACATCGATTAGGTTATAGTGCCAAGGGAATACCCAAAATTAAGAACCGCCGTAACCAAGAAACAAAGGAATAAAATACCGATTTTATTCCTTTGTTTCTTGGTCGGGATATTAAGTGATAAGTAGTTAGTTTCTAAGAATATTTGTTTGAGCGTGGATCAATTAAACAATTTTCTGGAAGACGAATTTTTATTTTAAAACAAGATATCAGTTTTAACATTATTGTTGACCTTTGTGTCAACTTGATAGTTTTATTAATGGGACGGGTGAACTTTTGCCTGAAACAATAAGTGCTAACATAGCACCCAAATTCAAATACTGCCCAGTTACCTCAATGGATGTGGAACGGTCTTTTCCCACTTATAAAAATATTTTAAATGATCGAAGACACAATCTTACTATCCAACATTTGGAACAATACCTTATTGTTTACGTGTACAAGAATACAAATGTTAAATAATTTTAAAAAATGTTTCATAACTGTTAATTAAATTTAAAACATCGTCGGTAACTTGTTAATTTTATGCTGATTTTGAAATAAAAAACTAAAAATTACTACTTTTATTATTATTTAATATTGCACATTTTGACCCTTTTCATGCATATTTTAAGCATTTTTCATGCATATTTGCATGCATATTTCAAGATTTTTATGTTGCATATAATCCGGTCTCTAGTAAGAAGGGTATTATTTTTACCGTTATGTACGAGGATCGTTCTAAAATTTCTCGGGCTAACACAGATATGGCGCCAAAATGTGTTACTATACTGTGAGCAAAAAAATCGACTTAAATTATCTGGTTTCATTTAACGCAGATCCTAGAATGTAGTATTCATATATTTTTACGGATTTTAGTATCATTTGAAAGCCTATTCTATTCTCTTTCTAATGATACCAAATTCCATAGCATATCTCATGCTTTTTATTGATTAAAATGCATGCGTATTTCAAGATTTTATGTTGCATATAAGTCGGTCTCTACTTATAGCTTATACCTGCCTGTGCCGGACCGGCTGGGTTCGAAAAAGGTCTGTACCGCAACTCGGAACTTTTTATTGCCTTTCACCTACCCTTCCCGCAACTCGGTATCAACCAAATCAAGAATAGAGTGTTGCTAGGTAGTAAATAAGCTATATGTAGAATAATACTAACGATCTTTTTGAGGTCACTCGTAATCACATTTTCGGCTTTTCTACATACTATTTCTGTTAAAATTGAGGGTAGTGAAAAAATAACACATAAAAAATTTACGGACTTAGCCGTTAGTTGATGGAAATTCATTGTAACTTAACACAAATAAAACACTAACAATGTTTTTAAATTTCAACTATATTACTATTTTTCGTGACAAACTAACAGTTTAAAATTTTTATTCGCCCGACGAAGGCTTCGTGTGCCGAAACAATTGTCACGAAAAATAATAATATAGCGGAAATTAAAAAACATTATTAGTGTTTAATTTGTGTTAAAAAAAAAATTAAAATAAAATAATACAATTTTCTCGACACCAGGAAACCTGAGAAGGACGAATAACATAAGCCATACTAACATACATATAGTCTGATTTAAATTTTTTCCTTTACATTTTCAGCAGAGCATGGAAAGGAGCTTAAAGAACATAGTGAACAAGTTTTTTTTTCCAGATAGAGTACCAAAAGATAGATATTATTTATGTCACATAGCGTTTTTCCTTTTGGGTATTGTTCATACTTTGCCAATAAGTCTATTTAATTCATCTAACAATGTAAGTATAAATACTGTTGTTTTCTGAGGTACAATTATCATTATAAGAAAATAGACATTACATCATCCCATTAAATATCATTTTCCTATAACTTTTTCGCTAAGGGAAGATTCTGTTCTTCAATAAATTGCTATACTTGTTTATGTTGTAATAGATCTCTCCTAAATATTTGATGAAGTAGAGCTGTAGTTCTTAATACTACAATAAATTACTTACTTGTGGTTGGACATATCTCAGTGCAAAAAACCACAAAAAACTTAAATTAGTTTTATAATCTCTTGTTCTTCTTCTTCCGTTGTAGACTGGGAGTCGCATCTCCCTTACCTGTTGTTTTGAACTTCTGTAGATGACGATTTTCAACTTTCGATCCATCGATCGGTTGGATGGTTTGCCTCGTGGTCGCCTTCCGTAAGGTTTCTGGTTCTTTATCCACTTCATCATTTATTCCACCACATCTTCTCCTTACCGCTATATTTCTCTGCCTGTCCCGCAATATTATTCCCAACATTAATCGCAATACTCTAATTTTCTGTTTAGTTGTTCTTGTTTCAGCTCAAGTTTCATTAGTATACGGCAGTACCGCTCTTACTATTGTTTTATATATTCTTGCTTTGCATTGGATACTCATGTACTTATTATTTCATATCATTCCTCTCAGCGCTCCCGCTACCTGTGTCGCTTTTAGTGTTGCCACTGAAAATGTCTACTCCGAGGTAGCTGAAATTCATAATTTGCTCTCTTCCACATTCAGTTTACACCTTTTCTGTTATCTTATCTGAAATAGAAAAGTGAAATGAAATAACAAGGAGACTAAAGAATAAATATCTAACTATGGAACAGACTGATAAAAGGAAGGAATGGATGACAGATGACATTCTAAGACTAATGGAGCAAAGACGGTTACACAAAAACAGAAGTAACAAAAGAGAATATAGCAGACTACACATACAAATACAGAAAGAAATTCGAACAGCTAAAAATAGGTGGAATGGGGAAAAATGTAAAGAGATAAAGAATTTGCAGGAAAAGTATGATAGCTTCGCCTCATCCGAATTTTCACGGATTTTAGAGGTCATCAAGGGTTTCCAGACTGAAACATACGCGAAAATTAACGCTGTACAAACCAGTGCACCAAACTGTTCGACTAATAGGTACAATTCAGCATTTTTAGAAAATAAGATAATTTAATATGTATATAAATAAATTGATATTGGGCTGGACTGGGGTCCGCTCCCAAATATACACTGCATTTGTTGGATTTTGTTCAGGTTAGTATACGGCAGTACTGCTCTTACTATTGTTTTATATGTTCTTGCTTTGCACTAGATACTTATGTACTTATTATTTCATATCATTCCTCTCAGCGTTCCCGCTACCTGTGCTGCTTTTAGTGTTGCCACTGGAAATGTCTACTCCGAGGTAGCTGAAATTCATAATTTGTTCTCTTCCACATTCAGTTTACACCTTTTCTGTTATTTTTCTATATCCATACATTTGGATTTACTGGTAGAAATTTCCGTGGTAAGCTACTATATTGAAATTGTGCAAGAATATCTGTAGATCGTCTTCATTATGCTTAACCAGCATAGAAAATCACGTCAATATTCCTTTTGTTTTTTTAGGTCTCCAATGATCTTGTTCATTATCAGCTTGAACAGCACAGGGTTGAGTGAGTCTCCTCTTACTTATTCCTGATTTCATGTTAATTAAGTTTGGTTTATTTCTTAGTTGATTAATATTCTGCTTGTATTATTAGCGTTTATGTTTCGCTTAGTATTTTCAGTATATCTGTTTCTCTGACTTTGTCAAATGCTCTAGTTAGATCTACGAAGCACAAGTACATAAGATGGTCATATTCTATAGATTTTTCAACCAGCTCTCTAATTATGAATATGATATAGATCAGAGGTGTCAAACTCAATTTTGCAGAGGGCCATATGTTAAATTTAGAATGTGTAGGCGGGCCAGATTCAAATAAAAAAAAATGTACTGAATTATTATAACATTTCATTTATTTAATTATATAGTATATAATATACGGTTGTTAAAAATTATATCAAAGTTATAAAAGAGGGTAATTATTTTGAGCTCGAGGATCCAGATACCTGACTTCTCTTGTTTTTGACAAGCTCATTATTGATGTCAGATATCATATTCGTTGTAGTTATTTTAAGAATTGATTGGAGATGTTCACTGGAAAGTCTTGTGCGATGTTTGTTCTTATTTATTTTCATGACGGAAAACATCTGCTCACATAAATAGGTGCTACCAAACATGCAGAGAATGCGTGCTGCATGCTTTTTTAATTCCGGGTAGTTATCCAAACTCTTGAAATATTGTGTATAAAATGTAAGAGCGTTAATCTTTTTAAATTTTTCTTTCAAAATATTGTCCGATTGAAGATCTATCAACTCCATTTGCAAATGAACTGGTGCCTGTGAAGCTTCAAAATTGAATGGATTGTTGAAAATTGGGAATTCCATTTCATTCATTTTGTGAAAGTCTTCAAAACGATTGTTGAATTCCATGATCAAATTTTGTAGAAGTTGAGAATATTGATCCAATTTTTTTTGGTTCACTGTGCCAAATGATTTTAAATGAGGGAAATGATCCAATGTTTGATTTTTTACCTGATTTTCCCACAGCCTCAACTTTGTTTCAAAGGCTTGAATACATGAATACATTTGAGTGACAATCAGATTTTTACCCTGTCACTTTACATTCAGATCAGTCAAGTATTTATTCATATCTACCAAAAAGGCACAATCAACCCACTAGTCATTGTCATAATCAATTGGGTTGCCTTTTTCTAACATGAAATCTTGAATAGGGTCACGTAATGCAAAAAACTTTTTCTAAAACTACTCCTCGACTGAGCCAACGAACTTCGGTGAAGTAAGGAACATCAGAAAACTTTTCGTCCAAATCTTGTAAAAACTGCGTGAACTGTCGGTGATTTAGTCCTCTGCTCCTTATAAAATTTACTATTTTAATTATAGGTTGCATGACATGGTCCATTTTTAAATGTTTGGATGCCAATGATTCCTGATGAATTATACAGTGAAATCCCACAAAATTCCCTGATGTTTTCTGTTTTAATTTAGTTACAACGCCCGAATGTTTGCCAGCCATGGCAGGAGCGCCATCCGTAGTTGTGCTGCTAAGTATATTCCAGTCGAGTTCATATTCTGCTATCAAATGCTCAATTGCAAAATAAATATCATTTGCTGTTGTAGTACCTGTCAATGGAACGCACTTTAATAGTTCTTCAGTTATTTCAAAGTTACTGTTAATACCTCGTATAAAAACAGCAAGTTGAGCTGTATCAACAGTATCAGTGCTCTCGTCAACAGCCAGTGAAAAGTTTGTAAATTCCTTAATTTTCTCCTTCAGTTGAAGAACCAAATTTTGAGATAAATCATTTATTCTTGAAGCAACAGTGTTTCTTGACAGCGAAATATTTTGAATTATTGACTTTTGAAATGGAAATGAAACATCGGCAACTTTCAACATACAGTCTTTAATAAAATCACCATTAGTGAAAGGTTTTGATCTCTTCGCGATTTCTAATGCAATAATAAAACTTGATTTCAGGACATCTTCGCTCTCAGTATTAGCTTTAGTAAACATCGATTGTTGACCTTGAAGTTTAGATTTTAAAGATAACAATGTGTCCATTCTTATTTTTTCAGTGTAACAATCGAATTTTGATTTATGATTCGTATCATAGAGAGACACGAAGTTAAACTCCTTACAAACAGCAACTGTTTGATTGCAAATCAAACATAGTGGTTTACCTTTCCATTCTATGAAAAAATATGCAATTTCCCATTTAGACTGAAAAACTCTGCACTCACTATCAACTTTACGTTTTTGTGACATTATGCCAAAATCGTAACAATTATGGAACTCGGCACAACAATTATGGATATCGCACGCGCACGACACAAACAAATGCACAATACCTTCACAATCACTACTTTGCAGTACAACTAAAATCCTTCTCCGACCGTATCGCTTCGATTACTCGACTCACACTCAACTAACTCACGTCGCGCCGACGCACTCCTTTTATAATATCGATAAGGAAGGTTCTAGTCTAGACTCGAAGCGCGTGGAAGATTCTATTGTTCTCAACAAAAATAATAGGGTATTTCCGCTTGTTGCTAAGAGATGGCGTTACTGTCTATCTCTCTCGCTTGTCAAGGCAAGCGCTGCCCTTGAAATTACTTATAAATGTAGTGTGCGCATTTTAAAACTTCCGTAGAGGAATCGAGTGAAGTCTAAAAGCTCTAAAAAACATGATTCTTCTTTCTGTGACACATTGCGATCGCGGGCCTTATTGATACGTCCCGGGGGCCGGATGCGGCCCGCGGGCCGTATCTTTGACATCCCTGATATAGATAGTACTTCTATTTTTCCTAAAGCCCTGTTGTGCTTCTTTTATAGCGATTTGTTGTTCCATGCGGTTTTAATAGCGCGTGGAGTAATGTGATACCCCGATGACTGTCTGGTATTTTTCTATCTCCTGTCTTCAAAATGAGAATGGTGTAACTATCCCTCCACTCCTTTGGTTCCTTGTCATCCTTCATTATCTTATTAAAAAATATACATAACATGATGTTCAGTGTACTTTCACCATATTTAAATAGCTCATTATGTATCTCATCTGATTCTAGATTTTTCAGATTTTTATGGTGTTTTCTCTCTCTTTCAGAGGTAGCTGGGTCAGGTTGGTTCTTGATATTTCCACTTCTGTAGTCAATTTTTTCCCTGTTTAGTGGCATTGTTCTTCCGTTATTTTATTGCTTTTTATATTCTCATTAATTTGTTTTTTTCTGGCCGTACATGACCTTAGTAGCTTGAGCTAAATAGAGTTACTATGTTGCTTTTTATTATTTAAATTAATAAGAAGCCACCACTCAGCGCAGGCAAGTAAAAAGTGTTACTACTCAGTATATATTACCACTATACAAACACTTTATTTTTGCTCTCGACGCGCGTTTCGCTAACCATGTTAGGTTCATAAAGAGCGATGATTGACCAAAGCTAAACTACAAATCTACCCTATTTATACTTAGCCTAACACTTGAATTACTCAGGCGGAACTAATGGCATAGGCAAGGCCATCAGTTCCGGTCAAGTAACCAGTAGAGGGGACTATAAAGAATAGGCCCTCTGTCTTTATTTAAACTACTTTTACATTTTATAATTTCCATGTTTTCGTATGCGATCAACAATCTCCTATCAGATACATTTTTTTATTAATCTTAGATTATCTACATCATTACAACTAATTTCATAAATTCCATTTTTCTCACAATTAGGAATCTTATCTTTGGGATTTCCTAAGATATTCCTCGGTTTTGATACAAAGAAAGCAAATATTTATGATTTTGTTTCTAAATTAAATAACCGGTATGATTCCATTAAATTCACTTACGAAGTTGAGTACAAAGTACAATTGCCTTTTCTAGATATTTTAATTATTAAAAATAATAATAGATTAGAATTTGATATCTACAGGAAGGGCACAGGAACAGATAGATATATTCCTAATGCTCATTTCATTGCAAACAACACAAATTAGCCTCATTACATTTTTTAGTTCATCGTTTGGTCACTTTCCTTCTGAACAGAGTAAACTTTAATAAAGAAAGGAATCGTATTAGAAATATAACTAGAGTTAATGGTTATGACGATGACTTAGTGTATATATACGAGTATATATATACATTATATATATATATATATATATATATATATATATATATATATATATATATATATATACATATATATATATATATATATATATATATATATATATATATATATATATATATACATATATATATATATATATATATATATATATATATATATATACATATATATATATATATATATATATATATATATATATATATATATATATATATATAATATATATATATATATATATATATATATATATATATATATATATATATATATATACGCTTCATAGCGTTCTGCGACGCCCTACGGTTCCCAGTTGCCATTCTCGTCTATCGTTCCAGTCTCCTGGCTGCAGGTTCCAGGCACACTTAGGTCGGCCTCGTTTTCGTCGGTCCCAGGTGTCCAATGAATTACTTGCTTCGGTATTCTCTCGTCGGACATATGTTGTACGTGGCCATACCAGCATAGTTGTTTTTCTTGAATTTCCTGAATGATGGTCTTATTTGCTTTCATCTTGTCTCTTATTCTCTCGTTTCTAATTTTGTCTAAGCGAGAGATTTGGGCCGATCTTCGTCAGAAATCCATTTCTGTTGTCAAAAGTTTCTTTTTTTTGCCTTTCACTCAGTTGCCACACCTCTGAACAGTATAGCATTATGCTTTTAAGGATAGTGTTATATATTATCCTTTTGCTTTTATCCAGTATATCCTTAGACCAAAGCACAGAGTTTAATACTCCTATTACTCTCCTTCCTTTGCTGGTTCTGTCTTCAATTTCTTTCTCACATCTTCCTTCACTTGTTATTTTTACCCGTAAGTACGTATATTGCTCATAGCCTTCAATTTTGATGTTATTTTCAACTTCCAACTCTTCCGGCTCTCCCCTCACGCACCTGTATTTCGTTTTGGTTTTGTTTATCTCAAGTCCCCATTTTCCATATTCTTCGATTAACTTTCGGGTTATGTATTCTAGGTCTTCCTTGTCCTGAGCTATTACTATCTGGTCGTCTGCGAAGTGTAATGTGTATAGTGTAAGATTGTCATTGATAGGCATTCCCATTTTTGAACATTTTCTTCGCCAGTTTCTCAGTACATGTGTTAGATATATTTTAAAAAGGGTTGGAGACAAGCTACATCCTTGTTTGAGGCCTTTTGATACGTCAAATTATTCGGACAGTATCTGGTCAACTTTAATTTTTGAAGAACATCCGTTGTACAATTGTTGTACGGCTTTTATCAAAGTTATATCTACTGGACTTTTTTCAAGCACTTCCCACATTGTTTTAATTGGTACTGTCTCATAGGTCCCCGTAAGGTCCACAAAGAAAAGATAAATCCGACTGTTGTGTGCCGCTGTCTTTTTCTCGATGATTTGAGATATCGGAAATCTGTTATCGATTCATGAGCGATCCGCTCTAAATCCGGCTTGGTCTTCAAGTTCATATGGGCCATATTCTTGTTCAATTTGAGACTTTAGAACTTTTCCATACAGTCTGCTGAGAATATCTGTGACGGCTATGCATCTATAGTTCTACATACATCTTTCCTTCCTTTCTTATGTATCGGGGTAATAAATACCATTTTCCATGAAGTGGGTGGGGGTTTTCCGTTTATATACAAGGTGAATAGGTATGCCAAGATCTCTTTTAATTTTGTTGGTCCATATTTTAGGAGTTCGACTGGTATTCCCTCGGGTCCACTAGCCCTTCCATTCTTCATAGTTCTTAAGGCTTTTTCTACCATATCCACAGTCACTGTTATATATGTTCCCTGGGTTCTATAAGCGGTTGGTGACATTATTTGATATTGTGGTCTGTTTTCCTTTAGTTCATTTTTGTAATGGTCTTGAAATTGTTTCACGTAAATACAAGGTATATTTATTTTATCCACTTTGTCCGATCTAAGAGTGTTAATTAATTTCCAAGCTTCTATTGATCTTGTACCTCCCAGGAAAGTGTTTATTTCTACGCACTTCCTGTCCCACATATCATTTTTCTCTTTTCTTAATAATCTTTTGAATATAATCAGCTGTTTTCTATATCTTCTGTTGCTTTCGTACAGATCCATTTTACGTATGCTTTTTGTTTTATGTTTTTTTGTGTCTCCAGTTCAGAACTCCATCCATCGTTGATATATGGTCTTCTTTTGTTTTCTTTGCCCAAAGTTTCGTGTGCTATTGTTTTTAAAGCCTTAACTCTGTGGGAGTATAGAACTTCTGAGGTCATTTCGGTGTAGTGGTCTTCTAATGCTGCCCCTAAGCGTGTTTGGTAGAGCCATTTGATGCTACTTTCTCTGAATAGATAGGTCTTATATCTGGGGTTTCCAACTTCTTCTACGTTCTGTGCAGTGTTTTCATCTTTAGGGTTCTCATATTTACGGTGCACCTTCATCTTGGCTCCCACGAGATAATGATCACTACCGCATACGATCCCTCTAAAGGCTCTCACATCTTCGATCTTCCACTTTGTATTTTGTTTAACAATAACATAGTCAATGATGGACCTCAGTTGTCGAGTTTCTTGATGCCATGTATACTTGTGAATGTCCTTGTGTTCGAAGAACCCATTCATAATTTTTAAGTTGTTTCGTGTACATAGTTCGATTAGCCTCTCGCCGTTATCGTTTGTTATGGCTTTTCCATATTTGCCGATTACTTTACTATTTCTCCCTCGTCCGGTTCTTCCATTGAGATCGCCCATGAGAATGATTTCTCTCTGATTTCCTATGCTGGCTATTATGTCATTGAGTGTATCAAAATACTGATCTTTTCCACGATAGGGGAGTCATCCGTAGGTGCATATGTTCCTAATCTATGGCCCAAGTAGTCTATATTCACAGTGAGATTTCGTTCGTCTAAGGTCTCGTAATTCGTTATCTTTGCTCTAAATTTTGCTTTTATTAAAATGGAAACACCTTTGGCAGCACGTGCGCTTTTTGGGACCCCGCTGTATATATGAATGTATTGTCCATATTGCTCTATGCTTGAGCCTTTCTTTTTTGTCTCAGTTAGTACAATACAGTCCAAGTTCAGTTTCTCGGTGTTATTGTGTGCTTGCATCCCTGAGTGTTCCATGTTCCAAATTTCATATCCATAATTCGTTGCCTAAGTTGTCTTTGTGAAGTCCTGGTCGTGTTCCGAGGCTTATTGCTGGGATTTTTTGCGGCTGGCTTTTTTTCTTACTAGTGATGGGTTGAAAGCCCTTCGCCTAAATCCCCGATCATGGAGGTAATTTGTTTTCGAGGATTCCTTCCTCTAGGCTTTAATGAGCCAACATTCTCCTGCAAGGCAGCACCTTGTAAGGGGCCCTTACAGGGTGCTATCATCCGGGCCAGATGAACCCTGGTTTTTTAACGAGCTTACTACTGATGACTTAGTAAATAAACTAATAAATAGACATAAGTTTAAGTTTAATATTCAGAATTCCACTTTTTAAACACGCGAAGAAAATAACACCAAGTATGTCTCCATACCATATAATCAGAAATATAACAAGGGATTCAATAAGGTATTTAAGAAAGTAGGCCTCACCTTAGTCTATAAGTCATCAGACAACGTGAGGAATATCTTAGGAAATCCCAAAGATAAGATTCCTAATTGTGAGAAAAGTGGAATTTATGAAATTGGTTGTAATGATTGTGATAAAAAGTATGTTGGGCAAACTAAAAGGTCAATTAAAACACGATTTAAAGAACATTTAGCACACTTAAAATACAGTAGAACATAAAAGTCTAGCATTGCCGAACATGCCCTTGAAGCTGATCATATTGTAACATTAGATAATCTAAAATTAATAAAAAATGTGATTGAGTAATTCAAGGGTTAGGCTAAGTATAAATACGGTAGATTTCTAGTTTAGCTTTAGTCAATCATCGCTCCTGATGAAGCTAACATAGTTAGCGAAACGCGCGTCGAGTGCAAAAATAAAGTGTTTGGTGTAGTGGTGTTATATACTGAGTAGTATCATTGTGCCAAAGATTCCACATTCCCAACTTAGTTAAGTGAAAAGTGTAATAAAAAATAGTAGCTAGTAGCTTAGCTACCAAATGTTTTTTGTTGTATCACTTAACCACATGCATGTTAACGTTCGCTGTATTTAGCTACTTTTTTTCGCCAGGTCTCTATCTATTAACGCAGTACCACTTTATTCGCTTGCTGGAGACATGGCTACATGTGCAGAGGTAATGTTTAATGGTAGTTATTTATTTATTTTTTAGTTTTGGATGTACAAATTTCGAAATCTTTCCGATCCCACTATGTCAGCAGGAAACAGAACATCGTTACAAATACATTTTGCTGCCTCTTCATTGATTGTAAATACGGTCCCACAAGTATTGTTTGGAGTTTTGAATGTTGTAATTGCACATAAATTTAAAATAATGAATAGAATTATGTATACTCTCGTGATTGAATTATTCACATTCTTTATTTTGACAGTGTTTGTCAAAATAAATACAGATGACTGTAAGTCTGATTCTAGATTTAGATATACATATATGTGTCGTTGCCTACTGATTGTCGGGGTCGTCAAAGTCAGACCAATTTAGTACCTACGCTCAGTGTAATAATGTTTTAAAGTGATTATTTGTTCAATTGATACAAAATCTCAGAAATTAATATGTGGTATTAGACTACATAAATTAGAGAAGGTTTAGTACCTTTGCTATTTTATGCGAATAGGGTACTTATACCGCTTTAAATGAAGAGTAGTAACTGTAAAAATAGAGTGCTATTATCACTACTGTATGTGTAGCGGTAACTCTAAAAATTTCTGTTTTTTGGCGATTTTTTTGCTAGGATCGCACTTCAAATCTCATCTGGACGCAAAATATAAAGAAAAGATTTTGGCGAACGAAAACGATGAGGTCGGCAGTGTTACCCTTGGTATTGATCTTTATTTTTTGGCTACTGGCACTTTTGGGTGTATGCCGTTTTAAATCTCTCTTGCTGATACTATGTGTATCCGATTTGTCTTTTCACATGGGCTGGCTGACGAGCTCTGATATATAGCGAAACATGCATATTCTAGATTAGTGATTCATAGCTAGCATGTAAACCTATTGTAACATATATATATATATATATATATATATATATATATATATATATATATATATATATAGATTATATATATATATATATATATATATATATATATATATATATATATATATATATATATATATATATATATATATATATAGATATAGATATATATATATATATATATATATATATATATATATATATATATATATATATATATATATATATATATATATATAGATATATATATATATATATATATATATATATATATATATATATATATATATATATATATATATAGATATATATATATATATATATATATATATATATATATATATATATATATATATATATATATATATATATATATATATATATATATATATATATATATATATATATATATATATATATATATATATATATATATATATATATATATAGATATATATATATATATATATATATATATATATATATATATATATATATATATATATATATATATATATATATATATATATATATATATATATATATATATATATATATATATATATATATATATATATATATATATATATCTATATCTATATATATATATATATATATATATATATATATATATATATATATATATATATATATATAGATATAGATATAGATATATATATATATATATATATATATATATATATATATATATATATATATATATATATATATATATATATATATATATATATATATATATATATATATATATATATATATATATATATATATATATATATATATATATATATATATATATATATATATATATATATATATATATATATATATATATATATATATATATATATATATATATATATATATATATATATATATATATATATATATATATATATATATTTATATATATATATATATATATATATATATATATATATATATATATATATTTATATATATATATATATATATATATATATATATATATATATATATATATAATGTCTAATAATTTAAAGACCTTGTAAATATAGACATTAGACGTTATTCCGGTTCTTTTATCTTTAATTATTCGTCAGAATTATGTAAGGAGATAGTAAATTTTATTTTTAAATACTTAAACACTTGCTCACATATTTTCTCTAATTTTAGATCAAACTTGGTTTTATGGGTTTGTTTTGTTATCTGCTGCAGTCTTAACTGGTAAGTTTTGTTATAATAAAATCAACAACTTTTAGCACGTTATAAAAAAAAAATTGCATGCAAAATTTCCATCCCTGGGGTAAAATGTAAACTATAATCTGGACCGTAACATAGTTTATATCTACGCAAAATTTCGTCAAGATTCATTTAGCCGTTAGAGGAAAATTCTACAGTTAGTTGTACTGAGTAGTAGTAGTAGTAGTAGTAGTAGTAGTAAAGTGAGTGGGTGGTACCTTGAGTCCCTTGTGTCACCTAGATCTAAAAGTTCTTCTGTGACTCCCTATTGAGTCGCGTCAGGGTGGCAGCCTTAGTCTGGCATTTTCTGCCAAGACCCTGACCTCTTGTAGATTTTTGTTGTACTGAGTAATACCTACCAGTGATTTGCAAGGTTTTCCTGCAATTTTATTAAATATTCCGAACGATTTACATGAAGTAGAACAATTTAGATGAATTATAAATAGTCAACAGACGTAGAAGATATATTAAGAAATGAACAATGGAATTATTAATAAAGAATTTGTAATCGATAGAAATAAGAAACATAAGACAAACATCAGGCAAGAAATTATAGAATTTATAGAAATATACAATCCTGCGCAGGTGAGAAAGTGAAAAAAATATATAAACAGAAGCTATCCCAAAAATGTAATGAATCAACGAGAATAGGTTGGTCACTAATGTCTTTTAAAAAACCCAATCTGTACTAAAAATAAAGAAAAATACAACGGAATTATAGTAGAATTTAGAGGAGAAGACTAGTTACCCGACCTGAAAGAGTGCGAATTTATTAGCCAATGAAAATAACACCCTACCTATCTTCCAATTGAAAGCTAAACTGCTCATATTCCTATGATTCTGATCATGCCGTTTACTTTAGAAAAAGAAGTTTTCGATATGAAAGTTATCAAACTGAATAAAGTAAAAATAAAATCACTGAAGATCCCAAACAACACGGTTTACTAAACAAAATCGCTAAATTCACATGTAGTTCGTTCGTTAAGTTTTGTCTTATTGGATCTAGTACTATTAAAAATTCTTAACATCATCATCATCATTAGTTTATCCCATCCATAGTAGCGTAGTAGTTTAAGCCTCCCAAAGTTGCCCCCAATGAGCTCTGTTGTTTGCTTTTCACATCTAATCGTGTCCCGCTAATCTTTTTATGTCGTCCGTCCATCTTCTCTGTGGTCTACCTCTGCATCTTTTCGGTTTTCTAGGCCTCCATTCAACTATATGTGCGTGTCTATCTGTTATCATTCATCCTTGTTTTATGCCCCGCCCAGTTCCACCTTAATATACACATTCGTTGTATTACATCTGCCACTTTTTTGTACATTTCCTACTCTCTCACTCTCTATTAATAGTTCCTGGCTGTTATGTTTGTTTTCCTAATATTTATATTATTATATTTCAAGACCCATTTCTCGATATTTGTTGTTTAATTCCATCAACATTTCTTGTCATTCTTCTTTTGTGTTGGCGATCAGAGTGACATCTTCTACCTACTTTAAGTGATCTAATCGTTCACCGTTCGTTCATAGTCCTTTATTTTCCCACTTTAACGATTCGAATATGTCTTCTAGAGTCAACGTGAACAGCTTTGGGGATATCGAGTCTCCTTGTCTAATTTATCTTTTAATTTTGATTTTATTTGTTTTTTCTTCAAACATTATTTGTGCAGTGACATTTTTATTTGTGTATTCAAGAAGAGGTTTGTGTCTTTCATCGACTCTGCTGTTACTTAAGGCGTTAAGGACTGCCCATATTTCTACCGAATCAAGTGCTTTTTCGTAGTCAACCATTACTATCCACAAGATGATCTTACATTTATTTTTTTTTCTACTAGTAACCTAATTGTTTGGAGATGATCCCAAGTGCTGTATCCCCGTCTAAATCGCGCTTATTCACGTAGTTGATAACTGTCTAATTTGTTGGTTAATCTATATGTTATAATTCTAATGAGTATTTTGTATAGTACCGATAACAGGCTGATGGGTCTGTAATTCTCCAGTTTAAATTTGTTTCCCTTTTTAAAAATAAACACAGTCAAGGCGTTTACTCAAGGTATTTGTGTTTTACTTTCTATAAGGCACCTGTTAAATAGAGCTTAAAGAGATTGTATTATCGTTGCCCCTCCATACCTTATCATTTCTATAGTTATATCATCGTACCCTGGTTCTTTGTTGTTGCGCATATGTAACAAAATATGTTTAAAGTTATTTTAACAAAAAGCAACATTGAAATATTACGATCTTTAAGTGTATTATTTTATGTTTTTTAGGAGCTAATGCAATAAATGCTGTAGCTACATCAATGTTCTTTCCAAGGTTCCCTCAAGCTTATATGAAAACAGTAATCACCGGGGAAGGATTTGCACCTCTTCTGGGTGACGTTTTAAATATTATATCTGTAGCAGTTTTTAATGATGTACGGGATTCTACTCTCATGTTTTTTCTTTTTGGTACTTTTATGGTTACTGTATCAATAATTCTTACTGCACTGATGTCAAGAACCACATTTTTCAAGTAAGTTTTAAATAGGGGAAACATAATACAACTTTTACTTGTATGCTTTAGTTCCATAACAGAATTAATTTTTCATTTCCATTAGAAAATAAGACAAATTATAACAAATAGATGCTTATACTGCACTCTGTCGGTGACTTACGAAGTCTATTCAAGCAGAGCGGCACAGCACGGTTGGCAACTTATTGCAGAAACGCACCTTTCTTGAGCTTACTGCTCGAAGGTATAGATGGCAGTATTGGTATAACTAAAAACGAAAAAAATCGTATTTCTAGAAGTTACCAAAGTGTTCTTCGTATTTGCTGAACCATCCCAAGACGCGTTTCGCCGTATCACGGCTCATCAACTGGGCTATACTATGCGCAGAAAATACGAAGAACACTTTGATAATTTCTAGAAATACGATTTTTTTTTTTTTTTCGTTTTTAGTTATACCAATACAGTTTGGGTACCTAAAACAATTATGGAAAAGACATTATTCAGCCATAAACGTATAGCTTACACCATTAATAGCATAAAAAATACGACAGTGCTCCAAAAATTCTTGAATATGAAGTAGGATATTCATTAAAAAATATTTAAATAGCACATGCCGGGTTACGGTATATAAAGAAGTTTTATAATAATATATTATATGTAATAAATTAAGTAACATATTAATCAGTTTATTTATTATATCGGTTTCACAACGTTCTCCGACGTCTTCCGATATCCAGTCTCCATTCGGTGCGGTCATTCCACTGGCCTTCCTCCAGTCCTCTTTCTTGCATTTCTTTGTCAATGCCCTCTCTCCAGCTCATTCTTGGTCTACCTCTTCTTCTTCTTCCTGTAGGTGTCCAATAATAGCCTCTCTGGTGTCATTCTTTGGACGTGTCCATACCATTTAAGTTGTTTCACCCTTATTTCTTCGACTATGGTCTTTTTTACACCCATAATTTCACGAATTCTCTCGTTCCTTATTCTTTCCCAGCTTAGATCTTCCGGCTGCCCGTCTCCAGTAGTCCATTTCTGTGGCCTCTAGGGATTTAACGGATTTTTCTTTTAACTGCCATACCTCACTACCATATGTTACAATGCTTTTAACTATTGTGTTGTATGTTCGGTGTTTGTTCTCTTTGTTTATTTTCTGGTCCCATAAAATACTGTTCAGAGACCTGATAGCTTTCCTGCCCTGAATATTCCTTTCTTTGATAGCGTCATCGAGAGTTCCGTTGTTGGTTATATTTAGACCCAAGTATTTATAGCTACTGCATGATTTAAGATTGTGTCCGTCTTCTGTCACCAAATCCTGTTGCGTACCCCCTATGCACATATATTCACATAGATTTACTTGTAGACCCCATTTTTTGTATTCTTCAATAAGTTTCCTGGTCATATATTCCAAGTCTTCTTGTTCCTGGGCCACTACTATTTGGTCATCTGCAAAACTAAGAGTGTAGAGAACAGTATCGTTGAGTGGGATTCCCATATTTTTACATTTGAGTTTCCATCTAAGAAGCACCTTCTCAAGAAAAATCTTGAAAAGCGTTGGTGATAGGCAGCAGCCCTGTTTTAGACCTTTATTTGGGGAAAAAACCCTTTGATATTTTATTGCCGATTTTTATTCGGATATGGCAATTTTGGTATAGATCTTGTACTGCTCTGATCAAATTAGTGTTTATGTTTGTTGTTTTTAATGATTCCCATAGCTTTGTAAGTGGGACGCTATCGTAAGCTTGTTTCATGTCCACATAGAGAATATGTAACTCCTTGTTCATCACTGTCATCTTTTCTATGAGCTGAGTTAGACAAAAAAGGTGGTCTACGGTTGATCTTCCTGCTCTGAACCCGGTATTTGCTCAGTGCTGAGGCATTTTTGGAACAAATTGGTTAGATGTTCAAACAACTTTGGTGTGCCATATTTTATCAATTCTGCTGGTATATTTCCAGGTCCAGGAGCTTTTCTGTTTTTGAGTTTTGTGCACACCTCTTTTACTTCTCTGACTGTAATACGGATCGGTGATGCGGTCACTTTTATGGCGTCAATTTCCTCAGGTAGATCTCTGTATAGTTCTCGGTTTTCCCTAAGTAAGAAGCTGAAGTATTTATCCCAATTTGTTAAAGTGATGGGCGATATAATTTCCTTTTTGGTATTTTGGCGCAGTGATTTTATAAGTCTCCAACTTTCTGTACTTTTGGCTCCTCCTATGTACGTGTTTACTCTGTTACAGCGTCTCTCCCAAGTTTCATTTTTCTTTTGTGTAATCAGCCTACGTGCCTTTGCTTGAAGTTGTTTATACATTTCTTTGTTGTTTTCTGTTCGCATGCTGAGGTATCTTTTATGTGCTTCGTTCTTTTCTTTTATTTTTTCTTCTATATCCGAGTCCCACCAGTAAGGTTTTAGACGGCTTTCTCCTTCTTTGAATCCTAGTAACTCTTTTGCTGCTTCGTGTAGACAGTTTTTAATGTGGTTGTAGTGCTCTGATGTGGTCGAAAAGTCTCTGGGTTGTAGTTTTCTCATCTAGTCTCCTTCTGTACAGATTTTTTGTACTTTCTTGGTCTAAGCTTTCTAGGTTGTATTTACTAAATTCTATCTCTTCATAGTCGTCACGTTTTTGAGTATGCGTGTGTGGCTTTTTGCCAGTAAAGCTTATTTTTGCATTTAGGAGATGGTGGTCACTACCGCAAGTAGCTCCTCTATAAGCTCTGACGTCGTGGATTCTAAGGGTTGTTTTCTGACGGACAATCAGGTAATCAATTATGGATCGCTGGTTTCTAGATGGCTTAGTCCAGGTATATTTATGGATCCATTTGTGTGAGTAGAATCCATTAGTTATTCTTAACTCATTTTGTTCGCACACTGTTATTAGTCTTTGGCCGTTATCATTTAGAATTTCCTCTACATGTCTACCTACTACTTCGTCTTGAACTTTTTCCCTATTCTAGCATTCAGGTCTCCTAAGATTATTACTTCTCTGGTATCTCCAACGTTTACTATTTCTCTATTTAGTAGTTCAAAGAATTCGTTTTTCTGATTTACTAGGGCGTCATCATTTATTGCATATACTCCAAAGATTGTAACTTTATGTTCTTGCGCTGTTAAGTTCATTTTTATAATTCTTTCGCTGATTGGTTCCCATGATGTTATGCATTTTCTGAGTTTTTTAGATATCAGGATGGACACGCCTTGCTGGGCACGCTTATCTTTCGGTACACCGCTGTAAAAGTGGTCATACCTTCCTAAATTTTCTGAGCCCTGTCCCTTTTTTTTTGTCTCTGTTAGTACCGCAAGGGAGAGATCTGATTTTTGGAGCTCAAAAATTACTTCATTGGTCTTATTCGTCCATCCTTGCACATTCCATGTTGCAAAATTCATTATCCGTTTTCGTAGCGTTTGTCGTCTTCGTGTATTTTGTTCTTTATTCCGAGGCTGTTGACTGGGTTTTTTAACAGTAACGTTTTTCCGAGTATCGAGGAGTTAGCCCGATGCCTCAACCCCCAACCTGGAGGGCCGGTCAATTTGTGGTCAAGGTTTTCTTCCTCTAGCCTTTGGCGAGTTCAACGTCTTCCTACAAGGCAGCAGGTTCGTCTGTATCCTAGGCAGGAGCCCTGACAGGGTGCTATCATCCGAGCCACATGAACCCTGGTTTTTTAACGAGGTTGTTACTCCTCCCCCTCCTCGCTTTCCCTTAGTGCAATGGGACCCCCAGGCTTGAGACTGGCGTAGCGGAGTTACATATTAATCAGTATTAGTATATAAATATCAGTAATATTTAATATTATCTACTATCTTGAACTGGAGAAGTATAGTAATAGGGAAGATCAAATTGACATTGAACAGGCTTCGTCAAAAAGGCGTTGTTTATTGTATTCACATTCTACTAAATTATTTACGATAACGGATGTTTATACCTTAGAATAATAATAATTACTGTACTGATATCAAGGACTACATTTTTCAAGTAAGTTTTAAATGTAGGAAACCTAATACAACTTTTACTCGTATACTTTAATTCCATAATAGAGTTTCTTCATTTTTGTGGTGAGTTTACAAAGTGAAGCTGATGTTACTGGTTATAGCAACTATATTCAATAAGACATCGTGGTTCTTGGAGTTAGATCGTGTTAAATTGGAGCGACTTTTCCACGTCTCGCTTATCATTGCAAAAGATATCTTCAGAAATATTTACTTCTCGAGATTAAAACACATAATAATTTCTGTGTTTTAATCTCGAAGAGTAAATATTTCTGAAGATACTTCGTGCGATCGTAGACTCAATGTCGGAAAGTCAATCGATCAATAGATATTTGTTGCACTAAATTCAATTAATTAGGTAGTCATAATTGAGGCGTTGCGGATAGTAAGGGCGAACTCAACAAAATGAAGTTTCGAAAAAACTGAATTTATAGAAAAATCTAAATGGCGAACTCAACAAAATATTGGCAAAATTAGGTTTTTATTATTTATTTATACTCGTAGTTTATTAGCTTTTTATTATTTACTTAAGTAGAATAGTGTATTCCGTGAATTTTTAAATGTTTTTTAAATATTTATTTGTGTATTTTTTTTTCATATTTTACTGTTCGTTTCTGATGCTACACTATCACCTAAAATTGGCAATACCTGGGAAAAAATTAGACCGGTATTAAAAATTTTGAACACATTTTTTTTAATTTTAAGGTTATTGTTTTAATTAAAGGTTTTGTTATTACAAAATAGTTACTTGATACAACATACAAAACAGTGGAAATATGGTATTGAAACTAACATAAAAAAAACTAAAACAAATAATTAGCCAAGTTCAGTTGTAATCTATTTGGTCATCGTCCATAACATCTTCATTTTCGGTGCTCTTATTCGTTGCTGCGTCTTGAGAGGCTATAATGTTAGTAAAGTACCGACTCCAAGGTAGGGGAACATACGGTAACAAGTCCTGAATGTCCTTTAATTTGGGGGCTGGTATTTTAAATTTAATCTATTAAAATCTCGTCAGTGTTTCACTGGCCAAATGAAAATGATCAGGATCATAGTTTTTCACCTTGCCTTTTTGTAGTTTGACTGCCGTTATGTCATCCAAATTGTAAGCAGAATGAATGTAGAAACCTTGCTTAAAGTTATTTGTAAATTCAAAGATCTTTCCATCTTTAAACTTAGCACCAGCCATCTGCATTTTAGTAATTTTCTTTTGAAAAGTAGAGAAATTGAAAATCATGTCCTGTCTAAGTTGGACAACGCAAAACTGGTTTTTTCGACGACAGCTTTCAATCATTAACTTATACTTTTGAACTGCATATTAAACGTATCACGATAATAGTGCTGATTTACCGGGCTGTAACCAGGGTAATTTTCCGTAAGCCATTCATTGTAAAGAGAATAGAGCTTTTTAATATTAAGTCCAACAGGTAAGTAATTTTCGATGAGGGCTTTTGGCGCGACTGTAATGACTGGTGACAGTAGGTAGTGACATGATGTGTTCTTTTACTTTAGAAAGATCGTCATTTCCTATTTTCTTCGCGGGTTCACACCTCCCCCTTTGATCCGTTGTAACAGTTCCAGTTCTGCTGGTTTTGTCAAGTACGACTCGAACGCGCTTTTCAGAGATGCCATGAATGTTATAAAATGCAGTACGACAAACTTCACGATTAGCGTGATCAACAGTCACATTATATTGAATGAGTCTCAGGGTACGACTTGGACGCCCCTTTACGTAAGATGTTTTTACATCATTGCAGATCAACAATTTTGATAAGTAAGCATTCTGTAGATCATAGTTTCCAATTTGCCAAAAAGAGTCAAAAATATTGGTGACCAGTTCAGCGCCTATTTTCTCAAAACATCCACACTTGCAAGGAGGTTCAATTTTGCGGGCAACAACGTGCCTTTTGTTATTTCTTGAAATGTAAGCACTTCCTGAATTTCGTTTCAACTTACACTCGTTTTTTTGCCAATCATTCATCTTAGCAGGTCTCTTTCGCGAATAACCCGACACAGCACTACCATCTAAATGTTGTACACTTACTTCACTACTAGAAGGTTTAGGTTGCGCCATACTTTTCTTAAAAAAAGAAGCAACAAAACCAAACAAAACATAAACGTATTAACTTCAAAATTAACTTGAACTAACACGCAGAAAGCGTAAAATTTCAAGTAAACCTCATTTAGTGACGCAATACCGGCGGTTGCTCCGCGCGAAATTGTTGAGTTCGCCCTTACTACTCGCCCGGCTATCGCCTGTTCGAAATTTTTCATTTATTTGATACTGAAATTTGAAGGCGAAGCAAGGGCGAACTCAACAATTAGACCGGTATGTGATGTAGGGAAAAGTACTATAAAATAGAATTATATAAAAAAAAAAATTTGACCCAATGTTGAGTTCGCCCTTACTATCCGCAACGCCTCAATTTTTAAGTTCTTTAACAATTACACATTGTTGTCGCAGGTTGTAAGTAATTACGAATAAAGAGTATCAATGCTGATAGACTCTAAAATATTTAATTTGGATTATTTACTTACAAATTTTCAAGAAAAGATATAAATGGTCATAATTATCATTCATTTCGTTTGTTAAGTTTCTATTGTACTTTATAAGTCTCTATTACTTAAACCTAAAATTTCGATCGAATCTACATGACTACGTAATTATTTCAAGAAAAGAAAATGCTGTTCATCAGCGGCTATCATAAACGTGTTTAAGTTTGTCTAAATTTTATGTCCATTTATTTTCATTTCTTCATATAGATCCGGTACATATATACAGGGTGTTATGAACATTGCTTATTATATTTAAATAGGTAATCTCTTGGGTAAAGTAAAAAACATTCATATTTTTTTTTCCTATTTTGAACATTTTAAAGATTTTGTAAAAACCAGCTCTCCTGATATACCGATAAACAATCGAACGTGATACGGTCTAACCCTAAGGGCTCCGATTTTGTATCTAACCAAGGTCGTGAAAGTTTCCGTTGAAAGCTACAATCAATTTTTAGTAATGAGTGGGTAATAACGTAAGAAAAAAGTAAAATAAACTTGCAGGAAACAGAATGTTAAAAATATGGCCAAGTGCAAGTCGAACTTGCGCAATTAGTGTTCTGTGCCGTGATTGTTTTTTAAATAAAAAAATCTTGTTACTGAGGTATAAAATGGTGAAAACACACCCCAAATGAGTTTTCAAAAATTAATACTTGGGATTCGGACACAAACTTGTTTGTGATGGCTAGAGAGAGACTTTCTACAATGTGAACTTCTATAACATTAGGAAAATTGCAAGACACATTGTTTATCAAGGTTCGTTTCTAGTAGAACAAATATCTTTTATCAGTTATATAAGCTCAATGCTTTTCAAATCGAAGGATATATTATGAACTTTGAATTGTTGTCGCTGTTAGTTCAGGTTCAGTTCATAACGAATGTAATGATGAAAGACTGATTTTATCAATTTACACTTTATTTTGTACTGTATGACGCGTTTCGCTATCACTGTAGCTTCGTCCGATACAAAATGATATTTAAATAGAATGTTGTTATAGCCTCATGTTGCGGCGTCATTTTTATAACGTCGCGTCTTTTGCGGCGCTATTTTGCCCCCTATGTATATCTTAATTTTTGAGAATGGATTGAGTGGATATTAATACTGATAGAGCAAAAATCAGATATAAGCTAGCTCGTTTTTTTATTGGTAGAGTACATGGAGATCGAGGTAATTTTTGTACGCCTATTGAAAATAGGCTCTATGGTTCTTTAAAATTTGGTTGTACAGTTTTGGGCACCATTCATTTTAGAATAGTTCAGCTCAAAAAATAAAGAAAAACTGAAGACTATTTAGTTGTTAATCTAAAATTGAGTTGGGTACAACCGTTACGTCCTGAAAGAAAAAGCGAGTAGTTCAGTAAAAGGCTGCATTAACACACGGAAAAGTATATTGACAAAATAAAAATCCTTGCAGATATTACTCTTAAAATTACGTTAACACGTTCGGTGCCGATAACGCGCTGGCGCGGGATGCCGTACTCTCGCTGGGTGCCGATCACGCTCGAGCGCGTTAGACGACTACTCTTCATTCAATGGGATATATTTAGATCGGCGTTAGACGACGGCCTGTGTTATTGTGTCGGCATTATAGGAAGGGTATAGGTAGGTGATTTACGCGGTTGGTTTCGATTTTTAAATTTTGAGCGAAACGTATTATAGAATTACACATGGCGGATAAAGATATGGATGTAGCAGGACCTTCTCGGCCTAAACGGGCAAAAAAAAAAAAAAAAGAGACGCAACGTGCCCTAACAGAAGCCGAACTACTTGAAATTCTAGAAGGCGAGTTGTCAGACCATTTAGATGAAGATTTTGATTCAGGGAGCGAAGACGAGTTCGTGCCCAATGCATTTTCCGATGATGACATTTCTGATGCGAACCACGATGAAGACACTGAAAGAGAGCAAGAATTACAGCAAGAAAATCCTCAAGAGGAAGCCATCTTGGAGGAGGTAACGTGGGAGGCTGATTCGGAGTCCGTGAAATTATTTCCTTTCACCAAAGCTGAAAATTTTGTGGCACCTACTACAGGAAATGATCCAATTGATTATTTTCTGCATATATTGACAGACAATTTCCTGGATGAAATAGTTACGCAAACAAACAGGTACGCAATTGAATTATTTTTTCGGCCTAATATAAAAGAAAAATCTCGCATTACTTCATGGAAGGACGTGACTAGGGATGAATTATTAATATTTTTGGGTTTATTACTTCATATGGGGAATATTCGTCTGAACCGCATTCAAGACTACTGGAAAACAGATGCTTTGTTTGGTTTAGAAATATTTGCGCATAATATGAGCAGAAATCGTTTTTATTGATACTAAGAGCCTTGCACTTTGCACAAAATCCTCAGAAAGGGGAGGCTCGACCAGAGGACCGCCTATACAAAGTAGAAACATTATAAACCTTTTCAACACAAGGATGTCTGAAATTTATTACCCTGGTCGCGAACTAAGTATAGATGAATCGATGATATTATGGCGTGGTCGGCTTACTTTTCGTCAGTACATAAAAAATAAGAGGCACAAATATGGCATCAAATTGTATATGCTGACCACACCTGGAGGCATAATATTGAACTTTATGGTTTACACTGGCATGTTGGACGACTGCGGGGGGGAAAGGACATGGGGAAAAAGTTGTATTGAAATTATTGGAGAGTTTTTTAGAAGTTGGACATAGCGTCTATATGGACAATTACTATAATTCTTTCGAATTGGCAAAATCCTTAGCTGACAAACGAACTCATTGCACAGGGACAATGAGATCAAACAGAAAAACATTTCCAAAAGAAGTCAGAGAGAAAAAATTAAAAAAAGGCGAGACGGTGGCAAGATATTCCAACGGAGTTATGATAGGAAAGTGGAAGGACAAACGTGACGTCTGGTATATCTCAAATGAGCATAAAAATGAGATGGTAGACATTCCAACTAGAAAGCGAAATGAGGAAGTCAAATCTAAACCACTGCTAATAGTAAATTATAATAAATATATGTCTGGCATCGATAGGCAAGGACCAAATGCTTGGTTACCACCCTTGTGAAAGAATAACGATTAGATGGCCCTCTAAAATTTTTGTTCATATGCTACAGCTCATGATGATAAATGCCCATCAACTTTACAATAAAAATTCAGGTAACCGCGTACCAATTTATGACTTTCGTTTCTCTGTTATAAGAAGTTTATTGAAGACCCCATCCAAACCTAAAGCAAGCTTGCCTATGAACGAGCATGTTTTGAAAGTTCGAGAGGAGAAGAAAGCAGGCAAGGTACAAAGGAAGCAATGTAAAAATTGTTATTTACAGAAAAAGAGAAAAGATACAACTTATGTATGTATGGTATGCCCTGGAAATCCCGGTTACTGTTTAGACTGCGCAAAAATAACCCATGACTGACAACTTTTTTATAAATCAGGTTTTTGTTAGTGATTAGGTATATTAGGTATATTTGTTCCTATCATGTGAGGTTTTTATTATTACTTTTTTTATTACTTTATGAGTTGAAAATGTTTATATTGACTTACTTACTGAAATAAATATTTTGTATCTTTGTTTGGTTTATTTTGTTCGTTTGGTTTTTTATTATTTTTTTCATTTGTTCCTTCAGTTGAATAGCTTTTTTAGTTTTTGATAATTAAATATTTTATTATAGTTTTGCGTTTTATTCATTTTACTGTATCACGCGCTCGCGCGTGATGCGGCCACCGGCGACGAAATTTGAGCTTAGTGCCGGTAACGCGCCAGCGCGTGACATTAATGAAAATTAAATTAATGCCAAAAATATTAAAATATAGACTAAACTAAACTTAAAAAACATTAATAAAAATATTTTATAACTATAGTCCAAAAATACGTAGTCGGCTTCTGGGGTACGTATTGCTCACCGACCGGCAGCGAACGTGTTAACTAAGTAAAACCCCTTAGGCTATGAGATTGTACACATTTAAACTAGAGTTCTATGAATTACTGATCCTAAATGTAAAATAAACAAAAGACTTTAAAAAACACGATTTAAAAGTTTGTAAAATTAACTCCGCGAAGTACACGTGTTGAGTAGTCATTGGAAACACACTTGTAAACAGGGAGAGAGGTATTTAAATTGGTGTACTACTGACTTATTGATTAGTTTCTCCTCGTGAGTTTTCCATAAGCTGCCTTGCCTCTCCTGGTGAGATTCTCATGAAAAAATAATGTCTCAGTCACTGCCTTCCTATTCTTTTTTGGGTAGCTAATCACTTTTTGACCCGAAATGCCTGAGGATGAGCAGGATATTTTAAGAATGGAAGAGGGCCTTAAACTTGGGAGCTACAAACGACACCCACTTGGTGATAAAAAAACCGTTACTCACCACTGCATCACGGAGAAAAATAAAAAGCCACTACGGCGTGGTGGAGAAAAAAAGCCACTACGGTATACTGGCGGAAAAAAGCCCTTAAAAATTCCATCTGGCCGTTTATATATCTTTTGCCCCTTCTTCAAAGTGAAGTCTTTAAAATGGCTCACCTCCGGAACGCAAACTAAATAAGTTAGGTCAGCAACACGTTGTACACGGTTGAGTTACACTGTTCAAAAATTTAAATCAGAAGAAAAACAGTGTCGTAACATGATTAAGTTGGGAATGTGGAATTTTTGGCACAATGATACTACTCAGAATATATCACCATTACACCAAACACTTTATTTTTGTACTCGACGCGCGTTTCGCTAACCATGTTAGCTTCATCAGGAGCGATGATTGATTCGAGTGCAAAAATAAAGTGTTTGGTGTAGTGGTGATATATACTGAGTCGTAACATGATCTTAAAATCTAAGAAAAAATGAATGTTACATTGTTACATTTTAATAAATACCTTAAAGTAAGTAGGTAATAAAAAATTATTACTATGTACTAATGAATACTGATGGAAAATCCATTCTAAACTTTAATTGTTGTATAAATTAAGCAAAGGTGTGTTACAATAGGTTAGGTAGGTACCTTTCTGTTCATTTAAGATGATATCTGAATTTTTAGTTCTATATATTTCTAAATTTTCCAACAGGTTTAATTTTACTCCTTTGATTTGTATCTGTAAAATTTTAAATTTGTCGTCAAAAAGATGATTGGATTCTGTTAAATGATTACTGTAAGTTGAATCGGTTTTGTTTTTTAAATAACTTCTTTAATGCTCTGAAATCCGAACTTCGAAAGAACGACCTCTCGGACCTATGTAATTTTTAGGACAAGAACCACAATTTAACTAATGCTCTCAGATTGTTTTGATCTATTTTGTTTTCCTTTTGCATTTTTAATAAAATTTTCCCAGCGAGTTGTTTGTTTTTAAAAGCAATGTTGATGTTATATTTATTTAAGAGGTTCTTAAATTTTTCTGATATGTTACCAAAATAGGTTATGACTTGTTATTTTTTATCCGAATCTTCTTCCTTTGGGTATACTAAAGAAACAGCTTTATTTTTTAATTTTTGTTCAGTATCGAATCTATGGTATCAGGAGAATATCTGGCGTTAACGGCAATTTGTTTTATTAGATTCAATTCTTTATTAAAATCGTCTACAGATAAGCGGACACTTACAAGTTTATGCAACATACTGTGGTAAGCTGTCAATTTCTATTGTAGGGGGTGAACTGAATTTATGTTTATTCTACTATCTGTATGTGAAGGTTTGTGAAAAATAGAAAATTTGTGTTTATTGTAATGTTTGGTTATCGTTAAGTCAAGAAAATTAATTTTATTGTCCACTTCTAGTTCCATAGTCAATTTAATATTTTTATGTATTGAGTTTATATAATTGTAAAACTTGTTTGTGGAGTCTATTTCTTAACTTTATTTTAGTTATTATCTAAATACCATGGAAGAAGATTTTTAAAAAGGACACGCCTAAGATTCAAGAAATAATTAGAATTGCTATCAAAATTCGAATATCTGTGTTCATGTTCTTACTCATTTTCGTTAGTTTCGCTGCGGCGTCTGTTACGTCACTTGTAGTTTCTGAACAAGACACCACCACCAGTGCCTGGGCTAGTAAGTAAATTGCAACTATTTTATGGGTTATTTTATGTTTAATAACATGTTAAAAACCAAATTTCGAAGAGCTATAATATTCGAAAAATATCTTTAAGAAGAAAATTGAATAGAATATGGCTTCGAATAACAATATTAAATTAAAAAAAAAACGGTCAAGTGTAAGTCTGACTTGCGCAATTAGTGTTCCGTACTTCGATTGCTTTTAAAATAAAAAATTTTGTTACGGAGATATAAAATGATTAATGACTTCACAAAGCACACCCCAAATGAATTTTCAACAAAGTATTTATGCGATCTTTACTGAAAAATGATGGCCTTGATTTTTTTTTCTTTATATACCAGATAAATTATTAAAGGTAATGAACTCGTGATAATTTCCATTCAATCTACACTCTGTGGAGAATATTTCAGGGTGTTTTAAAAATTTTTTGGTTAGTACTTTTTTGAGATAAGAGGGGACTGCGATTTTTCACAATTTTTGAAAAATAACACAAAGAAAAGTGTCCGCAAGAATTACGTTATATATGTTTTTGAACTCGTGTTTTTAGAAGCTTTCATTTGACACCCCACTCGATGACCTGGTAAAAGTTTTTTTTGTTCACTTCCGATTTCATCACCCAAAACTAACCCTTTAAGTCAAAGTTTAACTTTCAAAACTACACGACTCTTATTAGGCCATCAAGTTTTATATTAGGGCCAAATTTTAACCTGTCCAATAGTTTCGGAGAAAATCGGGTGTGACAGACGGACAGACACAGAAGTGATCTTATAAGTGTTCCGTACGGAACATTAATATAGGATTCTGAATGGCTTAATAATAGCAGGCAGTTTATTGTGCCATATTGTGTACAATTTGGGCCACTGTCATGTACTTTTGCTAATAAAAAAATATAAGTATTAGTAAGAAATTAAGGTACTTCACTTGTAAATCCACTCTTCTTAAGAATTTGATGAAATTGAAATATGATGTTAATCTAAATGTTTTTCATTTAATTAAAAAAAAAAAAATTGACCGATTGCGAAGCGAAATATTCATAACTAAAGTGCACATAATTAACATGCAATAGGCCAATGAAGTATAAAAAAAGGCATAGTTTCGTGTATATCATAAGAACTTTTTTTTAAAAAAACTAATATTTAGTACAAAAAATTAGAAAAATTTTGAAATAAAAATATATTTTTTTTATCGATTTGTTAAAATGATATAAATATTTAAAGTTTATATTTTTTTAAAAGAATAACCGCGTAGAAAGGGACAAATACCATAATTTGACAACGCTGTATGTCGTTATATTTAACGCGCCAACGTTCAATCATGATTTAAAATGGTTAACTTTTTTAAACAGAAATTCATTTGTAGGTTAAATAATTTATTGACTTTACAAAATATATTTATCAACTTTATCTCTAACCATCAAATAAATATATTAATTAATTAATTAATTAATTAAAAATTGGAATTTATATCTTGATATTTATTATTTTTTTTTTAATATTTAAAAGATTTATATATTAAACAAAAATATGTATTTTTCAATATTTTAAGTTAATATTATTAGTTGTGCATTCTGATGCAATTCTTTTAATCATAAGATCTGAAACAACACTTTTTCAAAGGCATTAACGATGGCAATATGAGTTGTTTTTTTTCAATTTTTTAAGTTAATATTATATTTATTTATCAACACTATTACATATCAATTGATAACCAATATTACATATATATATATATATACATATATATATATATATATATATATATATATATAAATATAATATATATATAATATATATATATCGTGTATCTTTGTTTAAATATATATATATATTAAAACGGTTTTATAAATCTTTCTCCGTAAAACTAAATAAATAATTAATGATACTAGGGATAAATAAATAAAGTACTATAACTATTTGTAAACTAATTAATTATTTTATTTACTACTCGTGTATCTTTGGTTATATGTGTGGTTTGCGATTGTCTATTCGACTAGATAATAATTGCACTATTCCTGTAGAATCCAATTTATCATGAGAACTTTTTAGATATTTCAAAGTTATGCATTCTGATGGAATTCTTTTAAATCATAAGATTGAAACAATACTTTTCAAAGGCAGTAACGATGGCAATATTAGTTTTCTTCATGACGCAATTTGTAATTAAATCTTCTCTTTTCAGAAAAACTCATTTGCCAAATTCTCAAGAATTTTAACGTCATATATCGTATCATGGAATTTTTAGTTTGGTGCTATTTGCAATAAATAATGCACTAACTTTCCAAGCCTAAGAAATTTCTGAGCCTTTTCGGTCTGGAAAGCGTTTTTTAAAAAGAATATTTTGAAGAAAAATTTAAAAACAGTTGGAATGAAATTAATGCGTTCTTTAGAGTGATTGTTTTGATAGATTTACCATATAAATACAGGTCGCCATTAATATGTTCTAAGGCCGTAACGTTGAAAGCGTGGTAATTAATCGGTTGTGTAGGCCTAATATATTGAAATGTTTTATAAGGATATTTCGCCGCTATTTGCAAAATATCAGCTGTACTTGAAAATTCTATTGTTTCTAAATCGAAATACACACAAGTCACAGCCCTCGGATGTAATTGAAACATTATTCATTATATCAGTTAACGCTTGATGATTAATAAATGTCACCAGTATGATAAACGTCCATCTGCAGTCCACAATTTGATTGATACTGTACCCCTTCATGTTTTTCTTTATTTTTTCTCGTGGCCTCTTTATTTCTAACCAATAAGTTTTTTTCGTTGCAGACAAATTAGCTCTTGATGTTCTTTGTTATCTTATTTCATCTTTTCTTGCCATATAAGATCTTGTATGTTCCCAGGAGATTTATTGATGAGCTTTCCTTTGCAAATTTGTCTTTATGTCGCAATTGATTATAATCAAAAGGCATTTTTTATTCAAAATATATATATTTTTTTAAATTTTAAAATTGAAGTAATACGGTCTAAACCGTAAACATACACAAAGTATAATAAATATAACCTATATAAACGTCATTCTATAGAGCATTCGGTATACGTATTGGCAGCGTTGCCACATTTATTTTCATTAAAAACTGTGTGTCTGCATATGAAAGTTTCCAGGTAACGATCAAAATAAAATACTCCGCCATTGCGTATTTTTAAACTTTTTGTATTTACTATCGAACTACACTTTTGGTTGCGATTGTCACGAGTGAACTACCTTAAGGCAAATCACTAAGTTTTAAATCCGAATTATATTTTTTTTTCTAGAAAAGTTCTTTACTCCAGTCCTTACTTTCTTTTGGTCGGATTTTTGTTTATTATTTGGACGGTTTTTTGGCAACTCACTTCTTTCTCAAGGTAGGTTTTTTCCAATGAATTATGTACTTGTGACGAGTAAAATAGAAAAAAATATAAAATCATAAGTAGATATATTTATATTCCTTGCTCATTCAATTAGTTTTTTTTTTTCAGAATCTGCCAGATGTTGCTTTCTATATAATTTCAATATTACGAACCGGTAACTATTTCTACCACTTATATGGTTCTGTAATGCCCAGAAGCCTAGAAAACCATCTGACCGTACTATTTCCTCATGATTATCAATATGCAATAACTTTAGGAATACTCATGATTATTAATGGTTTTCTGAAAAACATGGGAGTGTTACTGATTCCAAGGTTTGTATCTTTTTATATTTAGAATATCGTATTGATCATTTACTGAAATACATGAACCCAAAAAGAAGTATTAGTGGGAGTAGAGACAGAGAGAGAACCGCGGAAAAGGTTTTATCGCGACAAAACCTCTGGTAAAAAGTTAATTTGAAAATTTCATGATAAAACAAATTATAATTATTAAATCGTAATTATAGAAATGGAAGAATCATTTTAAGTACTAAAAAGTGCCTTAAAAGAATTATGTAAAGGTATTATTCAGCCATAAACTTATAGCTAACACCATTAATAGCAAAGAAAATACGCCACTGATCCAAAAATTCTTAAATATGAAGTAGAATATTTATTAAAGAATATTCAAGTAGCACAAGTTGGGTCATGGTGATATTAATAGAAGTTTTTATAATAAGGTAATGTACAACTCATTTTACTGGTTCAACCTGATATAAAACTCTGGGCAAATATCCACAGATTGGCTATAGTTACGTTTTTATTAGCATTCTTAAGAGATCAAGTCTGGGCAATTGGCTATTGCCAGTGCCCAAAACTACACACACATACATATTAGACGCGTTTCTTCTAGTAATTTATTTAAAAATAATATAGGCAGTTCGGAAATAAAACTGGGGAGTGTTACAATTAGGCTTAATTAAGGGACTTGGCTCTTTTTTTATTAAAAAAATTATTTAGTACAACAAAACTACGACCAACGTTAAGGTGTAATTGTCATCTATATCAACTCTCACGGAGCCTTTTGCAACAACAAATTTCAAGATTTTTTGATTGTGATTTATATTTTGAAAAAATTCATCGATATTAAGTTCTCAACAAAAACTAGTAGTTATTATATTGCAACTGGGACCTGAAACTAGTAGAAGATCTAATATACCTTAACAAAGTTACCAGAAAAATAATTTTGATTAAATATGCAAATAACAGATTAACCGAGATTATAAATCTAAATATCAGTAATATTTATTATAAAATATACTAAATTTGAACCTGGAGAAGTATAGTAATAGAGAAGATCAAATTGACATGGGACAGATTTCGTAAAAAAAAAGCGTTTGTTTTATTGTATTCACATTCTACTAAATTTATATAATAACAGGGTGTTTACAGCTTAGAAGATTCGTTAACAAGGACGGGCAAGCAGAGTATTTTTAAAAAACGCTTTTTTAACAGCAGTTTTTTTTCTTTGACTTTTGGGTACAATTTGAACAATTAAGATGGAAACATTAATTTAATTGTGTCACTGATAAGTCATCAAAGGAAATAACAAATCGTAGCATTGAGCTCTTTCGGAGCTACTAAAATTTACATGATTGTTTTTAGCTAAAGTATTACAAAATGTTTTACGCATGTTCTTCTATTGTCTAAGTAGAACAACAAACAATAAAATGTAATGTTTTTGAAGGCCAGCATTTATATTGGTACTTTATTCATTAAAAGTGATAATGAATTGGTTTAAGTAATTCTATAGTGTGATAAATTAGGTACTTTAAATCTGTTCGATTATTCAAATCTGTGTACGTTTTAAG
>CM032449.1:23989178-24026678 GCA_019049505.1 Pachyrhynchus sulphureomaculatus
CCAGACAAGGAGGTGTGGCTTAGGAGGCGTGGCTTGGGTCAAGGTCGACCAATCAGAAAAGTGGTGGGGGGTGAGGCTTAAGCCCCCAGTCCCTACTACTTCCGCTAATATCAAGCCTGCGGAAATTACCAGCGAAAAAATTGAAATCGCTGGACTCTGACGCTGTACAACTGTTTAAACTTCCCAGTTCTGAGATTCAAAGTAGTGATGATGAATCAACACTTTCATCAGATGAAGAATTTTGATGTTTTCTTGTAATAACATTTTTTATATAGTTTACATTGTCATTATATATTAATAAAAAACAGTTTCACTTTAAAACATTAACTAATTTTTTTCAAACCGCCAGCGACATCAAAAAGCCCTATAGTCGAAATTTCATGAAAATATAACAAAAAATTATCATTTTTGTTCGCATATCGGATCCGCCATTTTGTTTTTCACATTTTTGATTTCAGAGTCTTCATCAGCAACCTCGAAGAGCCCTATAGTCGAAATTTCATGAAAATATGACAATTTTTATCAATTTTGCTCGCCATGTTGGAGCCGCCATTTTGTTATTTACATTTTTTATGTCAGATTCTTAATCAGCGACCTCAAAAAACTAGATATGTAAATTTTCATATAATTCGAATAACACCTTCATATTTTGGCCACCTTTTCGGGTTTTGGTCCTAATGTGCGCCTGTTCGTCAAACTGTCTGTCTGTGAGTTGGCACTGCAACTTCTGAAATAAAATGAAATATCAATTGTGGTGCGTAAATAACACCTAATGAAGAGATGAAACCTATAACTTATAGAAAAAAATAAACGATTGGACACTACAAATTCACGGAATTTTTCAACCCTTCCCTCGGTTAGACGTCTGTTTCGGGAGGTTTGAAATGTCATTTTGGCAGGTACGAATTGCTTACGTCACTTTTGGTATGATTAAAAATACAATGAAGCTGTCGGCGTTAGTAAATTTCACACCAAGACTACCTGCGCCCTTAATACAATAGGTAAATTCCACACTAACCTTATAAGGGTGCTTAAATCTTACAGGTAATTTCCACACCAAGCAAATATAATTATGCTTTATTCATCTAAATAAAATTGGACGGATTTCTTTTAAATCAGTTTTTATTGAAAATTTTAGATATTTGCAAAAATATATGTTTTTATTTCGTAGTAGAATAATATTGATAACACATGAAGTTTTTGCTAAATACATAAAATACAATGGACAAATTTCCTTACATATACTAGATAATGCTACAAACCTATACATATCTATTTATATATATTTACAAAAACAGGTTAGTTCAGGTTCATTGATATATAGAAAATTCTCACCCTTGCTAGATTACTACACAAATTAATAATATGTACCAAACTGATATATAGAAGGGTTTATTAATGATTTAATTGAACAGGCCGGTGCGTACCACCGGCCTGTTCAATACCCATTTATCAACCCTCAACCTCTACCTGAAAGTACTCGGTGTGGAATTTACTTCTGCAATTACAATCCCTTAAATATGTCTAGATCATAAATGGATTAGTGGTGCGGAAATTACCTGCGCCCGAAGCTGTTGCTTCTAAATATCTAGCCTACGAACAAAGGCATCAAAATCCCTACGTCATTGTAACAGCTTTGTTAGTGCCTGGAACAGGTGGAAACAAATAAGGCACATAATCAAAAATTTTTGTCTGTCCTAACAGTTTTAGGTCTTCTTGTTCTTGTTCAAGAATTCTTTTATGTTGAGAACATCACCCCTTTGAAATGAACTACTAACGACTGTGTTTTTCTACCCCGTACAGTTTTCAACGATTCATGACTATCGTGAACCGTTTCTTCCTGCAGTCTTTTACGTATTTTTTTTATCATCCACTTAAAAATATGAAAGTCAAGTCACTAATCGAACGAAGACGACTTCTATTCCCGATTTAGGCGTAACTTTGGAATCTGTCTTTTTGTCAGAAGCGACCTCTCTTGTCAACGAGAAGAGGCTCTGGAGCTCCCAAACTTTGATGTTATGTGGTTAAAAATACCGACTCAACAAACCACAAGATTCATCTGTATCCTGTATCGACCACCAAGTGATACCAATTTTCGAACACTTTTCGCTTCTCTTGCAGACACCATCGATCATTTACAAATTAACTATCCAAGTGCCGAGATTGCCATCCTGGGCGACTTTAATGTCCATAATATCAACTGGCTTAAATATTCAAATACTACCGACGAACAAGGCCGTGAAGCTGAATCATTCTCAATCAGTTGTGGCTTAACTCATCTTATTGACGAATCAACACGGATCCCTGATCGAGACGGGGAGGTCGCCAGTCTTCTTGATCTGTTTTTAACCACCAATCCGGAGATTTACACGGTCACCGTAAATCCGCCGTTAGGTTCTTCCGACCATAAACTGCTTTCGATATCGAGTATCCTGCCAATCAGTGACAGAGAGGCGCCTAGGCCGCGCAAGATGTGGCACTACAAATCTGCTAAATGGGAAGATCTCATGGAATACTTTCGAACTTTCCCTTAGATAGACACCTGTTTTCGATCCGACAACCCATCTGACTGCGCCAGGGAGGTCTCCGATGTTATTTTGGCTGGTATGGAAACTTACATCCCTTTTTCGAGGAAATGTCCCCCCAACGCAAGCTTTGGTTTGACCGAAAATGCAAGGAAGCTGTTGCTTCTAAACATCTTGCCTACCGACAATGGCGTGAAAATCGTAACACCATAAATCGTAACACCTTTTTTCGTGCCCAGAACAGATGCAAAGGAATTATCGACGAAACCAAGGAGGCACACAATCAACGAATTAGAAACTAACTTCTCGCTTGTCTCAACAATTGCAGGTCCTTTTGAACAGTCGCTAAGGTAGTTAGTCAAAATTTCACCAAATCCACCATACCACCACTCACACGGCCAGATAATTCCATTGCAACCACACCTGTTGAGAAAGCAAAACTTGTTGGCTGAACTCTTTGCTTCACATTCTACTGTCGTTTTGCAAGGAAAAACACCACCTACTATTCCCATATTGCAGTCAAAGATGCCCGATGTTGTCTTCAGACAGCGTATCAAAAAGCGTATTTTAATGAAGCTAGACACCAAAAAGGCTTCTGGCGCTAACGGAATACCTGCCATAGTTCTCAAAAACTGTGCAAGAGAACTAACACCGGTTTCCGTTCTGCTGGAAATGTGCTACGGTTCAGCCGATACCTAAAAAAGGCAAGAAGATCTTGCCAAATAATTACTGACCAGTCGCAGTGCTTTCAATAATATCGAAAGTCATGGAAATGAGCATCTTCTAAAAATATCTTGAAACGATTCAATATTGTTAGCGATCACCAATATGGCAACAGGAGATCTTCTGACTTATTTAACACATGTTTGGAACAACGCAATTGAACACTTTGGAGAATCTCGAGCGGTTGCTCTTGACATATCCAAGGGATTCGACCGTGTTTGGCAATATGGACTGTTGGCTAAGCTACGCTCTTGTAGTATGTCTGAAAGGTTCTGTTTGTGGCTCTCATGTTTCCTCAGAGAGCGTCCTTTACGAGTGGCAGTCGACGGATTTCTTTTGTGATATCTTCACTATCAACGCCGGTGAGCCCTAGGGCTCCATACTGTCTCCTACTCTCTTTCTCATTTATATTAACGATCTGCTGGAAAAGACCGGGAAACCAATCTACAGCTCTGCAGATGACAGTACGCTTGTCTCTTTATTCACCTTGAACGCTCGGACATTTGCTGCTCAGGCGAATATCCGCAGACAGCCGGAGGTCGTTCAACTTAACAAAGACCTGGAAGAAATTCTATCTTGAGGTGACAGTAACCAAGTGAAATTTAACGCTACAAAAACCCAGGCGGCAGTTTTTTCTAAAAAAGTTAACGTTGCTGAACCCGACATAGTTATGTCAGGGCACTCCATTCCCCTAGCATCGTCGTTCAATTTGTTGGGCGTTAGTTTGGGAGCTAATATGTCCTGGCATGAACATGTTGCAGGCATAGCAAGGAGAGCTTCTCAAAAGTTGGGAATATTATTTCGAACCAGAAAGCTTTACACCCCACATCTGTTAAATCTTTACAAAGCTCAAATTCGACCAACTATGGAATACTGCTCCCACGTTTGGGGCCCCGCTCCCAAACATACACTGCATTTGCTGGATTCTGTTCAGAGAAGAGCTGTCCGTCTGATTGGAGACCTGGAACTGACCGGCGGCCTTACTTCTCTGGAACATCGAAGACCGGTTGGCGACTTGAGTCTGTTCTACAAGTATTTTCATGGAAAGTGTTCGAAGGATATAGCCTGCTTAATTCCTCCCAAAGCGGTGCATGTTAGAAATACACGTCGCGCTGGTGCTTCACATCCGTATGAGGTTCAGCTTGTTACTCCGCGTACAACGCTTTTCAAGCAGTAATTTTATATGGAGAACATCATCCCTTTGGAATAATTTTCCCAGCGCTGTGTTTCCCACCGAGTACAGTTTACAGCGATTCAAGAACAACATGAATCGCTTTTTCCGCACGCGTATGTTCCAATGAATCCATGGTTTTAGTAAGTTCCTGGTCCTGTACGAGGCGAGACGAAGAATTTAATAAGTGCAGAAGATATTTATGAATATGATGGCATTGTTCTATACAAACAATAACAAAAAATTTTATCTTTTTTTGTTATACGTAGGAACCACTATTTTTTTCAATAATTAATTAATTATTTTTTGTTTTAAAAGTGCTTGAAAAAGCAAATTGATTAATTTTGCTTAACATTACACAATACATTCTTGAATCATACAAAATTAATAATTTGACTACGTATTTTATTTATTCTAAAGTATTATTATTGGAGCTAATATTTTAATCTAAATATTTTGTTCTATCGTCCTCTCGTTCTCTAGTAGTAATTATATACAGAGTCAACTATGGCAGTGTAACTATAATTTTATTGTTGATTTATTTCTTTAAAGATACTGTAGTAAAATAGTGTTATGGATTCTTAGGTTGCAAAAATAATTTTAAAACAAACATAAAAATTCAAAATCTAATTTAAGGTTATGTTAGTGGAATTCGGCTTTCAAAAAGGAGGTGCTTCCCGTATTTCTTAATATTAGCCTTCCTTATCATACATACAAATAAATAAATAATACTTTATGTACGTAATAACTTGTACAAATTAAGCCTTAAGCTGCACTTTATATATATATATATATATATATATATATATATTATATATATATATATATATATATATATATATATACATAGTAAAACCACGGTTATCCGAGGTAACGTGGAGGGCACCCTCCTCGGATAACTAAAAACTCGGATGATCCGGATTTGTTTTTTATTCATTCAAAAAATAAACACCAATACCTTAAACCAATGTATTAATGTTTTTAACATATAAATAGGCAAATACATTATAAAACAGTGAAATAGGTATCTATGCGTTTCTGTTTCATATTGCATCTTCTTTTTCTCGCTGCAATGTTTCTCCATCTATTAAGAAGAAGCAAATCCGCTGGGGTTGCCTCTGGTTGTTGTTCGATATACCTCAAAGCTTTTTCCAAAGAACCAAAACCTTCTTGATGAGAGATCTTAGTGGGATCTTTGATTGTGTTAGCCGATACTTGGTGGAAATTCATAATAAAATTATATAAAAACAACACTATGTTTTAATTTCCAATATATTTAAAGTCACTTGACAATTGTTTCACCATACAATGGCTTCTTCAGAAGTAAATAAGAAAGAAAAATATTTGGTAGTAATCCTGGTTATATAGTGCTTAAAACTATCCTTAATTACCTAAGATTATGCTAATCATTTTATTATATTATTTACAGACAGAATTATTTTAAGAGTGCAAATCTGTGGTACTATTTCCGAGAACTAATAAAGATTACGTAAGGGTGAATGGTTTAAGTCTACCTGTTCGTTTATTAATTGGTTGGAGTTTTTTTCGTTTCCGTCTTGAAATTGACTTCCCCAGTAAATAACGTGTGTCTTTTAAAGCTCTTGGACGTGCAGACTTGCCATTCACCATCAGTGGGATTTTGTGCTTGCCAGATGCATTGGAACATACCATTATAGTTAATCTTTCCTTACTTCGTTTGTGCCCAGGAGCTGATTTTTCCTGTCGAGATGCCAATGTTTTTGATGGAAGCATTTTATAATTCAGACCAGTTTCGTCACAGTTGTAAATTTGATCACATGTGTATCCACAATCTTCGATTTGTTTTTTAAAGTTCTGCTTAAACTTCTTAATTGATGACACATCAGCAGAAAGTTTTTCACCACATACAGTTAGTTGTCGTACACCGTACCGTTTTTTCCAGCGGTCAAGCCATCCAGAACTGGCGGTAAACTGATCTATCTCTGGGAATTGCCTACTAATCATTATTGCTTTCTGTTGTAAAATTGGATTTCACAGAGGCACACCTTTTGATCTCTGTTGGTTAAACTATATGAATAAAGCTTCGTTAACCTCTTCATAGTCGCCGGTTTTCATTGATTTGCTTCCTGAGGACGAGGAGGCTTGATTTATACACCACTCTTCTATTTTCGTGCGGTTTCTTTTCCAATCTCCAGCTGTTTCCTCACTTACTCCATAATCTCGTGCAACAACTTTAATTGTCTCTCCTGCTTTAATTCTTCTGATGGCTTTAAATTTTTCTTCAGTAGGAACGATGATTGATTTTTCTTCAATAGGAATGATGTTTTGCTCCATTATAATACGACAAACAAAAATTCAAACAAAGCAGTTACAATAGAAACAATCGAGTATCGTATTTTTAACATCGAACGAAAACTTTATCATTTTTAAAACATAAATTATTTTTTAATATTAATTTTCAGTTTTATAGAAACCCCAATATATATTTTTTCTAACTTTGCCGAAGTTTACTATGCACAATGACATTTGTTCATGTTAAGAATTTTGACAACACTAAGTTACAACTAAGTGTATAAAAATATATTTTCTTCGGATAGTGAAAAACCGATATATACGGAATATTTATTAAATCTTAGTTATTAGAAGAAGCAAGCACAATGGAGATATATAACACTTTATGGAATACAAAGAAAAATGCCTAGCTTAAATACATTTCCAAGAATTCATTTCTAAATCATATCGGAAAAATCAAAATAATTATAAAAAAAGGCGGAAATTACCAGAAATTCTCAAAAAAATATATAAAAGACAAGTTTGTTTATTTAATTCTAAATATGGCATTATTACTATTACAAATATACTAAAATTAATTATGGTAAATGGTCAATATGTTCTCAAATCCTTTCAACGCATTTCCCATTTTTTTTTTTTGTCTTTTTATGGCTACTGAAATGATTTCTTGGCCTTGACCTTTAAAAACTGCGACCACCTGTATAGTATTCTCGCTTTTATTTACGTTTTGAATAAACCCATAAAACTGTGTCCAGCATAGTTAAATCTAGGCTAATCTTTCAAATCTACAAATCCCTAAAGGGAGAGTTTCATTTCAAATAACCGGTCAACTGCAAGTTGAACTTGTGCAAGGTATAAAATAATCAGTGACTTTACAAAACACACCCCAAATGAGTTTTAAACAAGGTTTGTTTCCAATCTTTACTGAAAACTGATGACCTTGATTTTTTTTTTATATACCAGATAAATTATTAAAGGTAATGCACTCGCGATAATTTTCGTTTAATCTACACCCCGTGGAGAATATTCCAGAGTTTTTTCAAAATTTTTTGTTCGGTACTTTTGGAGATAAGGGGGGGATAGCTATTTATTTTTTGCGATTTTTTAAAAATAATATAAAGAAAAGCGTGCGCAACTATTATATTATATGATCTACTGATGATGACCTAGTTAAAAAAAATTGTTCACCTCCGATTTCAGTCCCCAAAACTAACCCCTTAACTCAAAATTTAACTTTCAAAACTACACGGCTCTGATGAGGTCATCAATTCCTATATTAGTACCAAATTTCAACTTTCTGTGACAAATAATTTCGGAGAAAATCGGGTGTGACAGACAGACACCGAAGTGATCTTATAAGTGTTCCGTACGGAACACTAAAAATAGGTTACTATGAGAATGTTGTGTGGCGATACGACTCACCAGTTTACTTTCCTATTATTTTTTATTGTCAAATTTTTCACAATTAAAGTTATAAATATTGGCCCTCGGCCATCGGATTTTATTTCTCGTATCGATCGGTTGAGGAATTTTGTGGGTCCAAAAATAAACATTTCCTTTATGAAAAGTTTTTGCTCATCAGAAAACTGATTTTATTAAACCCTTTCGCAACTGTGGTTAACGTAAAATAACTGAAAAGGAACAGGTCTCATATTTCAGCAGTTTCCTCACTGTTCTCTTATTCGTCATATCCATCCCGAGATGCGTCTCGCCGTATTGCGACTCGTCAGTCGGGATAGGACTGACAAACAAGAGGACAGAATTTACTGGTACTTATCCAAGTAGTTACGAAATACGATGGTAGGATACAAGTAATTATACTAAGTATGCATACGTAATAGTCCATAGAAAGCTGACGGAGCAGCTTTCTAGCCGACAAAGTGGTTGACGTGGTCAACACATAAAGGCAGGCAGCGCTTTCCGAGGGAGCATCCTCAGACATATGTGGTGAATATAAAATAACTGAAAAAGGACAGGACCCATATTTCTTTCGTATTTTCTTCCATATGTTGCATTTTCTTATGGTAAGAGTCTAAAAGTAATTTTTGATACTCCTGGGTTTATTACACTTGTAAAACTTTGAATAACGTAATCTGTTTTTTAGAGATCTTCGTCAGCATCTGTTATAGGAGTTTCTGGTGTTTTGATGTGACTAATATATAAACTAAATAATGGACTGTCAGTCAGATTGTATTGTTCCTTTTCACAATAAATTTTCTCAAGTGTTTTTGTCGATTGGTTCACTTTTTTTTGTTCAAATCAGCCCTCATCTCTCCTATATGATGATTTTCTAAATCCTTTTTTATATCAATTAGATAATTATTGAGTAAAAATGAATATATAATAAGTCGAAATGTGTCGCTAATAAGTTATTTTACTTAATTCTGTTGCAACTTTTAGTAAACGTGCATTTTAATAGTTTAGTGCTTTCAAAAATATACTTACTATAACGAAAGAAGATTGACAAAAAATTATGGATTCTGTTACTGAAAAGCACATTGCTGTAGGTAAGTACAGCAACATACGCAAATTTTTGATTTAATGAAAAGCAAAAAAACATAATAATTATTATGGATTTCTACCGAGTATCGGCTGAAACAATTGTATTGATAAAAGAAGCTTCAGAAAGCTTTCTAGCCATCTGGTATTTTAAGTTACTTTTGAGAAGTGCCATCTATTCTCAAAACTTATGGTTTTTTGACAAGTGTGCAAAAAACAATGTCTTCCCTAAATACATCAAACTGAAAAGTCATAACAAGAGTAAAGCAGCACAAGAAGGCTTAAGAAAATGGCTATCCGTAGAGAAGAAAACCCAATTCTAGAAACGCGGTATTTATAAAATTTATCTGAAAGTAATTCATACAGAACTCTTATTTAAAATGCATTATATTGAATTTCAGGAATTTAATCAAAACATAAGCGAAAAAGTTAATACAATTAAACATAAAAAATTTCTTAAACAAAAAAATATACTTAAACATTAATACCTAAACAAAATAAGACAAAACCTCCAAAACTAATTTCTGACCATAACTTTTTTGACAGATTTTCTAATCTTTCTAACTGTCATTTTACTGAAACTGAGACACAACTGTTAGAAAAAGGCTTTAAATATAATATCAAACTTCAACCAAAAATTTAGGATTATTAGGTGTCGATGTTGAACTAGCCCTTAAAAACGTACCTTCTAACTTAAGTTTAAAATTTGAAACTTCTAATATTATTAAAAAATTATTCCTTAAAGATGCGAAACCAAATCCTGAAATTCAGTATATAATTATTTACTAAAGCTGACAAAGGCAACACGGTAGTTGCGATCAATAGGTCTGATTATATTAAGAAAACATTAGATTTTCTTTACCCAGATAAATACCATATTTTAAATCATAATTATACAGACCAATTTCAACAAAAAATTAAAAATTGTATTTAAAATTGTAAAAGTTTGTTTAATGACAGAGACGTCACTAGGTTCACAATAATGAACCCACGGCCTTCAAAATTATATTCATTAGTTAAACTTCATAAACCAGGATATCCTATTAGGCCAGTAGTCTCATTCTTTTTAGCACCATTCTACAAAAAAAAAACTAAAAAACTAATAGAGATTATCCAAACATATACGCAGTTTTCAGGGAAATATCAAATTAAAAACTCATTTGACTTAGTAAACAAAATTAAAAATATTTATTTACCAAATAACGCGAAATTAATTTCATTTGATGTCACTAATCTCTTCCCCAGTATCCCAGCTAAAGATACAATTACATTAGTAGAAAAACTGTTAAATAACAAATTGTATCAAAATATTAGACTTACTTACCGAATGTTTAGATCAAAATTACTCCGAATTTAATAACAATCTTTACACCAGCACGAAAGGCTTAATTATGGGAAACCCTTTAAGCCCGTTACTCGCCGAAATATTTCTAGATTTGTTAGAAAGCCAAATTAAATAACCGGTCAAGTGCAAGTTGAACTTGCACAATTAGTGTTCCGTGCGTTGATTGCTTTTAAAAAAAAAACCGGTCAAGTGCAAGTTGAACTTGCACAATTAGTGTTCCGTACGTTGATTGTTTTTAAAATAAAAATTTTTGTTAGGGTGGTATAAAATGATCAGTGAGTTCACAAAACACACCCCAAATGAGTTTTCAACAAAGTTTGTTTCTAATCTTTACTGAAAACTGGTGACCTTGAAATTTTGTTTTTTTTTATATACCAAATAAATTATTATAGGTAATGCACTCGTGATAATTTTCGTTCAATCTACACCCCGTAGAGAATATTCCAGAATTTTTTCAAAATTTTTTGATCAGTACTTTTCGAGATAAGCTAGGGGACAGCGATTTTTTAAAAGTAATACGAAGAAAAGTGTGCGCAAGTATTACATTATATATATATATTTTTTACTCGTGTTTTCACAAGCTTTCATTTGACACCACACTCGATGACCTAGCAAAAAAAATTTTTTTTCACTTCCGATTTCACCCCTCAAAACGAACCCCTTAAGTCAAAATTTATGTTACGGTGGTATAAAATGATTAGTGACTTCACAAAACACACCCAAATGAGTTTTCAGCAAAGTTTGTTTCCAATCTTCACTGAAATCTGATGACCTTGAAATTTTTTTTTTTTTTTTTATATACCATATAAATTATTAAAGGTAATGCACTCGTGATAATTTTCGTTCAATCTACACCCCGTGGAGAATATTCCAGAATTTTTTCGAAATTTTTTGATAAGTACTTTTCGAGATAAGGCCCGGGACAGCGATTTTTCGCGAATTTTTAAAAATAATACAAAGAAAAGTGCGCGCAGGTATTACATTATATATATATATATATTTTACTCGTGTTTTCACAAGCTTTCATTTGACACCACACTCGATGACCTAGTAAAAAATTTTTTTTTTCACTTCTGACTTCACCCCCCCAAAACTAACCCCTTAAGTCAAAATTTAATTCTCAAAACTACATGGCTCTGATGAGGCCATCAATTCCTATATTATTACCAAATTTCACCTTTCTGTGTCAAATAGTTTCCGAGAAAATCGGGTGTGACAGACAGACAGACAGACAGACAGACAGACAGACAGACAGACAGACACCGAAGTGATCTTATAAGTGTTCCGTACGGAACACTAAAAAAAACCGGTCAAGTGCAAGTTGAACTTGCGCAATTAGTGTTCCGTACGTTGATTGCTTTTAAAATAAAAAATGTTGTAACGGAAGTATAAAATGATAAGTGACTTCACAAAACACACCCCAAATGAGTTTTCAACAAAGTTTATTTCCAATCTTTACTGAAAATTGATGACCTTGAAATTTCTATTTTTTTTATATACCAGATAAATTATTACAGGTAATGCACTCGTGATAATTTTCGTTCAATCTACACCCCGTGGAGAATATTCCAGAATTTTTTGATAAGTACTTTTCGAGATAAGGCGGGTGGACAGCGATTTTTCGCGATTTTTTAAAAATAATACAAAGAAAAGTGTGCGCAAGTATTACATTATATATATATTTTTTACTCGTATTTTCACAAGCTTTCATTTGACACCGCACTCGATTACCTAGTAAAAAATTTTTTTTTTCACTTCCGATTTCACCCCCTAAAACTAACCCCTTAAGTCAAAATTTAACTTTCAAAACTACATGGCTCTGATGAGGCCATCAATTCCTATATTATTACCAAATTTCAACTTTCTATGACAAATAGTTTCGGAGAAAATCGGGTGTGACAAACGGACAGACGGACAGACAGCGAAGTGATCTTATAAGTATTCCGCACGGAATACTAAAAAAAAATGTTGTTACGGTGGTATAAAATGATCAGTGACTTCACAAAACACACCCCAAATGAGTTTTCAACAAAGTTTGATTCCAATCTTTACTGAAAATTGATGACCTTAAAATTTTTGTTTTTCTTTTATATACCAGATAAATTATTAAAGGTAATGCACTCGTGATAATTTTCGTTCAATCTACACCCCCTGGAGAATATTCCAGAATTTTTTCAAAATTTTTTGATCGGTACTTTTCGAGATAAGGTGGGGGGACAGCGATTTTTTAAAAATTATACAAAGAAAAGTGTGCGCAAGTATTACATTATATATATATATTTTTTACTTGTGTTTTCACAAGCTTTCATTTGACACCACACTCGATGACCTACTACAACATTTTTTTTTTCTCTTCCGATTTCACCCCCCAAAACTAACCCCTTAAGTTAAAATTTGACTTTCAAAACTACACGGCTTTGTTGAGGCCATCAATTCCTATATTATTACCAAATTTCAACTTTCTATAACAAATAGTTTCTTAGAAAATCGGGTGTGACAGACAGACAGGCAGACAGACAGATAGACAGACACCAGTATGGAAAACTAAAAACATCCCTTTTTTTTCGTATATTGGCACCGATATGTTGATGATGTTTAGGCTTGTTTTACGGGTACAGAAAGGTAATTACACATTGTTCTTGAATTTATTAATAACCTCCACGCAAATATAAATTTTACAATTGAACTAGAATCTAACAATAGCATAAAGTTTTTAGATCTAACAATTCAGAGAGAGAATAATAAATATCAATTTTCAATATTCCATAAACCGTCTTATACTGACACAACCAAAAATAGTTCTTCTTGTCACCCAATTCAACATAAAATGGCAGCTTTTCAAAGTATGATTCATAGGCTAGTATCTCTCCCCCTTAATAAAAAGAATCTTCAGATAGAACTTAACATCATCAAACAAATCGCATTTAATAATGGATATTCAGTAAATTTAGTCGATAAAATCCCACAAAAAAGTTATATAAAAAAACCATCGATATGATTTATCCTAATAGCAAAGAAAAAGCAAACAATTACAAAGTTATATTATATGAGGCGTTGCGGATAGTAAGGGCGAACTCAACAAAATGAAGTTTCGAAAAAATTGAATTTATAGAAAAATCTAAATGGCGAACTCAACAAAATATTGGCAAAATTAGGTTTTTATTATTTATTTATAATTTATTAGCTTTTTATTATTTACTTAAGTAGAATAGTGTATTCCGTGAATTTTTAAATGTTTTTTAAATATTTATTTGTGTATTTTTTTTTCATATTTTACTGTTCGTTTCTGATGCTACACTATCACCTAAAATTGGCAATACCTGGGAAAAAATTAGACCGGTATTAAAAATTTTGAACACATTTTATTTAATTTTAAGGTTATTGTTTTAATTAAAGGTTTTGTTATTACAAAATAGTTACTTGATACAACATACAAAACAGTGGAAATATGGTATTGAAACTAACATAAAAAAACTAAAGAAAAGAAACAAATAATTAGCCAAGTTCAGTTGTAATCTATTTGGTCATCGTCCATAACATCTTCATTTTCGGTGCTCTTATTCGTTGCTGCGTCTTGAGAGGCTATAATGTTAGTAAAGTACCGACTCCAAGGTAGGGGAACATACGGTAACAAGTCCTGAATGTCCTTTAATTTGGGGGCTGGTATTTTAATGGGAGCACTGTAAAGTCTCGTCAGTGTTTCACTGGCCAAATGAAAATGATCAGGATCATAGTTTTTCACCTTGCCTTTTTGTAGTTTGACTGCCGTTTTGACATCCAAATTGTAAGCAGAATGAATGTAGAAACCTTGCTTAAAGTTATTTGTAAATTCAAAGATCTTTCCATCTTTAAACTTAGCACCAGCCATCTGCATTTTAGTAATTTTCTTTTGAAAATTAGAGAAATTGAAAATCATGTCCTGTCTAAGTTGGACAACGCAAAACTGGTTTTTTCGGCGACAGCTTTCAATCATTAACTTATACTTTTGAACTGCATATTAAACGTATCACGATAATAGTGCTGATTTACCGGGCTGTAACTAGGGTAATTTTCCGTAAGCCATTCATTGTAAAGAGAATAGAGCTTTTTAATATTAAGTCCAACAGGTAAGTATTTTCGATGAGGGCTTTTGGCGCGACTGTAATGACTGGTGACAGTAGGTAGTGACATGATGTGTTTCTTTTACTTTAGAAAGATCGTCATTTCCTATTTTTCTTCGCGGGTTCACACCTCCCCCTTTGATCCGTTGTAACAGTTCCAGTTCTGCTGGTTTTGTCAAGTACGACTCGAACGCGCTTTTCAGAGATGCCATGAATGTTATAAAACGCAGTACGACAAACTTCACGATTAGCGTGATCAACAGTCACATTATATTGAATGCGTCTCAGGGTACGACTTGGACGCCCCTTTACGTAAGATCTTTTTACATCATTGCAAATCAACAATTTTGATAAGTAAGCATTCTGTAGATCATAGTTTCCAATTTGCCAAAAAGAGTCAAAAATATTGGTGACCAGTTCAGCGCCTATTTTCTCAAAACATCCACACTTGCAAGGAGGTCCAATTTTGCGGGCAACAACGTGCCTTTTCTTATTTCTTGAAATGTAAGCACTTCCTGAATTTCGTTTCAACTTACACTCGTTTTTTTGCCAATCATTCATCTTAGCAGGTCTCTTTCGCGAATAACCCGACACAGCACTACCATCTAAATGTTGTACACTTACTTCACTACTAGAAGGTCCAGGTTGCGCCATACTTTTCTTAAAAAAAGAAGCAACAAAACCAAACAAAACATAAACGTATTAACTTCAAAATTAACTTGAACTAACACGCAGAAAGCGTAAAATTTCAAGTAAACCTCATTTAGTGACGCAATACCGGCGGTTACTCCGCGCGAAATTGTTGAGTTCGCCCTTACTACCCGCCCGGCTATCGCCTGTTCGAAATTTTTCATTTATTTGATACTGAAATTTGAAGGCGAAGCAAGGGCAAACTCAACAATTAGACCGGTATGTGATGTAGGAAAAGTACTATAAAATAGAATTATATATATAAAAAAATTTTACCCAATGTTGAGTTCGCCCTTACTATCCGCAACGCCTCATATGTAGGTTACTCGACTTCAAAAATAGGTCAAATCCTCAACAGTATAGACATTAAAGTAGCTTACAAAACTAACAAACAATTCTTTAGGCAAATTTATTAAAAATAGTCAAAAAACTAAAACGGATAATCTTAAAAAATCAGGAGTTTATCAACTAAATTGCGGAGATTGTGACAAAACATACATAGGGCAGACTGGTAGTTATTAGGTTAGATGAACACTATAAATGTTTTAACAAAGGAAAAACCGAATCCAATTATGCAAAACATCAAATCGAGAATGGTCACACCTCTAATAATTTCAAAATTCTACACAATGAGAACAAAAAGCCATAGATTAAACCTAGAGTCTCTAGAGATAAAAAAAACTTAAAAATTGCAACTGTCTATTGAACGATCAGGTAGACCTTAGTAATTCACCTTTGTTAAATATTTTCTATTAACAGTTAATTAGTTTATGGTAAAAATAAATTTTCTTTTCTTGCTTCTACTTATATATTAACACCTTTACTCTTTAATGTTCAGTAATTCAGAATGTAACGTCTGAAGAAGCTACTGTGATAGCGAAACATGTTACGGTGTATTACAAATATAGTGGAAAGTTTGTGTAAATAATTGTTTTATTATTTTTTCACATTTCACATAATAATTGAAGAAATTTAAACAAATATTTTTTTTATTTAACAATATTGGTTCATCTTAGACTTTTACAAGAAATATCAATGAAATTACTTAGCTTTAAAAGTAGCACAATTTGATAAAATAATATTATCCCGTTCTAACTAGATGTAAGGCAAGAAAACTCCATTTTAAAACATGTATTTCTAGGAATATACAGACTGCTTTACTCGTTTTGCGATATACAATATCACTGCAAAAAGAAACCAAGCCAATAAATAATGCTTATTTAAATAATTTGTCTCACCTGATATAATAGAACATGGGGTAAAAAATCTCGAGACCTTTGAAGAAAAAATCCTATCCTTCAACATAGTTTGCTTCAAGAGCAATACAATTATTCCCACGGTTTTTCAACATTTGGATACCCTTCATTAGCTGCAGCTTCCTATTCATATAAGCCAAATCTCTTTCCCTGGAGCCACCTTTCCAAATTTGATAGGCTGAGATGAACGCATATTTTGCGGAGTTGAATAAGTCTTATTATAATAAGATCCCCAAAGCTGTTCACTTTGACTCTAGAAGACATGTTCAAATCGTTAAAGTGAGAAAATAAAGGAATACTAATGAACGGTAAACGATTAAATCACTTAAGGTTCGCAGATGATATCAGTCACCACACCAAATATTTGAACAACGATAGTGAAGATAACAGCCAGGAACTATTAATAGAAGGTGAAAGAATAAGAAAGGTACAAACATTCATATATTTAGTTCAAGAAATCGAAATATTCAAAAATAATTTAAAGGGTGACTTGGATAGAAGAATTTCCTTAGCTTGGTCTGCGTTCGGAAGGTTACAATCTACATTCAAATTGGACTTCCCAAATACAATAAAAGCCAGAGTATTCGATCAGTATGTACTGCCGGTGTTAACATATAGCATTGAAACGTGGGCTTTAAATAAAATATAATAAATAACCTCCATGTAACCTAAAGAGCAATGGAGAGGAGAGTGCTAAATACTGGACTCCAAGATCGTATTCCTAACATCGAGATACGAAGAAAATCAAAAGTGACAGATATAGTGCAGAGAGACCTATACAGACGACGATTAGATCAAAAATTAAATGAATTTAACTACGATAACCTCCAACAGATGTATGACCACATAAAAGAATACATCAAACAAGCAGCCCTAGAAGCATTAAGTAAAGAATACAACGAGAATAAGAAACATAATATTAGAATCTGTGAAAAACACCAAAGAATCTACAAAGGAGAAAAAAAGACTATACGAAAAATGGCATGAAAATCATGTATAGACCACATATACACTATAAAACAAACAATGGAAAAAAAAAAACTGGCAAAGAATAGAGAAGTTCATTTAGCCTTCATAGACAAAGATTATGGAACGCAATGAAAGAAATAGGCATTGACAAAGAACTAATATACGCGGTAAAAGCTCTCATCGAAAACAACACAGTGAACATAAAAATAGGACATAAAATAGGGAAGAGACTCCAAACATCAAAAGGCCTATTACAAGGATGCTCTACATCCCCCACATTATTCAAAATATACCTCGAACAAACATTAAAAAAATGGAAGCAAAAATGTAGTGGAATGGCAGTTCCAATACGAGAAGATTACTTATATACTCTAAGTTTCGCAGACGACCAAGTAATCATAGCTCAAGATGAGGAAGACCTCAGTTATATGGTAAGAAAACTGAAAGAAGAATACACTTAAGCAGGATTAGCAATAAACTTTGATAAAACGGAATATCTAACAAAAAAGGAGGGAAACGTGGAGAATCTAGAAGTCGATAACGAAACAATAATCAAAGGAACCGATAGATTTAAATATTTAGGTCCCATCATTTCAAAAAACGCAACATCAGAAGAAGAGATTAAAGCTAGATTAGGACAAACGCGGACATGCATAAGACAATTAAATTCGATCCTGTGGGACAAGCACATTACAAAGAGAAACAAAACACGCATATACAAATCAATAATACAAAGCATAATGACATACGGGTCAGAAACATGGACGATCAACAAAAGAAATAAATCTAAAATTAACGCGGTAGAGATGGAGTATTGGAGAAGATGTTGTAGAGTATGGAGAGAATAACAAATGAAGAAATAAGAAGCAGAATGAATATCAAAGAGAACGCAATAAACACCATTGAAGAAAAACGATTAAAATGGTATGGACACATAAGACGGAGCGAAGATAATAGGTGGATAAAGAAAATAACGGAGTGGAGCCCTATAGGGAAAAGAAAAAGAGGAAGACCCAGACGATCGTGGAGAGACGATGTGGACGAGGCTATGGAGGAGAGGGGTCTAACAGATGAAGACTGGGAAGATAAAAACGGATGGAATCAAAGGCTGAGAGAAGGAAGACAACGTCAGCTGTAGAAAATCCTTGATATATATATATATATATATATATATATATATATATATATATATATATATATATATATATATATATATATATATATAGTGCAACGAATATGTATATTAAGATGAAATTGGGCGGAGCATATCGCAAGGCTGAATGATAACAGATGGACACACGCCGTATAGTTGAATGGAGGCCTAGAGAACAGAAAAAAAATGCAGAGGTAGACTATAGACAAGATGGACTGACGACATAAAAAGATTAGTAGGACGCGATTGGATGCAAAAAGCAAAAAATAAAGCTTGACAAATTGGGGAGGCTTACATCTGACTGTGGGCGGAATAAGCTAGTGATGATGATGATAATAAGGATAGGGCCGGCTTTAGGGCCGTCCTGAGCGTCACCTTTTTAGGAGCGCTAAATTTTTTGGGTCGCCTCATTTTCAAAGACGCCAAATTTCCGTTATATTCGATTTTTTAATGTTATTATTGAACAATTCTAAAAATAAAATGATTAAATATAAACTGATTCAGGTTGATCAACACAAACAATTTGTGGCGACGTACTGTTATTAATAATATTCTGTATTAATGACACTCTATTTCGCGTGAATTATTAATTGATGTTTACACGATTCATTGATTATATTTCTCGATTTTGAATATTCTCGACTCTTTCATCTCGCATTCGGAACATTCTATTTTCTCGAGTTTTCTTCAGGACCAACATAAATAGGGACTTGGAATGATTTAGTGCATCAGGGACTCTCTTTTTGTTCGTACACGACTGTTTAGTCGTATACGATTAGGTGTTGTCAATATGTTGGAAATGCATTACGAATCGTAATGAAGAAATGGTATTTAATTGCATTTAATTTAATTTAGTTTTGGCCACTGTTAATCATGATTTTGATGTAAAAAAATGATAAAAATATAGAACAAAATTTACTATCGTATCATCATCATCATTGGCTTATTCCATCCATAGTCGGATGTAAGCCTCTCCAAGTTGTCTCCAATGAGCTTTGTTGTTTGCTTTTTGCATCCAATCGTGTCCTGTTAATCTTTTTATGTCGTTCGTCCATCTTGTCTGTGGTTTACCTCTGCATCCTTGTCGTCTCTAAGCCTCCATTCAATTTTACGGCGTGTCCATATGTTATCAGCATTGCGATATGCCCCGCCTAATTCCACCTTAAAATACATATTCACTGTATTACATCTGTCACTCTTGATCTTCTTTGTATCTCGATGTTAGGAATACGATCTTGGAGTCTAATATTTAGCATTCTCCTCTCCGTTGCTCTTTGGGTTACCTGGAGTTTAGTTACTATACTTTTATTTAAAGCCCACGTTTCAGTGCCATATGTTAATACCGGCAGTACGTATGGAACGAATACTCTGGCTTTTATTGTATTTGGGATATCCAGTTTAAATGTATATTGTAACCTTCGGAACGTAGACCAAGCTAACGAGACTCTTCTATCCACGTCAGCCCTTAAATTGTTTTTTGTTATTTCGATTTCTTGTCCTAAATATATGAATGTTTGTACCTTTTCTATTTTTTCACTTTCTATTAATAGTTCCTGGCACTTTCGTTGTTCAAATATTTAGTTTTGATCAAGTTTATTTTTAAGACCTATTTCTCGAGTCTTCCTATTTAATTTCATCTGCATTTCTTTTAAGTCTTCTTTTGTGTTGGCGATCAGAGTGATATCGTCTGTGAATCTTAAGTAATTTAATCGTTCACCGTCTATTAGTATTCCTTTATTTTCCCACTTTAGCGATTTGAACATGTCTGCTAGAGTTAAAGTGAACAGCTTTGAGGATATCGAGGCGCCTTATCTAATTCCTTTTTTAATTTTGATTTTATTTGCCTTTTTTTCAAGCATTATTTGTGATGTGGCATTTTTATATATTTATGTACTTTTCATCGACTCTGCTGTTACTTGGGGCGTTAAGTACTGCCTATATCTCTACTGAATCAAGTGCTTTTTCGTAGTCAACCATTGCTATCCACAAGGTGACCTTATATCCATTTGCTTTCTCCACTAGTAATCTAATTGTTTGAAGTGCTGCATCCTCGTCTAAATCCAGCTTTTTCACGTGATTGATAACTGTCTAATTTGTTCGTTAATCTGTACGTTATGGTTCTAGTGAGGATTTTGTACAATACCGATAATAGGCTGATGGGTCTGTAATTTAAAAACAAATTAAATTTGTTTCCCTCTTTAAATATAAACACAATCAAGGCGTTTACCCAAGATGTTGGTATTTTACTGTCTATGAGGTACCTGTTAAATACAGCTTGAAGAGATTGTATTATCGATGCTCCTCCATCCTTTATCATTTCTATAATTATTTCATTGTCCCTTGGTTCTTTGTTTGTTTAGGTGTTTCAAACTCCCCCCCAACTTTACCGTTGCCAAAACCCCTCTTTCAAAGTTTGTTCTATTTTCGAGTTTCTGTACTGTCTGATGTCTTCTGTGATCTTTTTCTTTATTTTTTTTGTCTAATTCTGATCTGCAATTTGTAGGATCATTTCTTAATAATGAGATTTTGTGACTCTTTACTTAATTTTTGTGTTTTTTCTTTTTTCGATGTTGCTATTTGCTTTGTAGTCATGAGTAGGCTGTTGGTTATATGTGCGTTTAGTTCATCAAGTTCTACTTGGTACTTTATGTGTTTTATATGATTTTCTAGTGCTTCTCGATATTCGTCTGTGTTTTGCTTTATTATTTCATGTTGGTGTCTTTAGCTATGTATGCGTTATCAATCTACGTCTCTCTTGCCTCAGATTTATTTTTATTTTTGATCTGAGCATCCGATGGTCACTGTCAATGTTTATCGTGTTCAGGACTGTCGTATCAATTACAATATTCTTTGTCTGTTACTATATATATGTCGTGCATAAAGGGCGTTTTTTTTCATATTCGCCCTGGGCGCCATTTCGTCTAAAGCCGGCCCTGAATAAGGGTATTAAAAAGTTGAAAAGTCGTTAGACTAAATCTATTGATATGCAAAGTGTCTACACTACCGTCAGAAAGTATTAGCCCACCTAGTTATTTCACTCCCAAGACAACCAAAACCCAGATAATATAATTTTTTTAAATTTTAATGAATTATTATTTATTTTCACATTATTTATAGTATAGAAAATCAGAAAAATATTCATGATGTGACCTCCTTTGTTTTTAATTACCGTTCTACAGAGTTTCGGCATTCTGTCCAGTAGTTTCTTCAGAGTTTTTTCGGTTATTTTAACCCATTCTGTCTGTAAAAGTTCCCACAAGTAATTTTCTGATGTTGGATTGAGTTTTCGAATACACCTGTCCAAATGGTCCCACAGCAATTCGATGGGGTTCAAGTCGGGTGATTGTGAAGGCCAAGTCGTCACTTCCAAGATGTCATCGGATTTCTATTGGTCCAAAAGTTCTCTAATTTGTTTAGCAGAATGTTTAGGGTCGTTGTCATGTTGAAAAATAAATTTCCCCTGAAAAATATCTTTTCCAGAAGGAAGTATTTGAGTTAGCAAAATTTCTTGATACTGTTCTTTTCGCATGATACCTTCTATCCTTAAGATTTTTCCAGCTTTATCGTTGCCAAAACAACCCCAAACCATTACTAAACCTCCACCATGTTTTACTGTAGGCAACTGACAGGCCTCCAACATCCTCTTGCCAACTGACCGTCGCACATAAACCGTCGATTTGAACCGAAAATTTAGAATTTAGATTCGTCGCTCTAAAGGACAGAATTCCGTTGTTCTGATGACCAATTCTCATGTTCTCGGGCCCATTCTAATCGTTTACGTTTATTCACTTGCCTAAGAAGTGGTGCCTCACTGCAACTTTCCCGTGTAGTCCACCTTCTGCTAACCTGTTCTTCACGGTTGTCACGCTGATGGGGATGGGCCGCTCCAGGTTTACTTGATCCGTGATCTCTGGTGCGGTTAGGAGGCGATTACATCTGCTGGACATTGTTAAAGCTCTGTCTTCAGCGGGACTCGTTTTTCGAGGCCTTCTTGAACGTTTTTGGTTGGGAATTCCATGTCCGCAGAAAATTTTTTTACGATGTAGTCCACCGTTCTCCTTTGCATCCGCATATCACTCGCGATTTGTCGACTCGAGTGACCATTTTCATGTCTCACAATTATCAGAGCCCGATTTTCAACGGAAACTTCTTTCGTTTTTGGCATTTTCACCAAACCATTGGGGCCTGTATCAATGACAAAGTACTGTTTGCGAATGGGTAATTTCCAAAAGGGTAGTGGTATTTATAGCATAGTTTTTATCATAAAATTTCACTAGGAATTGCCATAATCCCTAGAAACTTGAAATGAATTCTTACTTCAATTGGAATTCTCAGAAATTGCCTCAAAACGATTATCATGCAAAACTTGGAAATTTGTTCTAATTGGTGTTTAATTTGTGATTTCACCAAAAACGCTTATCTAAACAATTTTATGATGGACACTTGTTAAGAACAATTAAATTTACCTAAAATAATAAAAGGGTTTAATTAGGTATTAAATTTTGGCAGTTACATTGAAATTTCTAAGTGCAGTTACTTTCTGACCGTAGTATATGTCATTCCATGCCAAATCGACTACTTTTGACCCCGACCCCTTTCCATTTGGCTGAAAGTTTTTTTTATCTTTTTCTACCCTATGAAAAACGGTTCTTAGAATTTTTCAAATTTTTTTACCCACCTCAAAAAAAGTTATGAATTTTTCAAAAAAATGGCTCTTTTTTTTTTAAATTGCCATAACTTTGTTAAAAATTGGCCGATCGAGACGTTTTTTTTCAAAATTTTTGTAATTAAATGTACTTAAAAAAAATACAAAAAATTATTTAGATAATAAAGTCTATGAAATTTTTGTCTTTTTTGAGAAAAACCTCAAAAAAGGCAAAAATTTCATAAATTTTATTACCTAAAAATTTTTTGTTTTTTTTTTAAAAGTAAATTTAATTACGAAAATTTTGAAAAAAAAACGTCTCGATCGGCCAATTTTTGACAAAGTTATGGCAATTTGAAAAAAAAGAGCCATTTTTTTGAAAATTTTTTTGAGGTTGGTAAAAAAATTTGAAAAAATTCTGAGAACCGTTTTTCATAGGGTAGAAAAAGATAAAAACTTTCAGCCAAATCGAAAGGGGTCGGGGTCAAAAGTGGTCGAATTGGCATGGAATGACCCATATGTAGAAAAATAAAAAAATCTTGGGTTACATACACCTGGGCATTGCAAAAACTATGTATATTTAAACAAAAAATTTTAAAGGTTATTAAGTGAATAATACAGAAGAATGGTCATTATATATTTTTATTGTACTTTAAATTATAAGAATTTTTGCTTTAAATATGATTTAAATGTTAACATTATTTTTTATCGGGACCGCTCATGAAAACTATGGTGCCTCCTTGTTTGCAGGATAACTTCACAAAAAATAATCCAATCTTCAAAAATAAACATTAATCTTATAAAATAATGTAGTAATTAAAAATTGCCAAAGGGTTTTTTCTTTTAATAAAAAATTTACGGTGTTTCAAACTTTAGTATGCCATTTTCGACCAAAAAACATTTATGTTTAATTATTTATAAAAAAAAAAATATATTAGAAAAATTAAAAAAAGACCTCTTGACAGTTTGTAGAAAATGTAATTATTAAGATTTAAAAAAAAAGTAAAAAAATATTAAACATTGATTGAGTAATATTGCAGACAGTGTCTGAAAATAGGTAGCGGCACTAATCCGACGCCAGGTCACATTTAATGCTAGAACTTTGTAATGCAATGGAATTTTCTTAATTTTTTTTTTTTGAATAATTCTTGGAAGTATAGAGAATAAAAATCGGTAAAAAAATTAAATTTTTGAAAGTTCGACGTGTATGTAACCCCTTAATTTTGTGTTTCTTTGTTAGGTCGAGAACTTGTGGAAAAAGCCTCGTACATTGAAGAACATGGTAAAAAAGTTTCTCCACATAAAGTACCAAAAGACAAATATGGTTTATGTCACATACTTTTCTTTCTTGTGGGTATTGTGCATTTTGTGCCTATGAATTTTTTTGCTGCATCCAACAACGTAAGTAGTTGTGTAAAACTGTAATTTGTTTAAAAAAACATATTTACAGCTCATTAAATGTATTTGTTTTTTAAGTTTATGAGGTTAAAGTATAAATTTGTCTTTAAAAAACCAGTAAAGTGATTTACCTAATTGTTTCCAATTCGTACTTCGAAATAATACTTCGTAAATAAGTACTGCATTTAAATTTCTGAAGGAAAGAGAAAGTAAAATTCTATAATATGACTGAAATCATACAGTATATCTACGCTCACCCCTTTCACCCTGTTTCTTTAAAACGATATACAGTAGGACCTCCGTTATCCGGGGTAATGATGGGGAGAGGGTCCAGGGATAATCGAAAACCCCGGATAAACGAATCACAATTTTTTATTGATTAAATGTGCTAGGTAGGAATGTTAATAAAAAACTGGGTAGAAGATATTTTTTTTTAATAAGAAACAACGTTTTACATTATTATTAATTTTCAATATGTATACAAATGTCCATAATACATATGCATTAAATTTTTCTTTAGAGAAAAAAATCGGTAATTTTACTTTGTTAGTGTTCCGTACGGAACACTTATAAGATCACTTCGGTGTCTGTCTGTCTGAAACTATTTGTCATAGAAAGTTGAAACTTGGTAATGATATAGGAATTGATGGCCTCATCAGAGCCATGTAGTTTTGAAAGTTAAATTTTGACTTAAGGGGTTAGTTTTGGGGGGTGAAATCGGAAGTGAAAAAAATTTTTTTTTTTACTAGGTCATCGAGTGTGGTGTCAAATGAAAGGTTGTGAAAATACGAGTAAAAATATATATATAATATATATATATATATATATATATATATATATATATATATATATATATATATATATATATATGTTATATATATATATATATATATATATATATATATATATATATATATATATATATATATATATATATATATATAATGTAATACATGCGCGCACTTTTCTTTGTATTATTTTTAAAAAATCATGAAAAATCGCTGTCCACCCGCCTTATCTCAAAAAGTACTTATCAAAAAATTTTGAAAAAATTCTGGAATATTCTCCACGGGGTGTAGATTGAACGAAAATTATCACGAGTGCATTACCTTTAATAATTTATCTGGTATATAAAAAAAAAACAAAAATTTCAAAGTCATCAATTTTCAGTTAAGATTGGTGACAAACTGTGTGTGTTTTGTGAAGTCACTGATCATTTTATACCTCCGTAACAAAATTTTTTATTTTAAATATAAAATAATAAATAATTGTGAGTCTTTGCTGGATTTGTGATCAGGAGCAGACTTTTCAGACTGATCTGCTAAGGTTTTTGAAGAAAGCATTTTCCAAAACAATCCAGATTCATCCGCATTAAAAATCTGACCGGGGTGTTAAATTAAATTTTGTAACCAAAAAGTTAAAATTTTCAATAAATAATGTGGCTGTAACATAATCATCGCTAAGATTCTCACCTTGAATGTCCAACTGCCTAATACCGTGTCTTTTTTTAAATTTGTTAAGTCATCCATGGGAAGCGGAGAATGACTCCTCTATTTTTAAATTTTCACTCACCATTGGCCCGGAAATAGGAACTCCCTCCGCGCGCTTTTGCATGAACCATTCATACACATCTTGATCGACGTCTTATAATGTAGAGGTCTTCATTGTTTTCCAAGAAAGACATGTCGTTTGGGCCGACGATGATACGAAGTTGGAAATGTCTTTTTTCTTCTTCATCATATAGCGAACGTTTTGCTCTCCAACTCTGAATTTAGCTGACAATTTTTTTATACTCTCATCTTTTTCAACTCCGTTTAGTATAACTAATTTTTGTTAAATTGTTAACACGACACGTTTTCTTTTTTACGACATTTTGGTTGTTTTAGGATGGAGAGCAAAGCACAACTGAGTAAATAATTTTCTTCAGCAGACAAACAGGGAGTTTCATGGAAACGACTTTAATATTACCGTTCCTGAAATATGCATCGAACTGTGGTAGTTTTCCGAAACATCTCGTTCTCCCGATACCCGCTTGCCGTGGTTTTTCCATTCTTTATTTTATTTTTTTTTAAATAAAAATAATACATACATATTTTTAAATACATAATAGTATTAAGTGTTAATAATAATCTAATTATGTAATATGAATTTTATTCATGCTTTAATCAGATAATACATAATTACTCCATCCGGGACCCCGGTTGATTGGAAGCCCGGATAATAGAACCCCGGATAATGGAGGTCCTACTGTAGTTCAAAAAGTACATAGGTGTACAAGTATGAAATGAGGATTTTTTTTCTAAAAACACCACCTACTATTCCCATATTGCAGTCAAGGATGCCCGATGTTGTCTTCAGACAGCGCATCATAAAGCGTATTTTAATGAAGCTAGACACCAAGAAGACTTCTGGCGCTGACGGAATACCTGCCATAGTTCTCAAAAACTGTGCAAGGGAACTAACACCAGTTTTCTGTAGACTTTTTAACCTATCCTACAGAAAGGGAATATTTCCGTCCTGCTGGAAATGTGCCACGGTTCAGCCGATACCTAAAAAAGGTAAGAAGACCTTGCCAAATAACTACCGACCAGTTGCACTGCTTTCAATAATATCGAAAGTCATGGAAAAGGTTATCAATGAGCATCTTCTAAAATATCTTGAACGATTCAATATTATTAGCGATCACCAATATGGTTTTCGTAAACATAGATCAACAGGAGATCTTCTGAGTTATGTGACACATGTTTGGAACAACGCAATTGAACACTTTGGAGAATCTCGAGCGGTTGCTCTTGGCATATCCAAGGCATTCGACCGTGTTTGGCACGATGAACTGTTGGCTAAGTTGCGCTCTTATGGTATGTCTAAAAGGTTCTGTTTGTGGCTCTCATGTTTCCTCAGAGAGCGTTCTTTACGAGTGGCGGTCGACGGATTTCTTTCTAACACCCTCACTATCAACACTGGTGTGCCCCAGGGCTCCATACTGTCTCCTACTCTCTTTCTCATTTACATTAACGATCTGCTGGAAAAGACCAGGAATCCAATCTATAGCTTTGCAGATGACAGTACGCTTGTCTCTTCATTCGCCTTGAACGCTCGGACATCGGCTGCTCAGGCGAATATCCGCAGACAGCAGGAGGTCGTTCAACTTAACAAAGACTTGGAAGAAATTCTATCTTGGGGTGACCGTAACCAAGTGGAATTTAACGCTACAAAAACCCAAGCGGCAGTTTTTTCTAAAAAAGTTAACGTTGCTGAAAAAAAAAAAAAATCTTCCCCTTTTGCCGCGAACCATTCATCGAGCCATTTTTTCACATCTTCGTACAAACCAAAGCGCTGCTCAGCAAGTGCGTGACCCATCGATGCAAACAAGTGGTAATCGAAAGGAGCCAAGTCTGGTGAGTAAGCTGCATAGGGTAGAACTTTCCAGCTGAGTGCTTCCAACGTGTCGCGAACTGGTTTTGCTGTATGTGATGGAGCATTGTCAAGAAGAAAAATGACTTTGTGTTGCCTCTTTCGGTGTTCTGGCCTTTTTTCAAGCAGCGAACGGTTCAAATCGGTCAATTGTTGTTGGTAACGTTTAGTATTAACCGTTTCCCCAGGTTTTAACAGCTCATAATAGACCACGCCCCTCTGGCGATTCGGTCTTGCTGTCGATGTGGATGGTGCGCCTCTACCCATGATTTTTGCGCTTGGGATTCTCAAAATAAATCTACTTTTCATCCCCTGTAATTATACGATGCAAAAACGACTTCCTTTTGTACCGAGCGAGCAAAATGTCACACGTGTTTTTTTTTGCGCTTTTCCCATCCATTTGCCTGTCGTTCTACTCATGTGGTACCCATTTACCGGTCTTCTGCATCTTTCCCATCTCTCGTAGCCGATTGGAAACAGCTTGTTGACTAACGCCCAATTGCTCGGCGAGTTGTTTTTGTGTTTGCGAATCATCTTCGTCCAACAATGCTTGCAATTCCACATCTTCGTATTTTTTTGGCGGTTTTCCACGTTCCTTGTCTGCAACATCGAAGTCGCCACTTTTGAAACGCCGAAACCATCGTTCACACGTAGCTTCCGATGGAGAATGTTTACCATAAGCTTCTCGAAGTAATCGGTATGATTCAACAGCAGTTTTCTTCAAATGAAAACAAAAAATTAATGCTATCTACGAATGCTCTTTGTTCAGTATAAATTTCGACATATTGAACACAACAACACAGCACTATGCACACACTTTTCCAATTTATCACTCGTGCACGTCTGACACTTGTTGATGACACGACAAAATGGCGGACTGTCAAAGCTTTATAGCACAAACTACATTGGTGCACCATCTGTTGGAGTCACTAATACACGCGTGAGTCCCACAGGCAGTCCACAGAGTGGCTGGATCGTGAGAAAGCTGAGCGAAGCGTCCAAAAACACAAACGTCAGCTGGAAATGTGTTGGCACGTATTTTTTGGGATGCGCGAATAATACTAATCGAAGAAGAGCCGAACTCTCACCGGAAACTATTATATATGAATTGTTTCCTCATATGTCGTATTCACCAGATCTGGCCCCCAGCGATTATTATCTCCTTCCAGATTTAAAAAGGTGGTTCCAGGGAAAAGAATTTGGCTTGACAAATTATACTATCTAAAAAGAATTCGAATGTTGGAAGATCGCCGGAATAAATAAATAAATATGCCTTATTTAAAATCTGATAAATAAATTACTCCCAGGAAAAATTGCAGCAGGTGGAAATGTTCCAATGGGCAAACACCATCAAGTGCCTGGACATCCAGTAAGACAAATAATCCGTCTGGAACGACTAGGTCTGCACTGTCACCAAGAAAGCAAAGCAACTGCTGGGCAAATTATATCCTATTATAAATCGCTCCAGTAAGTTGTTACTAAGGACGAAGCTTCTAATATACAACACCATTGTAAAGGCAGGTCTTACTTACGCCTGCCCTGCATGGTGCCAGCTCTCCAAGACAAGGAAAGCACAATTCCAAACAGTGCAGAATAAGGCCGTGAGGATGATCACGGGAGCCCTATGGTTTATGAGGAACGGACAGATCCACAGAGACTTCGGTGAGCCTACTTTAAAGGCACACATGAAGAAAGCTCAACTTAAGTTTATGGACAAGGCGTCCCAGCACTCCAACTCAACCATGCCTTCCGATTCCCCCCACATGCCTGCCGCCAATTCCCGAGACCCTCGAACCCTTTCTCGGATGAAGATGTTTGCCCTCCTCATCCGCCATGACAGAAGAATGTCAAACTAGGTTAAGTTATCATAAGTCCTAGGTTAAGTTAACATTAAGTTTTAGATTCAGGTAGCATTAGTCTTAGGTTAAGTTAGGATAAGAAAATCATCAAGTTAGTATAAGACCACTATGCTTAGGTTAAGTTAGGATAAGCAAACAATCATTACACGTAATAAACAATTATAAATATGAGTAAGAGGCTATGCCTTACTTAGAATTCAATAAAGAAAATGGTCAAAAAAAAAAGGGTGAAAATGTGAAGTCTAATAGTAGTTGTTCATTTTTATATATTTATTTTCTTTTTAGTTTTTGGTTGTACAAATTTCGAAATCTCTCCGACCCAACTATGTCACCAGGCAATAGGACATCGTTGCAGACTCATTTCGCTTCAATTTCTTTGATTGTTAATACGGTCCCGCTATTATTGTTTGGAATTTTAAATGTCGTAATTGCACATAAATTTAAAATCATGAACAGAATTATTTATACTTTGGTTATAGAAACGCTTTCGTTCTACATTTTGACAGTATTTGTCAAGATAGATACAGATGACTGTAAAGTAGTAAAATTCAGATTCAAGATATTAATATTAATATAAATGTCTTTGCACAAATGTAACATTACTAAGAACAAAATCAATATTGGGCCAATTTAGTACTTTCGGATATTAAGATATTAAATTCACGTCGATAACTACAGTCGATCAAGTAAAAAACGAGTCGTGCACTGTTCATTAAAAAGTGTAATTATTTAAAAGTTTTCTACATCATTCGACAATAAAATATTGCTTTTAAGATGGTAATGATATTTAGAGTGCTCTAAATGTCATGTACAAGATACGAGGGCCTATATAGGAACAGAATGCCGCTCCGACCACTACCTGGTAAAATGACTTATTAACATCCCTTTCAAGACGAAAGATGAAAGCACAAACGGACCTACTTCACAAGGAATAAAATTAGAACAAGTGAGATTCAACTTAAATGGATTACATCAGCATAGCATTAAAACACTTTACCAAAAACTCAATGAACAATATTTGACAGTCCAAGCTAATAAGGCTTATGACTATACTTAAATCAATACACACAGCAGCTCAGGAAGCTCTAGGAAAACAACAAACCAATACACCACAAAATATTCAGCTTATCTAGAACGATGAGATAGAAAACCAAAAACAGAAAAAATAGCAAGCATACAATAAATGGATGAACACAAAGAACGAAAATGACAGAGCAATATACCGAGTAGAACAGCGAGAATTTAAGAAAATCGTTACCCAAAACAAAAAAGAAACCTGGGCGAGAAGATGCAAAAAAATAGATACATACCTGGGGGGAACAAGATCATCAGCAGTATTAAATCAGTACGAATAGAAAATGAAAATAAGATAAATATAAATCCCATACACCTAAAGGAATGGCAACAACACTACTCTCGGGAGCTTGCTGAAATTAGAGAAAAATACATTATACAATCACCCACCAAATGTCAAGTTCAAGGACAACAAATACAAGTGACAGAAAAAATGGTATGGAAAGCAATTAAATCCATGAAGAATAGGAAAGCCGCTGAACCAGAGGGAATTTCAGCAGAATTACTCAAAAACGGTACAGAAAAGCTAATAATAATGCTGACACACTTATTAGGAAAATATGTTAATGGAGATATAATTCCCCAGATCTGGAAGGAAGCATGGATAACGTCAATTCAGAAAAAGGGAAGCAGAACTTACTGCCATCACTATAGATGTATACTGTCACAAGTACCTTCAGTAGATTATATGACAGAATCCACAGAAATATTATTGAAGAAGAGTATGGGCCGTGCGAAATAGAAGAACAGTCGGGGTTTAGAGCTGATAGGTCGTGTCATGATAATATATTTGCCCTTACCTAACTAAATGAGAAAAAGACCTCAACTAATAGAGAAGTTCATTTATTGTTCGTAGATTTGACGAAAGCGTATGATACGGTCCCAATAAAAATATTATGGCAAGTATTAGAGGTATCTCCAATCAACAGTACATCAATTACTGCAATAAAAACAACTTTATGATAGGTCGTACTCCAAAATAAAACTAGCCAACTCGAATAGCTTCCTCGTGACCAAGGGTCTCAGACAGGGCTGCTGTTTATCCTCAACGCTTTTTAGAATATTTCTAAATGAGATACTGAAAAGATGAGAGAAGAGCATGTAGGGGACTGGGAATACAGCTTACAGACAATACAACACTTTACACGTTGTACTTCGCTGATGACCAGGTTGTTATAGCACAGGACGAAGAAGACCTTGAGTTTATGACGAGAAGATTGTTTGAAGAATATAAAAACTGGGACCTGACGCTGAACTACAAAAAAATCAAATATCTTTGCATAGGACGAGAAGAAGGCAACCTTACTTTAAACTCTGGCGAAGTAATTGAGACGTGCGAGGAGTACACTTATCTGGGGACAAAAATGGAAAAGAACGGCAGAGCAGAACGAGAAATAGAAGACAGAATCAGTAGGAGAAAAGTGGTGATAGGACACTTGAACTCTATCCTTTGGTTAAAGAACGTATCCCTAGAAATACATACAGATGTACGAGGCTGGTTTGAAAAGTCCGTGCAAAGTCCGAGAGATGGCACCACCGGCGCGTATCGAGGTCATGTTTAGTTAGTAGCATCTCTTGAATGAACGCACACCAAGTTTCAGCCATATTGGTCTATTTCTTTGTGTTTGGCATTCGTGTGAATCAAGGAAGTCGAGTGATTTTCAAGAAATGGACGAAAAAGAATTTCGTGTGGTGATTAAACATTACTTTATGAAAGGCAAAACGCCTCAGGAGACTAAAGAGAAGCTTGATAAACATTATGGTGACTCTGCACCTTTGATTAGAACAGTTTATAAGTGGTTTCAAAATTTTCGGACTGGCCATATGGGCACAAGTGACGCTGAACGTTCTGGACGGCCTGTGAAGGTTACGACTCCAGAAATCATTGATCAAATCCACGATATGGTGATGGATGACAGAAGAGTTAAGGTGCGTGAGATTGCTAGTGCTGTGGGCATCTCGACTGAACGGGTACATAATATTTTGCATAAACATTTGGACATGAGAAAGCTATCCGCAAGATGGGTGCCGCGATTGCTCACGCTTGACCAAAAACGGAATCGTGTGAAGTGTTGCAAGGATGGTTTGCAGCTGTTCCAGAAGAATCCGGAGGACTTTAAGCGTCGTTTCGTCACTGTGGATGAAACATGGATACATTACTATACTCCTGAGACCAAACAACAATCTAAACAATGGGTTACCAAGGGGGAATCTGCACCAAAAAAGGCGAAGACCGTTCCTTCGGCCGGAAAGGTTATGGCGACTGTCTTTTGGGATTCGCAAGGGATAATCCTCATCGACTATCTGGAAAAGGGTAAAACTATTACAGGTGAATATTATTCATCGTTATTGGATCGTTTGAAAACCGAGCTGCAAGAAAAACGCCCGCGATTGGCCCACAAGAAAGTCCTTTTCCATCACGACAACGCACCAGCACACCTCAGCAGTTGTGGTCGCAAAATTAATGGAAATAGGATTCCAACTCGTTTCACATCCCCCCTATTCTTCAGACTTGGCTCCCTCGGACTACTATTTGTTCCCCAATTTGAAGAAGTGGCTGGCGGGACAAAGATTTTATTCAAACGAGGAGGTGATTGCAGACACTAATGGCTATTCTGCAGACTTGGACAAATCCTATTATTCGGAAGGGATCAACAAACTAGAATATCGTTGGACGAAGTGTATAAGCCTAAAAGGAGAATATCTCGAAAAATAAAAAAGGTTTACCCCAAACAGATAAGTAGTTTTTATTTTTGCACGGACTTTTCAAACCAGTCTCGTAAAAATGCCACATCACAAATAATGGTTGAAGAAAAAACAAATTAAATCAAAATTAAAAGAGGAATTAGACAAGGCTACTCGATATCTAGACTCTAGAAGACATGTTTACATTGTTAAAGTGGGAAAATAAAGGAATTCTAATAGACGGTGAACGATTAAATCACTTAAGGTTAGCAGATGATATCACTCTGATCGCCAACACCAAGAGAAGTAATACACGAAATGCTGACGGAATTAAATAATAAGCCTCGAGAAATCTATCTAAAAATAAACTTCACCAAATATTTGAACAACCAAAGTGAAGATAACAGCCAGAAACTATTAATAGAAGGCAAAAGAATAGAATAGGTACAAACATTCATATATTTAGGACAAAAAATTGAAATATCAAAACATAATTGGCTAGAAGAGTCTCGTTAGCTTGGTCTGCGTTCGGAAGGTTACAATCTACATTCAAATTGGACATCCCAAATACAATAAAAGCCAGAGTATTCGGTCAGTATGTACTGTCGGTATTAATATATGGCACTGAAACGTGGGCTTTAAATAAAAGTATAATAAATAAATTCCAGGTAATCCAAAAAGCAATGGAGGGGAGAATGCTAAATATTGGACTCCAGGATCGTATTCCTAACATCGGGATACGAAGAAGATCAAAACCACAGATGTAGTGCGACCAATATGTACGAGGCTGGTTTGAAAAGTCCGTGCAAAAATAAAAACTACTTATGTGTTTGGGGTAAACCTTTTTTATTTTTCGACATAGTCTCCTTTTAGGCTTATACACTTCATCCAACGATGTTCTAGTTTGTTGATTCCTTCCGAATAATAGATTTGTCCAAGTCTGCAAAATATCCATTAGTGTCTGCAATCACCTCCTCGTTTGAATAAAATCTTTGTCCCGCCAGCCATTTCTTCAAATTGGGGAACAAATAGTAGTCCGAGGGAGCCAAGTCTGGAGAATAGGGGGGATGTGAAACGAGTTGGAATCCTATTTCCATTAATTTTGCGACCACAACTGCTGAGGTGTGTGCTGGTGCATTGTCGTGATGGAAAAGGACTTTCTTGTGGGCCAATCGCGGGCGTTTTTCTTGCAACTCGGTTTTCAAACGGTCCAATAACGATGAATAATATTCACCTGTAATAGTTTTACCCTTTTCCAGATAGTCGATGAGGATTATCCCTTGCGAATCCCAAAAGACAGTCGTCATAACCTTTCCGGCCGAAGGAACGGTCTTCGCCTTTTTTGGTGCAGATTCCCCCTTGGTAACCCATTGTTTAGATTGTTGTTTGGTCTCAGGAGTATAGTAATGTATCCATGTTTCATCCACAGTGACGAAACGACGCTTAAAGTCCTCCGGATTCTTCTGGAACAGCTGCAAACCATCCTTGCAACACTTCACACTATTCCGTTTTTGGTCAAGCGTGAGCAATCGCGGCACCCATCTTGCGGATAGCTTTCTCATGTCCAAATGTTTATGCAAAATATTATGTACCCATTCAGTCGAGATGCCCACAGCACTAGCAATCTCACGCACCTTAACTCTTCTGTTATCCATCACCATAACATGGATTTGATCAATGATTTCTGGAGTCGTAACCCCCACAGACCGTCCAGAACGTTCAGCGTCACTTGTGCCCATATGGCCAGTCCGAAAATTTTGAAACCACTTATAAACTGTTCTAATCGAAGGTACAGAGTCACCATAATGTTTATCAAGCTTCTCTTTAGTCTCCTGAGGCGTTTTGCCTTTCATAAAGTAATGTTTAATCACCACACGAAATTCTTTTTCGTCCATTTCTTGAAAATCACTCGACTTCCTTGATTCACACGAATGCCAAACACAAAGAAATAGACCAATATGGCTGAAACTTGGTGTGTGTTCATTCAAGAGATGCTACTAACTAAACATGACCTCGATACGCGCCGGTGGTTCCATCTCTCGGACTTTGCACGGACTTTTCAAACCAGCCTCGTATATTAAAGTGGAATTGGGTGGGGCATATCGCAAGGCTGATTGATAACAGATGGATACGCCGTATAGTTGAATGGAGGCCTAGATAAAAGAAAAGATACAGAGGTAGACCACATACAAAATGGATGAACGACATAAAAAGATTAACAGGACACGATTGGATGCAAAAAGCAAACAACAAAACTCATTGGAGACAAATTGGGAAGGCTTACATTCGATTATGGATGGAATAAGCTAATGATGATGATGAATTGGAAGCCCAGTTTCATTTATTTTATTAGCTGTGGTTGGTGGTTCGTTTGGTCTATCGTCGTTAAAAAGCTGTTCGACATAATTCTTCTACCTACTAACTACCATTCTATTGGCTACATGTTTTACTTTGATGTTAGGGGTCGTAATCCTCTTGAAGAATCCATTCCTTATTATTATCGACACACCACGTTTAGCAATCGCTATTAATGCCCCCTTGTAAATCCGGAGCATTTTCTCAGCGTTCAGATTTCCGATAAAGAAGAAGAGTCTCTCAAAACCTTTTTCCGGAAGACATCCCCAAACCTGGGTCTTCACAGAGTGTTTCATGGTACGCTGAACCAATCGGTTAGTGGAATTTCACCGGGCTCGTGGAGTCGTAACATAACCCCAAAATGAAGCTTCATTTGAAAAAATTACAATGCTCCAGTCTCGTTTTACGTTTTCTTCTGCCCGCGTGAGACGTTTCCCTCTGTGTTTTTTCGCTGTGTGATTGCACTCCACCACTTAAAATCGTTATCCTGGAGATGAGTGCGAATCATTTCATACCACATATACAAACCTTCCTGCTTTAATTTTTGCGCCCCTTGGTGTAAAGTTAATTGAGAATTTTGGCCACGTTCTGGTAGATCATCAACATTTCTTAAGTGAGGGTAATATTTCGCCAACTTGCTAATAAACACTCTCGACTTGCCCATATTCTTAGCAGCCGATGTAGGCGTATTTTCGGACCTTCTGGATGATTACATAGGAACACAGCCTCCAAGCATGAAGCTTTCATGTTCGATAATGTACTATTTAATCATAAATAAGATTAGAAATGAATCTCTATACAGAAAGCATTGTTTGCATAAAAAAAAGGAATCTGTTTTTACCGACTACAAGTTATAGGCTAGCTACCCGTTCTTACTTGACCGACTGTATTAAATTGATCTGATAAATTGTGATGCAGTAGGAAAGAAATAAACAAAAATTATTTTCATTATTTAAGATAATGATGTATCCAATTCTAGCCTTATTTGCTTATCGCGTCGTTTCCTTATGGAGGTCGGCGACCAGGCGAGCATGGTTCTGAAAACAGCCATTAGAGAGACATCTTTTGATTGCAATTGGGCCATTTTCTAATGTCTTTTGGTATCTGCCCTTAATTTTACCTTCAATAATCAACCATAGAATTTTTGCTCCTCTCATCAAGTGTCCAATGTGGTAGAGTTTTCTCTTTTGAGTTCATTTTGTTTCTACACAAAACTGAGGACTTCGTCCTTTGATATTTTTTTTTTTATATGGCGATATGCGATGATAGTTACACGTATACAGTTTTTAGTATTTCGTATGGAATTCGGTGTCTCCCTGGTGTCACACCCGATTTTCTCCGAAACTATTTGACATATAATGATGAAAT
>CM032449.1:24031678-24039525 GCA_019049505.1 Pachyrhynchus sulphureomaculatus
CATGATATTGTTTCATATTTAATGGTTTAGGCAGTTTATTGCAAGAGAACGCGCTAACGGTAACCTTTTTTCCGACTTTATTCACCATTATCGTCACTGCTTATTCTTTATGGTACCTAACGCAATAAAATATATCCTAAAACCTGGCCAAAGAAGATATGTACGAGTATGTTTTAAAAAAAAGCACGTAAATCGGATAAGTGGTTTCTCCAGTGATAAGCGCACTAACGAACAGACAGCCAGACAGACAGACAGGCAGACAGAGAGACGTTGCATTTTATATATATTATAGATAGAAGGTTATAGATAACCTGGCCAGAGAACAAATGTATGAATTAAAAAAAAAACACGTAAATCGGATAAGTGGTTCCCGAGTGATAAGCGCACTAACGGACAGACAGACAGTCAGAAAGACGTTGCATTTTATATATATTATATTCTTTACTACATGATATTGTTCCATATTTAATGCTTTAGGCAGTGTATTGCAAGAGAACGCGCTAGCGCTATTCCGACTTGATTTACTATTATCGTCACTGCTTATTCCTTATGTCACCTAACGTAATAAAATACATCCTGTAACTTGGACAGAGAACATATGTATGTTTAAAAAAAAAGCACGTAAATCGGATAAGTGGTTCTCCAGTGATAAGCGCAGTAACGGACAGACAAACAGACAGAGAGACGTTGCATTATATATATATATATACATATATATATATATATATATATATATATATATATATATATATATATATATATATATATATCTATATATATATATATTATATATATATATATATATATATATATATATATATATATATATATCTATATATATATATATATATATCTATATCTATTATATATATCTATATATATATATATATATATATATTATATATATATATATATATATATATATATATATATATATATATATATATATATATATATATATTATATATATATATATATTATATATATATATATATATATCTATATATATTTATATTATATATTTATATATATATATATCTATATATATTTATATATATATATATATATATATCTATATATATATATATATATATATATATATATATATATATATATATATATATATATATATATATATATATATATATATATATATATATATATATATATATATATATATATATATATATATCTATATATATATATATATATATATATATATATATATATATATATATATATATATATATATATATATATATATATATATGCAGGGTTACAGGGAAAGTCGTCCTAGATAATTAAGGAGGTTATAGTTTAGGTCGTTTCTGACCGATCTAACTCTATGACATGATGTCCTAACTTAACCGTTTTCGAGATATTGAAGTTTAAAGATTTTCTAAAAAAAACTTGTTTTTTTTGCTTTTATATCGATTTTTTTTTATTAGAGGTTCTCGAGTGCGATTTTTTGGTTATTTTTAGTTAGTCTGTATGTCAAGTATCAAAAATCTAGCAGTTACTAGCAGTTTCAAATGGCGGCTTGTTAATGTTTCTAAATTACGAATTTTTACCAAGCCATCGTGTTGAAAGTACATGTTTTGTCTCAAACCAATAGGTAGGTCTTCCATCAAATTAGGTAAATCGTTCCGCAAAAAATTGTCGTATTCCTCGCAATTCAAATTATCTGGCAGGAAGAATGGCCCAACCAAATAATTTGAAATTATACCCATCCACACATTTAAGCTGAATCTTGTTTGTGATCCTTTCGTTCTTTTTTTGTTTGGGTTGCCTTCCTCTTTAGAAGCCCAATAGTGGGCATTGTGGTAGTTTGTAAGACCGTCTTTGTCGAATTTCGACTCGTCAGTCCATAGTATTTTCTTAAAAAAAGATGCATCTTCGACATCGGTATTGAGCATAAATCTGCAGAATTCTAATCATCGCAACGGATCCCCTTCTTCAATGACTTGCACGGACGTATAGTGCTAAGGGTGTTGCCCAACAGTATGCATTACAAACCATACCTTCCACTGCGAAATACCAAGCTGTTGTGCGATAACATTTGTAGATGTGGCTGGGTCCACCTCAAAGAGACGTCGTATTTCGTTTTCTTCGTCTTCGTCAAAGATACGTGGTCGTCCCATGTCAGTCCACCGTCTTTGTACGGAACCAGTTTCTCGTAGTCTTCGATAAGTTCCATCAAATACGCTAACATCAGGTACACGACGAGTAGGATATCGCAGTATGTATTCATCACGTGCACGCGACGACACTCCTTCGCAAAATCCGTAACACATTAGGATGTCAGCATATTCCTCGTTGGTATACGTTGCCATATTCACAAGCAGAGATCAAAATCCAGTTGCGAGCCAATTCACAGAAGATGAAAACACAGATATTTTTGAAAAGCACGGTATAGCACATCTACCACGGACGAATCGCATGAGCAGACTAAAAATCATTCAATAATGTTTAGTGAACAGAAAACGTCACTCTCACAGAGAGTACCCCGACCGGAAAAAATGCTTACCCAACCCTTTTTATTGTTTGAAGGTGCAGGTAGTAAACCGGTAATTGGTAGTATCTAAATTCTATTATTATGTTACTCTACATTTGGGCCTATTGAAATCTCATTTTCTTAGAATTTTCAATAGATCCAGTAGATATTATACCGTTTTAGATAGCTAAAAAGACGTAAAAGTTTTTGAAATAATTTGCAGAATAACTTCCATACATTTTTTTTTCTCTTTATTGATTTAAAGTAGGAAACACTTCGTAAAAATTCGTAATTTAGAAACATTAATAAGCTGCCATTTGAAACTGTTAGTAGCTAGTTCAAATTTTTTTGATGATTTGACGATATAAAAGCAAAAAAAAACATGTTTTTTTTAGAAAATCTTTAAACTTCAATATCTCGAAAACGGTTAAGTTTAGGACATCATGTCATAGAGTCAAATCGGTCAAAAACGACCTAAACTATAACGCCCTTAATTATCTAGGACGACTTTCCCTGTAACCCTGTATATATATATATATATATATATATATATATATATATATATATATATATATATATATATATATATATATATATATACATATACATATATTATAGATATCCTTTGCTACATGATATGGTTCCATATTTAGTGGTTTAGGCAGTGTATTGCAAGAGAACGCGCTAGCGGCAAACTTTTTTCCGATTTGATTCACTATTATCGTCACTGCTTATTCCTCATGTTACCTAACTTAATAAAATATAGCCTATAACCTGGCCAGAGAACATATGCATGAATTAAAAAAAAAATACGTAAATCGGATAAGTGGTTCTCAAGTCATAAGCGCACTAACGGACAGACAGAGAAACGTTGAATTTTATATATATTATATTCTTTGCTACATGATATTGTTCCATAATTATTGGTTTAGGCAGTGTATTGCAAGAGAACGCTCTAGAGGTAAACTTTTTTCCGACTGATTCATTATTATCGTCACTGCTTATTCCTTTTGTTACCTAACGTAACAAAATATATCCTATAACCTGGCCAGAGAAGCACGTAAATTGGATAAGTGGTTCTCGAGTGATAAGCGGACTAATAGACAGACAGACAGAGGGACGTTACATTTTATATATATTATATATAGGAATTTATCTCTAATCTAAAGAAGTGTTAACTTATTTTTAGGTACTACTTCAATAGTATGCAAGAAGATCTTAAGAGAGACATGCCAAAGCCGAAGGAAATATTAAGAGTTGCAAGTAAAATTCGAATCACTATTTTCATATACGTGATGATCGTCGTTAGTTTGGCCGGTAGTCATACGTCTGTTACGTCACTTGTGGTTTCTGAGCAAGACAGTACGACCAGTGACTGGTCTAGTAAGTAAAATATAATTGTTTTATGTGTGTATTAGTAACTTGGTGAAGTCTTTTAGTGATGAGTAAGGAAACCCAAATATGCAAGTGAAAAACTTTAAAATATGCGCATAAATATGCAAATAATTTTCTCAAAATATGCACATAGATGTTGTAAATATGCAGTAAAAAAAATCGAAATAGACTTGAAAAATGTAAATTTCTTGTTTCACATTACATGATACGAGTACTATACAAATGTAGCAATAAAAAACCCATTTTAAATTTTCAACATACATTTAAAATTATTTAATAGCAGAGGATCTAAATCAATGGAATCAATAAAATCCCCCTTTAAAACATTAGCTACTTGGCTGACAAATTGAAACCCACTATTTTTTTCTATAACATTCCGAAATTTTTGAAAAATTTTTCTCCCAATTTTACCTGCGACATTTTCAAAAGCGACCTCACATTGTTTTATTAGTTGAACACTTCGGGGTAATGGATCTAATTAGATTCCTCCATTTGAGTTATGGTTTTAGAAGGAAAAAATTCGTTGAATAGAAATTTTGTTAAATAGAAAACTAGGTGCTTAGGGCAGGCAAAAATTAAAATTCTGCTTTTTACCTTTTTTATTGGATTACCTAGAAATACATACGTTTTTGTATGTATTTTTATTATATTTTTATTATATATTATATATATATATATATATATATATATATATATATATATATATATATATATATATATACGAGGCTGGTTAGAAAAGTCCGTGCAAAGTCCGAAAGATGGCACCACCGGCGCGTATCGAGGTCATGTTTAGTTAGTAGCATCTCTTGAATGAACGCACACCAAGTTTCAGCCATATTGGTCTATTTCTTTGTGTTTGGCATTCGTGTGAATCAAGGAAGTCGAGTGATTTTCAGAAATGGACGAAAAAGAATTTCGTGTGGTGATTAAACATTACTTTAAGAAAGGCAAAACGCCTCAGGAGACTAAAGAGAAGCTTGATAAACATTATGGTGACTCTGCACCTTTGATTAGAACAGTTTATAAGTGGTTTCAAAATTTTCGGACTGGCCATATGGGCACAAGTGACGCTGAACGTTCTGGACGGCCTGTGGAGGTTACGACTCCAGAAATCATTGATCAAATCCATGATATGGTGATGGATGACAGAAGAGTTAAGGTGCGTGAAATTGCTAGTGCTGTGGGCATCTCGACTGAATGGGTACATAATATTTTGCATAAACATTTGGACATGAGAAAGCGGGACAAAGATTTTATTCAAACGAGGAGGTGATTGCAGACACTAATGGATATTTTTTCAGACTTGGACAAATCCTATTATTCGGAAGGGATCAACAAACTAGAACATCGTTGGACGAAGTGTATAAGCCTAAAAGGAGACTATGTCGAAAAATAAAAAAGGTTTACCCCAAACACATAAGTAGTTTTTATTTTTGCACGGACTTTTCAAACCAGCATATATATATATATATACATATATATATATATATATATATATATATATATATATATATATATATATATATATATATATATGTTTATATGTATATATATATATATATATATATATATATATATATATATATATATATATATATATATATATATATATATATAATATTTAGTAGGAATTTAGTGATGGCGAAACGTGTTTTCTTGTAGGTTCGGAAGTTGTTAATGGTGGACGTTTTCGTTAAAGTCTTATTTATTTGGCACGATCGACGGGGGTTGATTATAAACTGTAATTTTTATAGAGAGGAAGGGGACATCAATGCAGGGGGAACGAAATTCTTTGATGAAAAAGAGGATCCTCTTGAACTGAAGGGGTGGGCACATACCCTCAAAAAATAAATGTCTGTCGTGTGTTCATTGTACTATATATACCACTTCTCTTCACCTTTTTTACTATTTTTACTACAGCACCTTAATTTTTAATTACAGTGTAGAATATTTTAAATTTTCAACATACATTTAAAATTATTTAATAGCATAGGATTAGGGCAGGCAAAAATTAAAATTCTGCTTTGTACCTTTTTTATTAGATTACCTAGAAATAGTTATGTTTACGTATGTATTTTTATTTCGTGGTTTCGTTTAAATAGAAATTTTGTTCGTTAAATGGAACAAAAACAACTTAAATAATATTGAAAATAGCATCAACGGCAAAATCCTGACAAAAATTTCGTTATGTTTAAATATTAAACGAAAATGAAATACCCTGTATATTCAATAGGTATTCAAAAATTATACTTACAATTTTAACACATGTAGAACAGTAGATTTTTCCCATATCTATTCTTAGTTCTTTGTATGGTTTAATCCACATTGACATACTACTGGCTTTGGGCATTTCACTGTAGTAAAAATACGACTCACAAGATAAAAAGCACAATTCGACGTAACCACTTTAAAAGCACAACCAAAAATGAAATCTAATAAATTAATAATACAATATGCTCTGATGGCCGTCTAGGGTTTACTGACTGGTTTTTACTGACCATAAAGTAATAAAATTTATTTGGGGGAAAACCACCGGCGCGGCGGCGGCGGCGGCCTAAACATTGACCCGTATTCCGAAAAATGAATGAAAACGCCTGCCAAAGACCTACTTGAAAAATGTAAATTTCTTGTTTTACATTACATGATACGAGTACTATACAAATGGTATCAATAAAATCCCCCTTTAAAACATTAGCTACTTGGTTGACAAATTGAAACCCACTATTTTTTTCCATAACATTCCGAAATTTTTGAAAAATTTTGCTCCCGATTTTACCTGCGACATTTTCAAAAGTGACCTCACATTGTTTTATTAGTTGAAGACTTCGGGTTAATGGCAAATTAGATGCCTCCATCTGAGTTATGGTTTTAGAAGGAAAAAATTCGTTAAATAGAAATTTTGTTAAATAGAAAACTAGGTGCTTAGGGCAGGCAAAAATTAAAATTCTGCTTTGTACCTTTTTTATTAGATTACCTAGAAATAGTTACGTTTATGTATGTATTTTTATTTCGTGGTTTCGTTAAATAGAAATTTTGTTCGTTAAATGGAACAAAAACAACTTAAATAACATTGAAAATAGCATCAACAGCAAAATCCTGACAAAAATTTCGTTATTAAACGAAAACGAAATACCCTGTATATTCAATAGGTATTCAAAAATTATACTTACAATTTTAACACATGCAGAACAGTAGATTTTTCCCATATCTATTCTTAGTTCTTTGTATGGTTTAATCCACACTGACATACTACTGGCTTCGGGCATTTCACTGTAGTAAAAATACGACTCACAAGATAAAAAGCACAAATCGACGTAACCACTTTAAAAGCACAACTAAAAATGAAATCTAATAAATTAATAATACAAGTATGCTCTGATGGCCGTCTGGGGTTTACTGACTAGTTTTTACTGACCATAAAATAATAAAATTTATTTGAGGAAAACTACCGGCGCGGCGGCGGCGGCCCAAACATTGACCCTTATTCCGAAAAATGAATGAGAACGCCTGCCAAAGACCTACATTATTATAAATTCCTTCAAATATGCACATATATGCTATTTTTAAAGCATTTATGCAAATATTTAGGAAAATGCATATAATGTGAAAAATATACAATATATGCGCTTTGCATATTTGGGTGTTCTTAGTGATGACTTTTTTAACACAAAAATATTCTGTTTTCTAGAGAGGTTCTTTACTCCAGTGCTTACTTTCTTTTGGCCTGATTTTTGTCTATTGATCGGCAGATTTTTGGCTACTCATTCTCCACTACAAGTAAGTTTTCCAAGTGCGGCACACACTGTGATTATAAAAAATAATCATAGATTCTTAGGTATTTAAAAATTATATTTTTTTCAGTTTATTTAAACTTTTCTTGCTTTTTTTTAGAATCTGCCAGATGTTGGTTTTTATATAATTTCAATATTAAGAGTCGTAATATTTTTGCCACTTGTAT